>JAGSMT010000208.1:0-528757 GCA_029286875.1 Lamproptera curius | reverse complement strand
GGAAAGTTTTTTTTCAGGAAAAAGTACCCCAAGTTTTATTCAATATTTAATTAAGTTTATTTTATTGAAAGAAAAAAAAACTATTGTTTTCCCAATAGCAAAAAAGGCGCCAGGTAGACGTATCATAAAAAGTTGTGTAATCTTGTCACTTTTGTAATAAGAAGAAAAATGAAGGAACTTGTATAACATTTTATTTTAAAATTTACTTTGGCAAAAGTTTATTAATTTAATAAAAATTAGGCAGGAAAGTAATTGGTAATTTTTGGAATAAATACTATTAGTATCCCAAGAGTTATGCTGATTAGAAAAAAAATGATAAAGCAAAAACAAAATAGTCTTCAAATTTTTTTAATTCCTTTGTTATTATAATCCATAAGAATTAACCGAGTTTAATTTAATTGTCACCTATTTTTTTAAGTCTAGTTCAAACTTTACATAACCAAAAACATTCGGTTAGATCTAAATTAGTAATCGTTGACAAAGAGATACCGAGGGACTTTTGTTTTTGTTAGGGTCCCTAGAGTGACGTTTTAAAATTTGACATCCGAGTTACGTTGGGACATTAGAAGAAATGTCTTAGGGTTTTGGATTGGACTTGAAATTGGATATAATTAAAGAAAGTTTCGCTATAAACCTTATTGATCAAGACGCTACCTGACCGTATTTTTTTTTAATGTTTACGTTAAAAAAAGCATAAATATGTTTTCCCAACAATTAACATCAACCTCCAACAGTCCACTGATGGGATAGGGTTTTTAATAAGCCAAATAGCTCTGCCACTGGCTCCAACCCAAACCAGGTACAGGGTGGTTTCACGGTGTGCCTTTTGTCCACTGTTTTTTTACCGTGGGTGCCTATGCCAATGCAACCCGTCCACGCAGAGGCAAGAAAGATAAAACCACCCCTGGTTGCCTTCCTGGTGCCTACAAATGAGGTCACCGCCCCGAAAACTCCATCTTGGTAAGGAAAGCAGGAAAGGGGGCGCATGCCACCTTCCAACCCATTCTCTGGGCCCGTCCCAAGTTCCCGTTTACATAGCCCATCAACCATTGGTTTCCGATCATGGATCGGCCAATGCCTCTTTTAACTAAGCTAATCATTCACAATTTTAATTTGACAACGACATTGACAGGCCTCAAAGGAACATATTCGTTAAACATTTTGGACTTATCCTGAGGTTTATACGTATATAAAGAAACCTCATTTTCCCCCGGCCAAATGAACGGAATAAGCCAAATATTGTTTTATTGATCGGAATCTATACACGAAGTCTTAAAAAACAAGTAAATCGACCCACTATCGGTAACATTTTATGAAAGAAAGTACTACACGTAATTTTGGATCACGCCAGCAAACCCAGATTGATTATAACAGCAGTAGTTTTATTCTTATTAGCCATGAGAGCATGTTTTGATAATTATAAATTGACATTTATACCTAAAATGGAAAGTAATCACTTTAAAAAAAAAAACAATAATTAAAGGAATGCCTAATGGTTTAATTCATATTTGAGTATATACAACCCATGTGCCTCATGTTTTATATTTTAAATCCCCTTCAAGATGTAAGTAGTCAAAAAATCTTTTATAAACTTTGTAACTTTATTCGGCCATAAAAAAAGTTTTGTAAACAAAGAACTTCTTTGCCCTTCATTCCTTCTTAATCACCTTACCTTACAATTTCTGTTTTGCCCTTCGTCTTCTTTTTCCTCTCTCTGTAACCCAAATAAATATATTGTAACTTATAAGATATTCATTTTAATAGAGAGCATAAACCCAGTATTTTTAGTAATTAAAAACAATATTTTATTTTAAAGGAAATTTATTAAATATTCTGTACTGGGTACTTTTTCAAGCCAGTTAGGGCTTATTTTAAATTATCATCATCATCATCCTGTGAGGTCCACTGTTGGAAATAATAATTGCACACATCCCTAACACATCCCTTTTGGGGAAACCATTTACCACCATCAAGCCCTCATAAAAATTCCAAAACCCACGACCCTGGTTGATAAAGTTAGAATCCACCGCCAGAGACTCGGTGGTATTTTTGTTGGTACACATTCTTTAAAAAGAAATGCCACTTTTTTTTGGGGAAACATATTTTTTTTATGATTTTTTCAAAAATACCAAGATGGTTCCATTTTTCAGAACTTTAATTTATAGAGATTCCATATGAGCTAAGAAAAAATTTCTACAAATAAATTTTTACTGCTTGTTCTTGAAGTCACCCAAAAAGTTATCGAAAAAAGTAACTTATTTAAAAAATAATAGGAAAAATATTGACGTGGACCAAAGGACTTTTTTGTAATATTTAATAATATAACAACGTTATAATAAATTGTTCCCAGGGTATTATTTTTAAATTTTAGATAAATTTTATAAGATATTTTAGAAATTAAAAAACGGCACCAAAATCACAACCTCGTGGATTAAATTACAAACGCCCTAAAAACCGTAAAAAGAAACATAAAGTATATTTGGGATAATTGTTCTATTGAATTATTCACAATAAAGACTGGGTAGCATTTATCTCTTCGCCCAGTCTTGGTTCTAAAATGCATAAAACCATTTTGTTTTATATTTTTATTGCAATTAGTCATGTTTAAAGCCTTTTTAGTGTAAGTTAATTCATTTAACATTCAAATTATTCTTTACATAAAACACGTACTATACGATATTTTGATTAAATGAATATCTTAAAAAGACATGAGATTCAAAATGATGTAATTACGGGGCAATTTTTGCTATCCGCTTTGAATTTCGTAATATAATTGTGAGGCTAAGTTGTCATATTTTTTTTTGTTAAAATTTCAATTATCATAAGTTCTATTCAAAAATCATATATAATATTAAAAAAAGCATATGAATCTTTATTTTAGATCGAATATACCTAATAAATCGTGACATTCTTAAACTATGTCCTCCCAAAATTAATAAGGATAATTATATATAATAATTTAAAACATATTAAACAATTCAACATAGACAACAGACCAGTTGGACAGATGTGGATCAAGAAAGCCAAAGGGGCCTGCAATGTTCTCCGAAGAGGACAAGAGGACCTGACTGAGCGGGGTGGAAAAAGGAAAACCAGAAAGGCAGACCCCACTCATCATAAGGGAATAAAATTGATGGAGAGAGAACAGAGGAGAATACAGAAACATTAATTGGTTATATAAATTTCATTAAGCGTGATATTCATTTTTTAATTATTGTTGAACCATTTAATTTAAAAGTTTTCGCCTGAAAACATCCTAAAATAGAATATCTTTTCGGGATACTAATAAAGAAAATATTTTAAAGAAATCTTTGGTGGGAATTTAAATAGTAGAAACCAAGTAGGCTATTGGGTTGTTGGGTTTCCATAGTTTCTTTATCTGCTTTTTTTCAGTTAGTGATAACTGCATAAAATTATTATAACATTTATATTTGTTCGATGTAATATTTTAATTTAGCAAAACTGTTATAATATACCATATTTATGTTCAGAGGGGGTTTATTTCCTCGGTTTTTAAGGTGGCGGGTTTATATAATTAAGTAGGCTATCGAGATTTATATTTAGTTAAATAACGATTTGAAATAACTTAGCAGAACTGTTTTTGTCTTATTATATATATTGTAAAGAGTTTAATTTGATTAATATTGCAAAAAATGACATTAAATGATTTAGGGTTTCAAATAATATGCTAAATAACTAATTTAATATTAGATAAACCAGAAACAAACAGACGGTTTAAGGAAACCAACTGTGTCACCGCTTTGGTATTTGCATGCATGATATTTAACTAATTTACCAAGAATAACCATTTGGTGTCATAACAAAAACCTTGAATATGGAAAACCATCCCAATAACCAACTTCCTGTACCGGTACGGTGTCTTGTGGCCCGTAACGTTTTTTTTTTTTAATTAGAAAAAAAAGTTTATTCTGTTCCGCTTTAACTCATAACCATGCGGAGGGTCAAAGATAGAAGAGGTGTCAGTTATGCTATAACAATGCTAAGTTTACTTTTTTTGATCCGTTCTATGGTGAAGACTTATTATCAGGAACGGGAATTATTGAAGAGTTGAAAAGGGGATTATAGTTTAAATGGAAACCGTCTGTGTTAAATAAAAACGATGAAATTTTTGTTATAGATTGAAAGGAATGGCTGGTGTTTTTTATAGCAACTTTGTAAGTTTTGGGAGTACAGGGATGAAAGAAGGGTTAATATATTTAAAAAAGTAAAGCGGAAGTTCCATCATAGTTGTAAAAGTCATTAAAAACTTTAGGTCTAAATTAATACATATAATAATAACACCTCATTTATATTATAATATAAACTGTGGTATTTCAATACACCCACGGACATTTTTTTTGAGCGGATGAACTCAAGGTAATCTAGTTATTAATAAAAATATCCATAAAGTCGTTAACCACCTTAAAAAAAAAAATTAACAATTTAAGGTTTTTAAAAGGGATACAAATGCGAGTTCTATAAGATGAAAATTTATTGTTTACGCGAATATTATCCATTATTACATAAAATGACTCTAGGATTTTATCCGGTTTATTTTACATTTTTTAAACCCTGACGTTTCTGAACACTTTCCAGCGGCCGTGGTCACGGGAGGTACTGCAGTCATTTTATTTAATGATGAAAATTAATTTTGCAAAAGCAAAAAATAGGTTTATCACTTAGATTCTAGGGGCTTCAAATTCAAAGTTTTGTTATAAGCCTTCCACATCACATTAAATAATTTCCTGGGGATTTTCACCAGATTGATTTTATTACTTTTTTTTTATCTATCTATAACAATTTATTATACCTTTGAAACATAATCTAAAAAGGTGTTAACGAAAGTTAAAACAGCCCACTGTTAACAAAATTAATTTTACATAAAACGATTTAATGTTTAAAAACCAAAATAAATTTAATATATTATCCATAACCAAAGCGGCAAAGGATTAAAGCCGTTGAAGGGCAGGAAGCCGGTCACGGTGGTCCAAGAACGGATGGCCGATGGGCCCAAAGGTTCAGGAGGGAGGCCAAGGTTTGGGAAACGGAAAGGACCCTCGACCAGGTGGGATGGCAACTCCGGAGTAGCCGGTCGGTGGCAGCGAGTAGCAGGATCAAAGCCGTCCAGCGCCCATTTTTAAAAAGGGTCGTTCCAGAGTGGACTGAAGAGGATGATGAATGATGATGATAGATTTCCAAATACGCTTTCTGCCTTGAAAAACCCGGATCGATGGCAAGAGAAACGACAGTAAGATGAATGTCGCCCGCTGATTACAAATTAAGACCTGAATGTTAGAAAATTTACCTTTGCTTTAAAAACTTTTGAAAAATCAAAATAATTATCCGTTAGATTCAATTATATTTATTCCAGTTTTAAAAAGTTTTTTTTTTGGTATTGTGCAAATATTGTTTAAATATTGATTTTTAGGAGATTATTTTTTATTTTCTCCAGAAAAAATCTTATAAGTCAAAGAATTCAATGTGTATTAAAACAATGCGAAAAGTTCATAATACAGATTGTGAGTTTTTCTTATTTGTTTTCGGAAAGCTTCATTTAACATTGCGTAAATCTTTGATTAAGGAGCTGACGTTACAAATACGGTACTTAAGTAAGACGTGTTCACAAGGCGGTTAGAGTAAGAGAGCATTTGTTCATTAAAGGTCACCATTAGCGTTAACCTCGTATATCTTTTCATTTAATATTATTAATCGACTGTCTAATTATATAATTAAGAAACTAATCTATTTTGGTTTCTTAAAGCGTTTTAGAAACTGAATATACGTTAGCCGTGGAACGACCAGGAAGGAAACTATTTTATTTGCAGTCGTCTACTTTTAAAGATGGAAAAGTAAAAATTCCGATTTCGGAAATAAACAAAAGGTTTTAAAATTAATTTTTTTAATGGGTTCTCCTTTTTTTTTTAAATAATTTTAAAAAAACCAAAAACAAGGTTTATGAAAAATAATAAAAAAATTAATTTACTTAAATTCCAATAATATTAAAAATAATTTAAATATTTTATTCTTTTAACCATTAAATTACAATTTAATTTAAATTAAAAATTGGGAATTGCACAAATTTTTAAATAAATTGAAAAATGAAAACAAAAAAAACTTTGTTTTTAATTTATGAATTTTGAAATCTCCAAGAGAATTTCCAAAAGTAAAATGATTACAAAACTGAACATCTCATATCTAAAATAAGGGACGAGTCGATGCAAACATCACCAACCACTAACACTATCACAAAATGACACACTTTATCACACACGAGCAGACTCTGTCCCGGTAGCAGCTTAAAAGGATCTGTTTCTTCCTATATTACAGACTGTTCTTTGGTCGATCTCGGGAAGAAAACATCAATATTTAATTTTTTCTAAGTAAACTTTTAGAAATGTTTTTTTATGGTAGTATTTATACGTTTATAATCAAATATACGTCTACTAATCAAAGTTTTAACAAGAGTTTTATAATTATTGTGAAGAATTTACGGTATTTGTAGTATTGCAAGTTTTAAAGACAGAACTTCTTTTAGAAATTGTCCACCATTTTGTGTGCCAAAATAAAATAGGCCATTAGATTATACGATTGTGTTTTGTATTCTGAAGAAAAACTTCGAATGCAAACCGAATGTAATTAATTGGTTGAGGATTCTACATTTTTCGGAAGTTGAAAAATTGTTGAGCTCAGGATTGTGACGGTGCCAACTGCCACTCAAGCGTGCAATTTGAAGTTTCGTGCCACGCAGCACTTGCTTGAATTTGTTCAGCCTGTATGATGAAATCGTTATTTCTATTTATAACTTTTATTTCAGGACAGTATATTTATGATATTTTAACATTAAATGTATGTTTTTTTAGGATTTAGTGTTTTTCTTTTATTAAAAATCTAAGTCTTATAATACTTTCTTGTGTTTACGGAAAAGGCCAGATTTAATAAAAGACTTTAAGGTTTCTCTTTAGTACTTAATAAAATAATATAGTAGAACTGTAGTAATTAATCCAAATTAAAACGCGAAACAATTCAAAGTTTTTATTAAAATCATTCGTCTAAGTTTATTACGGATTCATGGATGGTTTTAAATTCAGCCCTTTCCTTAGCCTTTTCTGTTGTATTTAATAATCCTTTTTTTCCTATAAAAAAAAATGATGGAAAAATTTCATGAAAAACATATCTTTCAATCAAATAAATTCTTCATTGGGACCAATGCTTCCCAAAAAATATATAGGGAAAGTAAAGCGTGCATTACTGTATTTTTCACCATTTAATAAGTTTTTAACCATAAGTCGGAAAACTATTAAGAAATATAATTATTAGTTTTATTTCATACTTTTCTTAACCTAAATGTAACAATATAACGCAGTAACTAGCGAATTTTTTGTAATAACTAGTTAATAAAAAATATTTATAATATTAGATTCACTATTCTGTACGCAGATAGGTTTTATTCAACGAAAGTCCAGTTTAAATTAAAAAAATATAGATTTTTGTTTCGATTTAACCAAATAAAAACAAAAAAAAACCAAATATTTATTAAATGTTCAATATGCCGCCAATTTTTTATTTTGTTATGCCTTAAAAGTTCCATGGAAAGGTTAACAAACCAGTTATTACTTACATTTACATAAATATTCCAAAGACTTTTAAAAACCTTAAGAAGAGATAACGTATCATTAACTTTTAAAAACCAATCCAATTTTGGGGGGTTAGGTTTAAGAAATTTTGCTTATATGTACAATTTAACACTTGAAAGAAGTTAGGTTCGAATTTTAAGGTTTAAAACACTAACTTTAAAAATTTTGGTAATTGGAATCCTTTTAAAAAATCCTTTAATCTTATACAGCCTTTGTTATGTTTCACGCTTAATCAATATATATATACTTTGCTTCCTAACCGTTAAACTTACAATTAAAAGATTTTGGGTTAATTGATATGTTATAAACTTGGAAAATGTCATTACTTACTATATATTCTAAGTTTAAAGGATCATTTTTTTTTTTTTTTGATAATTAGCTTACTTACTTTGTAAACAATTAAAGGAAGGTCTCAAATTCTTTTTTTTAATTTATACTTGTTATTTAAACACAAAGGCTTTTTTCTAATTTTTTTGGATGGTAGTCAACTTAAACTTTTTATTTCAATAAGCGTATGTATTCCAAGGGCGAACATTTTTTCCTTGAGCGTTTTAGGGATGGCCATCCTAAGCAACATTTAAATTTTTGTTCGCGCGCATCCTACGGTGGGGCCACGGATTGCCTTGGGACCCGCCACTTCCCGAACAGATTTCTCCATTTTGCTTAGGGTGGGGCGAATTGAGCCGTTTCCGGCCCGGGAAACTAAGGAGAAACCTGGGAAATTGAGGAAGGCAGGGTTAGGCTGGGGGGTTGGGCCTTCGCCCGGCTTGGATGCAACCTTAGAAGGAAAGACAGGAGATGCGCTTGGACCCTGTCCCGCAGCCAAGTAGAGAAGGGGGAAAAAGGAGTGTCAGTATTCTGTAGGCCCCCTGCGTATTTCTCTTCTGCGACTCGGCAAGCGCCCTTACATTAATGTAATTGGAGGCCGGGAGGGACATTGAATTGATGGTCGCTGATCCTCTCATCCTTTCTGGGGTTGAAAAGGTGCAGGGGCGTGGCTTAACACCGGCCGTTGCTGTGGGCTTGGGAGTTTGGCCTCCGCGTGAGCTGGGATTTTACCTCCCATAGGCCCCGGGTGGCAGACTCCAACACCAAGGCGCGTAATTCCAACGTGTTTCAGGAGGAGATGGCCGGGATGGGGTTACTGGGGAAGGCTTGAGGTCCACAAGACCTTGAAAAAGTTCCTTGTGACCCCATTCTAAGGTTCATCTCGAAAAATACCAAACAAAAACACACCGTAAAAGATAGACTTTAGATGTTCTTATAATTGTACCACTTGAATTGATATATAAAAAGTCCCAGAACATATTCTCCAATTGTTTAAAATGCACCCGGCAACAGTGCATTTTAATTAAACCTTTTTAAAAATTGGCAACCAGGGAAATTCTGATAATTTACTTAATAATTTAAGTTCATTTGTTATTGCATTTAAAATTATCAATTCATGTATATAAAAACGTATAGACGACATTTGATAAATTGAATAAAAAGTAATTCAGAGATTTAAATGGGTGGCAGAAAAACCTAACCCTGAGGGGAGACGGTGTTTTCTGGGTTATTTATTAATATATAAACAATATATGGTGTCAGAATTGGTCATATTTTTCAAGCTTGAAGAAGTTTATAATTTTTTAAATTTTTTTATTCCCTTTTAATCCCATGGTTATAAATTATAATTGAAATTGGAACCTAAACAATTAACAAAATCAATAAGAAGTGTTCCGGCGCATTTTTGGTCGCCTAACCACAGCCGAAAATTGGTTAGCAATTATCTTCCTATTCTACCATTTTTACGCCCCTCCTTTTTCCTTTAATTTTTTCTCGTTCAAGAAAGAGAGGGTTGATGAATACTTCCTTGGCGGCGGCGGCCGCGCCGCCGGCAGTCGAACAACCGCCTTTCCGGAGTTCCTTACGCAGCGCATCATATTTCGTAGTCACACGAGGAATGGCCAAAGTTTCCGTTCTTTAGTTTTTGTTTACTGCTAACCCAAACCGAAATTTCAAGACGCCTGATATTTATTTATTTCCCTTTATCGGGATTTCAATTCCCGGTTACAACTTACGTTGCCCGGAGCCGAATAACGCACATGGTCCTTCGAACCGCATCCCCGCTTCTCCTTATAAAAGGATTCACGAATTCGCCGTCACCGAGCCAGTTGGTCCAATCAAAATTTGTTTACTTGAGGGACCACCGCCCGCGCAACCACAAAGATAAAGTTATATTTTTAAAGGACAGCCATTAAAAATTAATAAAACAACCTCCTTATTCTGAAATAAATGACAACGTTTTTAATAAAGTTCTTGGGATAGGACATCGGATAAAACGATCAATTGGGTAATTCTTGGGACTTATATTTAACTGGAATGTGTTATTTTATGATATCCCCTATACATCTGTTCAAGAAACGAATTTTATCCTGAAACATGTCAAAAATCTTGAGAACTCGTATTTATTAAAACAAGTCTTATTCCAAATGTGGAACCTTTGTTTGAGTAACAAAAATGGTCATCTTGTAAAAGGTTACAACCCTGGGGTTATGTAAACCCTTTCGCTCGCAAAACACCAAGAAAGGGCCATTAATTAAAAGGGATTCAAAAGAAGCTCAGGGAAATTGAAAGAAAACTGTCTTTGGCTTTTTTCATCTTAACCAACATGACATCCATTCCGGAAAGCCCGTGGAATATCAAATTTTTATATTATGAAAAACAGTTTAAAAATTTAAATTGTTGAAAGAAATTAAAATAGAAATATTAAGAAACTTTAGTTTTTTGAATTGTAATTAGAATTAAGATTATATATATAAACAGTTTTTTCTAAAATTAAAAAAAAACATAAAAATTTTGACGGAGACAAAAGTAAAAATTGGAGTTTCTTTAATGATTAAAAATATAAAAAAAACAGTCAAGAAGTTAGGAATAAAAAGTCAAAGCAAAACCTGTTTGGGAAGTATTTAAGACAATTTTATGTTTAAAAATGTATCTCCGATGACTTTCATAAAATTCAATAAAATTCAATAATTTAAATAAAATTGAAAAAATTAGAAGGGTTTTTAGGACGGTATTATTGACCCTTGTTAAAAAAAAAAGATTAAAATCAGTCCTTATTTACCTTCAATAGATTTTTCTTTTTTTAAATTTGTTGAAAAATTTTGCTTCCAGCTTTAAGTTCTTTAATTTTATTAACCTTTTATTAATAATCTCAACATTAATATTTTTTCCTCAACAAAAATTTTGGGAATTTTTTTTACGGTAAAAAATGTTTTAACGGGGCAAATATATAAGTTCAGAGATTTGGCGTTAAATCTTTTGAAAACACGAATGAAACAGAATTAGGAAATGAGGATCCATTACTTATAGTAAATATTAACATGATATTATTTATTTATAGTTCAACAATTTTTCAAGAGTATTTGATATAATAAAGTTCATTAAGTTTTAACAGATTCATAAACAGCAACATTTCCAAAGGGTTCGTTTAAAGAATTACTTTCACCCACGTTCCATTCTTATTTAAGTACTTCTTCCTTTTGGCCATTTTTATCACTGTATTAAAAAGATATGCCTTGGTTCACCCTTTTTGGTGACAATTATTCAGGCATTTTTTGTATACTGTTAAATTACATAGGTATAAAGATTATATATTGCATAATTCCTTTTAGATCGTTTTAAACCTTTTTCAAAATTATTTATTTGTTTTCTTTAGGCTAGGTCAAACAAAAAAGGATAAATAAATTTTTAAAAATAATCACGATTTAAATTAATAATTAAAGAACATCTCTGGTTTAAAAACCTGGGATTGTTCGACTCAGACGACAATATATTTGTTTTTTTAAATTGAATCAAAATATCGTACACTTGCGTAATTTTATTCAGATAAATACTTTTTGCTTTTATAAGGGTCCAATTACAATGTACGTAAAGGAGAAAAAGGAGAACCAGAAAAATTGCCCCAACCAAATCATTCCATTCCCCGCCGCCAATAAAGAGGTCAGCAATCAACCTTTTGTTTGATTTTAATTGAAAGACGTTTTTATGACCAAAGTATTTTTCTTGTCCCATTTTAAGTATTGTTTTAATTTTCTATTCAGAATCGTTGGGATTTATTAGTTTTCCTTCAATTTTACCCTCACATAAAAAGATATTTAGTGTCATCCATAAATTGATGTTTTCCCTAAGGTTATCTTTGGTTTTCTGTTATTTTGCCGGAAAAAGTCGCAAAACATCACTTTTCAAATATACAAGATAAAACTTAGAATTAAGGAAAATTTATGAAAATTATAAATATATCTTCAGACAACACGTATAGGAACCTAATCATCGGTTAGTAGATACAGACTTGCTTGAATTATTCCGGAGTGACAAAAAGTAATAAAATTATTAATAAGGTTTATTAAAGAACAAAAATATAAAATAGAAAAAAAATAAAAAGGCCTTATTATACTAAATAAGGAATTTTAAAAAGCATCAATCGATATAAGGGATTTTTATAACCTTTCCACAATAGTATCAGGCTGGTACTTAAATAGGCAGGCTTTGGTGATAAAGACCAGCAACCTTCTAATTGACAATTGTTTGATTACAATCAGAAAGACCGTCACACCGAATAGTTTGTTTTACCATTATTATTTTTTGAATGACTTGAAAAAAAAGATATTAAAATATTATCGATTTACTAAATCTTGTATTAGTTTGAGCTTCCACCCGCTTATTTGTTTTTTTGAATGCATATTTTTTATAAAGCTAAGCATAAGGTATCTAGCTTTGAAGACTTTTATAATTTCTAAATTAGTTCAAAAATTTTTAATGAAATTGGATTTTAAGATTAACTTAAATCTTAGGCGCCAATAATAAAAAACTAATGTTACTTTATAAATAAAAGAATGTTACTTAATGGTTGTATGTAAAATAATGCTTATATGGAAAGTTTACGAACAAAGTTTTATTAAACTATTTTTATTTATTAAGAACGAGAAATAACTAAAGGTTTTTAATGAGTTTAAAGTTTTACCAGTTTAACGCTGTAAATTTATTAAATGAAACATCTTAAGACAAATTAATTTAATCATAACTATAATTGTTGCATTAAAAAGGAAAATAGTTGGTTTCCTCCAGAGTTCTCTCACTATTTTATTGAAATATTGTTGGTTTAAAATTTTTTTTTCAATTAAACCAAAAATTTATTTACTTTGGCTCTTTCTTAGCACTTCGAAGGTCTTGCAATTTTCCACCGTTTTAAAATTTTATATATTTTATTAAAGCTGCTCCCAAAAACCAACAAAACACCGCCTAACCGTGATGCACTGAAAAGTTTAAAAAGTCTAAATTGGTGATTATATTTTAGTTCAGTTTAACTTTTTTTCGCATGATTAATTCTTTACGTCTTTGGATATTTAAAAA
Source organism: Lamproptera curius (assembly GCA_029286875.1). NCBI lineage: Eukaryota > Metazoa > Arthropoda > Insecta > Lepidoptera > Papilionidae > Lamproptera > Lamproptera curius. The sequence continues at coordinate 515,726 of JAGSMT010000208.1, read as the reverse complement.
TTTAGTCCTTTTCGTGACTATGACTCTTGAAATGGTTTGAAAAGTTAAATAATTAAATTCTGTGTAAATATGTAAAATATAATAATATATTTACAATTATTAATGAGTAAATATATAGTATATATATATTTAATTTTTATACGGACGTAAAAAATTGTTACAAAAAAAGGCGCTTGGAAATCAACCACCTCTTTTATAAATTTAAATTCTGCGGAATAAAGTATGGCAATTTTCAACCCATTCGTATAATCATTATTCAGTTTTATGTTCAACTTTGCCTCATATGAAAGCCTTCAAGGTCCAAAGTGAGTAACTTTTGGGCCATTATAAAAGAGTTGCCAAGAGTCGTAAAGCAAAGGGTAATACTAGTAGAAGTTTTTTTAATTTGTCAACCGTTTTTCGCAAAAATATTCAATAACCCAAAAACTGAAGATTCTTTAAAAAGATTGTGGTTTTTAGAACTTCACATCAATATCGGACATAGAAAAGTTTTAAGATGGGAAGAAATTAAACCAACTTCCTGTCTGAAGGGGTATTTAGATATATTTTCAACAATTGACGTTTTTTTTTTAATATTATATTTCTGGTTTTATATATGCAAAATAAATGAATAAAATATTTGGTCTTTAATTATTATTTTATATTATTTGTTGTAAGAGAAAGGTAAAGTCTTCTTTTTTCTTACTTTTTATTTATTTTTATATTCGGTCGTAAAGTAATAAAGGTCACAGGCTAACATACTATAAAGACCATGTTGAGCATTTGTTGTTATTGGTATTAAAATATTCTCTATTAGGTTATTTTATTACAAAGAATGAATAAATTGGGTAATTAAGATTTGTTAATTGTTTGCCTTTAAAGTAAATTATTTCATCTATTAAAATACCGTATTTTTACATGTTTTGTACGACAATGATAACAGATGTAGATAAATGAGTCGCCTTTACTGGACCGCTTTGCTTTGGAATAATATTTTAAAGGGGACTTTAATATAGACATTCTAACTTGATTCACCCAAGAATTGGTTTTTAACTTACTTTTAAAAGCTTCAATATTCAATTGTGTTTAATGAACCAACTAGATTAACACCATATTGTGTTGATAATGTGTTTGTAAATTATAAAATTATAGATCAGGGCTGTCTTAAGGGGTATTCCCAATTCGATCATAAAGCCTTTAAAAATACAGATCCCTTTTAACTAACCCCCATAAGAAATTTTTATCTTTGTATAGACCTATTACCAGGAAAAAATAAACAAAAGGTTATAAATGTAAAAAGCTAAGATTCCAAACCCAAAATTGAAGGGATAAAAACTAGGAATACAATGCTGTTTTTACTAAGAAAGTTTTAATAAAAAACTGAATTTCAGTGGACTGGGTTTAAGGGATTTAGGCGTAGGGGATTATTTGGATACGATAAAAAAATCATTAAATCTAATGTTAAAATTCCAAACCAAGGAGAACAACCCCAAAATATTTTGAACAAGTTTTTTGGAAGGTCATGAAACCCAAAACACAAAATTCTAGTTTGATTCAGCCCTTATCCACCTAAAATTGGATAGACCAATTGTCCCCTTGATTTAAATTTTTTTTTGTTAGCCCTAAGGCAAGAAACAGAAATTTGGGTTTTATCAAATGGGCAAAATTTTAACCTTAAATATAAAATTCTAATAAATATAATGAATCATAATTGTAGATTCCACAGTTAATGAAATTAGGAAATAGAACCAGTCTTTTTAAATCGGGTTTACAGCCAAATTGAAAATTAAAAATCTCACACCCCACCAGTAAAAATTTTGAAAAAAAATTTGTTAGGAACAACTGTTAGTACACTTTTCCAAAGATGATAATTTTAATGATCACCAATTTTTTACCAGAGGTAGATCAACAGAAAAGTGGTATAAGTTGGTCCCTCTGTTCTACTGGCGTGGAGGATCGCTGTGATTCTATTGGAATCTTCTGTATCTTTCCAAGGCCTTGACTGTGTAGACCATGACATATTAATCAATAAGCTAAAGTCATTACGGTGTACGCGGGTTTGGTCTTGATCTTCTTACCTACGCAATGAAAGCAACATGTAAACGTAAATGACACCTCTGTCATCCGACTCCCTTATGCAGATGGGTGTCTCAGGATCAATTTTGGGACATTTTCTGTTCCTGGTCTATATAAATGACTTGCCTCTGGTAGTGGAGAGGCTATCCGAAGTTGTCCTTTTTGCAGATGACACTTCTCTACTGCTAAGGGTAAAAAGAAATGAGCATAACGTTGAGATACCAAATAGGGAAATTGATATTGTGTCAAACTGGTTTGCGTCCAATAACTTGGTACTTAACGCGAACAAAACCAAATGCTTACGTTTTATTCTTTGTAAGTTGCCGGATTTTCAAAATATTAAAATTGACGATGAGGTCATTCCTTACGAAAGCTCTAGTACATTTCTTGTATTTTCTATTGAATCCAACATGCAGTGGGGGGCACATATTGACAAACTCTCTAAGAAGCTGTGTACAGCAATCTTTGCCATACGCAAGATTAGGCAGTCGACTGACGAGGCAACTGTAAACTAGTTTATTAGCGTACTTTCACAGCCTTATGTCCTATGGATTATTTTTATGAGGATCTGCAGCCGGTTTGAACAAAATATTTATATTACAAAAACAGGCTGTTAGCAATTGCAATCTACAATCTGGGTTCACGGGAATCTTTACTGAATGTTTTTAATAAAACTGAAACTTTGACTTTACCCTCGCTATACATATTTGAAAATATTATGTACGCGCGTCAAAATATTCATATGTTTGCTAAAAAAGATATTAGGCCGCACAGGGGTACAATTGAAACCCCTAGAGCTACCCGGATTAGGCTGAGCCGAACCAAAAAATCTTTCATTTATAATAGTATAATAATGTATAATAAGTTAAATGCCTGCCAAACGCAACTGAATGATTCGAGCTTTTGGAAAGTTGTCAAAACAACGCTTATATAAAAACCCTACTATTCTGTTATAGATTATATTGAGGACAAATATGTGTGGAAGAAGTTTATATTCTGTGCTTGCAAATCCCCTGATAACTTAAAAAAATATATATTGGTCAAATCTTGTAAACACTAATATTTAAAAAAAGACCATGAGTTTCTGCCGGTTCTTCTCGTGACGCGTCTGAGTTTGTGAACCGGTGGTAAATGGATAATTTTTGACGTTCATAAGTACTCAGTAGAGCCTAAATTGAATAAATGATTTTGACTTTGACTTTGACTTTGAATGAAAAAAAAAAAGAAAATTAAGTAATTTACTATTTTGTTGAGGTAGGTATTTAGTAGGTTTTTAGTAGTCGACGAGAAAAATGTTCCTCATTAAGGGGCGACTTATATTACATACCATAGTGATATATCTATATATATATATATATATATATATATATATATATATAGATATAGATATAGATATAGATATATAGCTAATATCCCACGGTAACAGTTGCGATCGCCACGGTCACCTTTTCCCTTGTATAATATCACTATTAGCATCGCCCATTTCTTGATCTTCATTTTATCCGTAATTTATGGACAATATGGTTTTTACGATTAGTTTTATTTTTTAGAATACATTTCAATACAGTTTCTACTAAATTAAAAGTATGTTGATTCAGATGACGGTTTAGTCTCACATATTATAATGCTATTAAATAAATAAAAAGATCAGAAATCGGTATACCCTTGCAATTTGCCCATACATTCCCTACGTTATATAAATATTTATAATGTTGACAATAACGACCTAAGTTTGAGAACCTTTTCCATAATTTAGTAGAGGCTGTATACATGATTATATTTATGATTTTAAACATGGTATAAGCCCTACTACGGTTCAAGCACGGAGCCTTTTTATTGTTAGATATTTAGTAAGGGTTTTCTTTTCAATGTTATAAAATTATCACGAGGGATACCCACCCAGACGGTCCCTTATAAAAAGGGGACCCTACCACCGGTAAAAGATCAGAGTACAGACTAAAATATTTCATTTATAATTAACATCTAGAAATCCCGCTTCAGCACTGGCAATAACACGCATGACATCTCAGTCTACCCCATGACCATGGCCGCTGGTAAGTGTTCGAATGGTGGTGTAAAATAAACGCGATAAAATCCGTAAATATCTTTTTGTTCAATACTTTCATAATTTTTTAAGATTGTTATTTTTGTTGATTTCTTTTTTCAATAACTCATATTGATTAAGCTAGGTCTTCTGATTATATGAGGCCCTATAGGAAAAAAATGCTCCCTTTACTTAGCTGCAGGTTAGAAAGTAACAATTGGTTCACTTTAAATCTAAAAGTGTTATTATTGTATTTTTTATAAGTTCTCTTTACATAAGTGATTAACTATATAATGTCTTTTCTGACTGGATCAGTAAGATGTATTTTTTCGAGTACTATATCTCATCAGCAATTATTCATCAGCAAAATTAAAATCAATTATTAAGAGAAGGTACTAAATTGCTTTTTTAATTGTGGTTTGGAGACTTTGAGGTTTAATTATCTGAAACGAATCTAATACTGAGTTTTATGCAATTTTGTATGGCTGAAATCATGTGTTTATTACACTGATTTCAGACATTGGGCAAAAATTCGCAGTAGTCATATTTTTTAAATGAAAAATTAACAGAACGTTAGGTACTGTTACACAACTTATATGAAGGGTTAGATTTAATAGAGATTAATAAGGATTGTAAAAAATTTAAGTAGCAAAAAATTTTACTCAGTATATACAAAAATACAAATATTTTACTTGATAAAATTTATATATATTTTTTGTTTTTAAAAGAAAAAGTATTTAGTAGATGCCTCCAGCCTAGTGGTATGGGCGTGTGCTTTAGAAACCAGAGGTCGTGGGTTCGAATCCTGCGGGGACTCAACAAATTTTTATTGTTGTTTCCTAGTTGGTTAGGGCAATTTGGGCTGGTCACCCATTGTCTGAAAAGTAAGATAATCTTTGCGTCGGATTGGAATGTAAAAAGTCGATCCACCAACAACCCGCATTGGACCAGCTTGGTGGGATACGGTCCAAATTCGCCATATGGATAGGGGTGTATTAGGGGTGGCCTGTGTCCAGCAGTGGACTTTCACAGGCTGATTATGATGATGAATTAAAGAAACGAATGGAATCATAAGCGTCTTAAAATATTTTTATGTTTCTAGACGCTAATTGTATATTATACTTGTTAAAATTTATTTTAAATAAAAATAGGATTTAGTATAACCAAAATTTCTAAATGTAATAAGTGTATATACATATATGCTCTAAGGTCAGAGTTTACTTATAAAACGGACAAAATCGTAATATTCAATTCATTAAATCAATTGATGCACATATTCAAATCCAGTTTCTTAAGTTCATTACTTTTGCATGCAATGCAATGAAGCTTCACGATTTTACTACAATATCTTATTTGGTGAAAAGGATATAATGTATATAGTGAAAGAGTTCTTCTTACACACGTATACTAGTAAATGCTCATTTTATGAAAAGAGTACCTATAAAGTTATCAAAAGCGGTGGTAAAATTTCGTCCAGGGAGCATTGTTACCTGCTTATGTTGCGTATTATTTGTACGTTTTGTTAGAAGTCGGTCATATTTTTTGTCACAATTTCGCCCTCTATGTATAATTTTAGTTTGCTTCCTTAAAATCTCTGATGTCCCTTACAGTTGGATTTTTATCTATTTTTTAATTATAAATACGTCATTGGTAGGTAATTTAAATTAAACACATAAATATTTGAAAGCACAAAACATATTATGCATTGTCATGTGTCTTAATTTTTATATAATGAGCTGTTGCTTACAACTTCGTCTACGCAGTGATGATGTATAAATAAATCTTTTAGTTTTATTTTTTTTCGAAAAAGGTAGACAGGCAGACTAAAATTTAAAAAAATGTTGTTTTGTTATATGACTCAGTTATATATTACAATATAATAATATGAACTTATTTCGATATTATTAACAGACATGTTATTTGTATATACAAAAAATCAATTTTCATAATATTATATGTTTATTACATGTTGGTTTCTGCAACTTATTAAGAGACGGAAGGTTTGTTTTGGGAACAAATTAATTGTTGCCGTGCCCCATTTGGCACATTACCTAAAACCGAAAATGTATAAAATGGAACAATGATACAAGATTGGCATAAAAATGGCGCAATAATTGTAAAGTAGGTACGTGGGATCCTCGTGATATCCGACATATTTATTGCAGACAATAAAGGAATAGAACGGTTTTTAATGGCCAACCCCGCGATACGTTTAAATAAAAGCCTGTTAAACATATACTTTGCTCGTTTAATAACGAAGGATTTAATACGTTTTTGTACTATTAAGACTCTACAACAATAGACGTTGTTTTGATTATATTTTGTTGTAAGATTCATTTATTACAGATGACCTATTTGTGTTTGAAAGGTAAAGAAGATTGTGTTCGCGAGCTAGAGTCTACCGCTGCATTGCTGACCATGGAGTGGATACTCTGCTAGTATCGCATTTCTATATAACTAATAAAATATTTTGGAATTTATGCAACTGATACGACGGTAGGTAATAGTAGGGTTAGTGAAGCGACAAGCAGATTCGTGATTACGCTGCTTTTATTATGGAGGGCGTGATCACTAGCATCAAGGCAATGTCATGGTCAGTCCGTCCCGACTTCGCGCGGTACGGACCTCTCGTGCGCTCCCGCATGACTCGACAATATCGCATACGCGCTTCATTGTTAGTTGGCGTGACAGTGTCGCCGCGTCAGTGCTTAATATAGTAGTGTAGTGAGTGCACGCAGGCAGATTCCGGCTTTCTGTAAGTAGATACATACACCACACAAAAGCTCACGTGGCATTTAGCTTGAAATTAACGTGCTTGCTGCATTAGGTGGCAGCTAGGTAACACCTAGCGCTCCTAAAGCGCATACACCTGTTGTTCTATTAGGCACACCTCCCACTCAGGTGGGAGGACTAGTTGCTAAACATCATGGAAAACTATGATCCCGCCCCTATATCGTGACGACATCGACGCGTACTTCCGCGAGAACGACCCCGATGGTTGGGCAGACTCCATGCCGGTTTTCGTCGACGCTTATTCGACGGCAAAACCGCGTACGCCGGTTCGCCAGCCGGACCGAGAAAGTTGACCGCGTCGTCGCCCCTCAGCGACACCTACCGGGACCGTAGCCCGGTCGTAACGCCTGCCCCGTGCAATTACCTGTCCAGCGCAGTCAGACGCGAAGACGAACCCGCGAAATGGAAATCGAACCTGCGACTGCTCCCAGCGAGCGCCGCTATGGACGCTGAAAACGAGGCCGATAGGGACTCGGACGGTTTCTACTACCGTCCGTTCTCGTAAGAAGGGCAAGAAACGCCCTGCAGTGAGAGGACCCGCGAGTCGCGTAATTACCGCGCCCGTCCCCTACCGCGACACCGGCGAAAAGCCAGCGGCCGGTGCAAGCCACCCCGACACCTCGGAGGTTTTCATGGCTGAACGTAAGGCAAGGCTCCACCCCAGTCGTGATTCACGACAAGGGGCACTGAGCCGTGTTCTTACTTGGCTATCGAAAGCCAAAATCACCAAATTTAGGTCGGCTAATACACGCATAGGCATCCGGTCAACGTTGAGACCTCGGACGATTTTCGCGACCTCACTCAAACACCTTCGCGAAAACAAAATCGCCTTTCATACTTTTCGCGTTGCCGGAGGACCGCCTCCTAGATAGTAGTTAGGGGAGTTCCCAAAGAACTCGATTTAGACGAGTCAACGCGGACCTCAAAAACAGGGTTACCCGTCCATAGGTGCGCCGTATGCACCATCCTAGGTTCAAATTTGAAATGGACCTTCTTATGGTCGGTTCAGATCTTTCCCGAGGGAAAATCCATTTTCAATATTAAATCAATCTGTAATTGACCGGCCTGCGGGTCGAAACTCCCCGCAAGACAGGACTAGTCTGCGTGTCATAACTGCCAACATTTCGGCACACTACGCAACTGCTATGCTCGCGCGCGTTGCGTAAAGTGCGCCGGTCAGCACAGCACTCCAGAGTGCCCACGACCAAAGGACTTATCGAGCCGCCCGCGTGCGCAAATTGCGAAACGTAGGTCATCCGGCTAGTTATAGGGGCTGCGTTAGAGCACCAAAAGACAAACGCGCCATCTGCCGCGCGTTCCGTGAATTCCGCGCCACAAAGCCAAGCTTTATTCCTGCACCTGCGCCGGCAGTTAATGCTTGGACAAAGCCCGTTCTAATTAAGAAAGCCGCCGCCATCCTCAGATCGCCGGGGCAATAAATAGCAAGGGAACCGACCAGGTGGCCCACAATTACGTAATAATCCGCACCTGCGCCCGCGCCCGCCGTACCCGCGTCCGTCTCGCTGAACGGCATCACACAAAGGGCCCGGTAATTACGTTAGACCGCCGCCCGACAAGTATTCGCAAAATACTTTGAATTGCTCAAGAAGTTAGTATGTCCAAATTATACGATTTGGACTATAGAATGCATCTAGCAACCGGCCCCATGGAGAAACTCAAAGTCTTGTTCGCTCACGGCAAATCTTAGACGCGCTCAGTAAATTCAAAACCCATAAAACCGAAACAGACACAAGTAAGTAGGTAAGCCGAATTAAGATGGCTACCAGCATAGGTAGGGTAAAACCACGCTCTCTAATCGTATCGTAAAATCTTTAACGCGAACGGCCTTAAGAAGCAGCGATCCGAAATCGCTAAATACTTGCAGGATTATAGTACAGATATATTTCTAGTGCAAGAGACCTTTTTAAAACCGTCAATAGCCAATTCTAGAATCAGTGGCTATAACATTATTAGAAACGATAGGTTTTCAGGACCGCTGGGTGGTACACTTATATACTACAAAAGGTCATCCATATCGCACCATTAGAAACACCTACATTAACTAACTTAGAGGGGATGGCATGTCAGATCGCACTCACCGGCCATAGGCCGCTTGTACTTGTTTCCGTGTACCTGTCCCCATCTAAGAAGTTACTTAGATCCGACCTAGAGAAGCTTTTTGGCTTAGGTCCATCAACCATTATCGCAGGCGACTTAAATAGCAAACATCCCGACTGGAATTGCATTACGCCAAACACAAATGGCAATAAATTGCTGGAACTCGAGGAGCCACTCAACATAAATATAATAGCTCCGGGACCCCAACTAGATACTCAGACTCTGTGCATAGGCGCTCCTAGCACTATAGACCTGCTATTAGTTAGAGACGTCTCGCTCGATGTCGTATCGATAGAGGCACTCTGAGTTAGACTCTGACCACTTGCCGGTCTCATTCAAATTGGGCCAAGGCGCCGGTGCGGTCCCTACGACCAAAACCGTAACAAATTGGCATTGTCTTGAACGCAAACTCAAGGCTATGGACCCAAGTTGCTCTAACCTACCGGAGGTTGATAGTGTAAACAAAGCGTATCTTGCCATCGACAGTATCACAACGATATCTCATCAGCCATCGAAGACCTGAAAGGACAGTCAAGGTTTCGGTGACCGCAACTTTGGCTTGCCGTTCAGTATTCGATGTCTGATAAGAGAAAATAACCTCAGCGGCGTTTTATCGCTATCCGTCCGAGTCGAACCGATTTCGCTTTAGGAAACTTCAGCTAGAGGTCAGAGATAGGATAGAGTTACATCGCAAAGGCTCATGGTTAGGTCTGACGAAGACTTAGTGCATACGCACACCGCCTTTGGGCAGTTGGCCTGACGTATGAAGTCGGATCCCGCGACGCCATGCCGCCATTATCAAAGCCAACCGGGGGTTAGCTTTCGATGACTTCGAAAAGGCCGAATGCTTAGCCGATACGCTAGAAGAGCAATGTACGCCATCTCGCGCAACGCCGACGCGGCCCACCATCGGAGGTGGACCAGTAGTCAAACTTAGGGCTGCCTTACCACCAGAGGGCGATAATTTAAAGCCAGTGACCCCGGAGGAGGTTCGCGAAATTATTAAGGGTCTTAAACCCCGGTCGGCACCTGGCCCAGACCGTATCTCAAATAGAACTCTAAAATACTTGCCAGGCCCTATTGTCTGTGTATTGGTCAACATTTTCAATATTCTACTATCAACTTGTACTTTCCTGATGCCTGAAAGAAGCCATCGTCATCGGTATTCCCAAGCCGAACAAAACCCTCTAACCTACCCACGAGTTATCGTCCAATTAGCTTGCTCAATTGCCCTGGGCAAGCTATATGAACGCATAAACTTTCCGGTTGAAAGACCACACCTTCTCCAATAACTCATCCCAGACGAGCAATTCGGTTTTCGTCCGAAGCACTCGTCGTCCGACCAAATTTATCGCCTGACGGAATTCATTCTGAATGGCCTTCACCAACCCAAACTCCCGTATCACAGGGCCGTCTTCTTCGATGTCGCAAAGGCATTTGACAAAGTCTGGCACAACGGTTTGATTTACAAGCTGTACATTCTCAAAGTGCCGGACAGGCGGTTCACATCATCCAAGCCTACTTGTCAAATCGCTCTTTCCGATATCGAGTCGAGGGCACCCTGTCCACGAGCCGTCCGCTCCAAGCGAGGCGTCCTCAAGGATCGGTCCTATCACCTTTATTATTCGCGCTCTACACGAGCGACATTCCAAAGCCCGACGATGTCAATCTGGCACTTTCGCCGATGACACTGTCTCTATTGTTCGTCCTTGACCGAACTATATCTTTAAAAAGCTCCAAAACGCGATCAATCGTTTAGCGAATGGTTTCGTAAATGGAGAATCGACGTCAATCCCGACAAAAGTGTAGCAACACACTTTCATCGGTCTAGATTACGTCGTGATTACACGATACCCCGGTCCTCAACCCAGGCGTCAGGATAAGGCCACGCGCGGCCGGCACCAGACACTAGGGCAACTAAAACTTACGGCCAACCGATCCCATGGGAAAGGAAGGCCAAATACCTAGGCGTGACCTTCGACTGCAACATGTCGTTCAAAAGTCATATTCAGGACGTTAGGAGAAAGGCTTTGTTCGTTTCGACTAGACTCTATCACCCAACGAATTCTAACAGTAAATGTCGCTCAAATATAAACTTTATTGGTCAGGTATGTACGACCAATCATGGCTATGCATGCCAAACTTTGCTCACGTATCCTCCACACTCCTAAAGCAACTACAAGTAGTTCAAAACAATTCATCCGCCGCGCCACTGGGGCGCAGTGGTACCAACGAAATGTAGACTTACACAGGACTGCAATTGCCGACACTCCGCGAGCACTTTAAAAGATAACTCGCAAACACATTGATAAAGTAGTCAACCACAGCAACCCTCGCTGGCAAAAGCAGCAACGTATACCCGATCCAAACGCGTCTAGTCAAAAGCGTAGACCGCGAAACGTTCTTCTCGACCCGGACGAGGAAGGGTCGCCGAGACTCGGACCAACGGGGTCCCGACATCCAACCTCACACACCACCTAAGTAGGGATAGCACACACTCACTTGTAGTTCGCCCTCGCTTACGAGCACAGCGACACACACACACCGCGTATACTAGATACACCCGCGTTCAAGGTCGGTTCTCACCACCCCCGCAATCGATTAATACAGTCGCCAGACCGTCGGCGTCCGGTCCGTTAACCGATCGTCGACGATCCCTTAGAGACATAAATAATGCTAACTCACGTACCTTCTGTACGTGTGGCCTTCATTTTAGCAAAATTGGGCCACCCAGTTCGTGAGGACGGGAGCTCTGCAACTCTGTGTTAGATGAAGCTTACATAGACATGAGTCTGGGCATAACTTCAGATAAAAAAAAAAAAAAATGTCATGGTCGTCTGAGGTTCTTCCAATAAAAATAGTCTTGAACTTGAAATGTAACTACAGGTACATCATCGTTAGTTACATTACACGAAGTTTTTTATTATTATTGTAGATATTTTCGTAATTTAAATAAATATGCGTGTCACAAAAAATTAACTCTTTAAAAATACAAATAAAAAAGATATACCACAATTTCATTATGAAATTAAATTTCTACTCGTGTAAAAGTTTCTATAAATTACTAATTAAATTTTTGGTTGCATTACGAATTAAAAGTTCTATTGTTCAGAACTTAATTAACACTAAACATGGAGCTAGAGTTTCCTTAATATCAGTTACCGTCATGTCAGTTTCACGGATAGGGCCCTGAGGGTTTGCCCTGTAACAGACGGTTGCTGATTGTATTTTTGATTTGGGACCTTCTCGATATTTAGGATTTAATACAGTTGGAACAGTTGGGGAATTTTTTAAATGGTAGATTTATTTTCTATTAAAATAGGTTTATTACATTATTACGAGTTCGTTAATCTTTTTCAGGTTTGAAATTGTTTATAAAAGTTACAAAAATTTGTAATTTTTTGATCACCATGGAGATATGCCCTTCTGTTTGTGAAGAGTGATGCATTAAAGATTTCAATAAATTTATTCGTAATTTATAAAATACAAAGAAAGTTTGGGCTGACAATCAGGCCTGATTTAGAAGTGTGCATTAAAAAATGTATACTATGATGAAAGATAACATCATATTGTATCAAGTTATACCTTGGATTATCAATATTCTTTGCGATTACAAGGCTAGCTTCTTGGTAAAAAGGGGGTAATACAAATTTGGTAATAAGTGTGATCTAAGACAAATGTCTTATGCCTCCGTAGCCTAGTGGTATGGACGTGTGCTTTAGAAACCGGAGGTCGTGGGTTCGAATCCTGCGGGGACACAGCAAATATTCGTGTTGTTTCCTAGTTGGTTAGGACAGTTTGCCGATCACCCAATTGTTGAAAAATAAAATGATCCATGCGTCGGATGGTTGTCCACCCACCAACCGCATTGGACCAGGTGGTGGATATTGTCTAAAAACCCCTAATGAATAGGGATGTATTAGGGGAGGCCGTTCAGCTTGGACTATCAAAGGCTGATGATGAGATGATAATGCAGGTCATTATTTATTAATTAAGCTTTTGCAAATAAAGTGCACACAGGCGGGCAGAAGAGGAGAACATCGAAGTTCATGTAATGAAATTTTGAAAAAGAAAGTGATAGGGAGGAAAACCGCCTTGCGGTGTCCAGAAGAAACCAGTTTGAAAGCAAGACATATATAAATATAAATTAATAACTAAACGAATATAAAATATAAGATATAAAATTGTAAAACACAGAAAAGCCAGCTCATAAAATAATGAAATGATAGCAGAAATTGTAGACAAGAAACACACAACACATGTAAATTGAAAAGCTTTAAAATAGCATATAGGTACTGTTCTAGACTTCAAAAGTGATACAATTTATAATACAGCAAAATCTATTTACAGTAATGAAAAAAGGAAAAAAAATTAAACATAATTATAACAATAAAAATAAAAATAATGTAACAAAGGCGTGACAAAAAAAGAGTGAATATTGTTAAAAACATCAATTTCAAAAAAAATATATAACTGAAAAATTAAACACAAAAATAAAGAAAACCAAAGAAATCAGACGGCCAACGCCGCCAACATCCGTCAAATCATTGCTTATATCACATAATTTTACCAAAAATACAACCCTATGCAATAAATATATAAACAATTTATAAATAAATTTAGTTAGTTTTAATTTAACTTGTCGGAATTGGTTGTAATAAATCTAAACTTCATTAGAGACATTACATGATAAAAGACTAATTAAATTAATAAAGGTAAGCCCATATTTTGGCCATTAGGTAAATTAAAAAAGTAATAAGATTTCATTTTCAAAGTTTTCCTGTGGATAGTGTCGAAACCCACAGCCTGTATCGTAATTATAATTCCCCATTGTTATTATTCATTATATTTCATTTTCTTTTTTAGCAAAAATATGTTAATTTGTTTAAATAAATTATAAATAATTATCCGGTTTTTTTCTATTTAAAATCTTAACAAACTTTTAAGCTACGAAAACTTAAAATATGTAAAAAACATTTTAATATTCTAAAGCAAAATTTAACTTATCATCATGCTGCAAATATTTGTGTAAATATTGGTTAAAAAATGATGACCGCAGAGATCTCTTGGACAGGGTCAAAACTTCCTAACCGGTGAAGATTGACGTTCATGAGAGTTCGAAATGCCTTAAATTGAATTTAAGGAATTTTTGAATTTTTATATGAAGTATTTAGGACATAAACCAAACATTTTTGTAATGTTTTTATATCTTTTGTATTATAATTTTTTTGACATGGATATATAAGATTTTATTATTATACGATATTATTAATATGGGATTTTTTCATATGGAAATGATGACTTTTTAGTAATTTATTAAAGTATGAGACAATTACGGGTTTATTGTTAATTAATAATGGCAACCCCTTTGGGCCATCTGATTCCAAAAAACATTTCAAGAAAGATTAATGGTTTTATTGTTTCATTCTGAATTGAACTAGACTAAATAATAAAAGGAAGGGTTAATTTTAAAATGTTTCATTTTAGAAGTTTATTTTAAATATAAATAGGAAGAAAATCACGTATTATTTTGTCTTGCATGTATTCTTTGATGTATGTCTCTGATAGGCTCTACCTTCGCAAAAGGTTATACATTTATTAACAAATTTATTAAATAATAGAATACTCAACAAAACGCATAAAAAAAAGAATATAGCTAATGCTAAGACTTATAGCCACCGCCGCTTTTTAAAGAATTAAATTTTTGGCAAATAATATAATTTAAAGCAAATATTCAGGATTCTTTGTAAATAAATTTTTTTAAGAAAACTGCCTTAGGAACATCTGTTGAAGTCTCACAAATATTAAAGGAATTATTTATCATAATCCACAAGAAAGTGTATTTAAAGTGTCATCACTTACATAAATGGATGGCTAATAATGGAAATATGAGTTTTATTCAATGATCTACTCAAACCTTTTAAGAACAAAATTATTTCCCAAATATTCAAAATTATTCAAGAGCAGAAAATATCCTGAATTTGCTGGACATCGACATATTTTATACTGGATTAAATTAAATTTGTTAGGTGGATTTCATAAAATAAACTACACTATAAGAAATTCCAGTGGACATTTATTTAAAAAGGTTCAAAGTTAATGCAACAAACAGAAACCGATATTGCGGAGAGCTTATTAACTGACATTAAAAATTTAACATCTCCGTTAACATAAAATACTGAAAATTTTATTAATTAACGCGAATACAATTTACTATTAAATTTAAATACTTTTAAAGGGTCTTATCGCGTTCATTTCTATACTTGATTATATTTTGATTTATAAGCGCACTTTCACACAGGTGTATTTAATTATTCTAAATGGGTATTAATTAAAGAAGGAAATTTGTCGGGTGAATTAAGATACACTCGGTAATATTTATATTTTGTTTTAATTAAAGGAATTAACCAAAGGGAGAAGTTAGTATTTTTACCTGACGAACATTCTTAATAGCGATTGAGGTTATAATTTGTAAACAAAACAGATAGGTAAATAAAACAATTGGGTTTTTTTAAAGGAAAATATTTACTGGAACATATTGAAGGATTAAATTATTAATTCTTAAAATCTACAAAGTATATAAACATTAAAACAAAAAGACAGAAAATTAAATGTTTGTTATGGAATAGAATAAGGCAATCGTTATTTTAAATAATGTTTCGATATGCAACAGAATTCTAACATAACCTAAAGAGGCCGAATATAAGTCATAATGTCGGGGAAAATGTGACGTGAATAAAGGGTTGTTTTGTACAAAGTGCCTGGGTTCAACCTTTTCAAACTCGCGGGATATATTGATATAAAATAAAAAGCGGAAAACTGGAAATCTTGACATTCTAAATTATATTTTTAAAAATGTTATTTGTCTATGAATGAAAGGATTAACCAAGTTAATGATATATTTGGATTACATTTAGTTTAGTGTAATTGTAACCCGATTAATACCTGGTTTTTTAATTACCTGTAACGAGCTTGTTATGCTTAAATTAATAATTACCATAGTTCACCCGTGCATTTGCTCGCTTTTGTTGTTGTATATACGTTTTAATGTATGTGAAATATCAATTTATAATATTACCAAAGACCTTTGGATATTTTATGAAAACAGCTAATACGCAAAGTTGTTGAAAATGAAATTTTCCAAACTTTTGTTGTTTATTGACATTAAACAAAAATAAAATAAGGAGTCATAATAAATATAACGTGAATCTAAAAGCCCGGTAATCAAAAAATATTTTTAAATGTTTATAATATCTATATAAATTATGGAAAATGTATATATCTATATGTTTATAAAGTTCTCTTTATGTCAAGAATTTTAATAAACCAACCAACCTTTGCCACTTTAATAAGCCTGTTAACCCCATCCGTCTTAACCCAAAAAAGGGAAAGAGAAATGTCTGGAGTGTTACGGCCCCTTTCACTTAAAATTAACGATTTAAACGGCATTTACGACTGCAATAATATTTATGGATTAAATTATTTAAAGGAAATTAATTTATTGTAAATATTTAAAGCCAACTAAAAAATACCGAAAACCCAATGGCATGAGGTGAGAATTACTAGGATATTCACATTGTCATTCAAGAAGATTTAACTTGGTACAGAAAGGATACGTTTTATCTAACATTTAAATTGTGACATTGTTCGTATTAATACAAAAAGCTGCAAAGCTATCGTATATAAAGAGTTTGTGAAAAATTTTTTGAATGCACGTGCATATAATAAGTAAAAACATAAATATTAATAGCATTTATAAACATAGAAAAAACCCAGAATGCTGTCTTAATATCTCTTTCAATTACTAAAAAAAAAATTGTGTAATTCATTGTGTGGATACGTTACATTAAGAACCGTACATTGTTTTACTTTGCGGAGAGAAAGTAAATATTAGCTTTAATTTTGTTACACAGTAGCTTAAAACATTTTGCCTTCATTTACAGAATTTTTGTTTAGTGCCGTAAAAAGTGAATAGTATTTTAAATTTCTTAATATAGCATAGTAGTTGTAACTGCCTCCGTAGCCTAGTGGTATGGACGGTGCTTTAGAAACCGGAGGTCGTGGGTTAATCCTGTGAACAACAAATTTAGTAGTTGTTTCCTAGTTGGTTAGCAATGTGGACCGATCCCAGTTGACTGAAAAGAAGATGATCCATGCGTCGGATGGGCATGTAAAGTCGGTCCACCCACCAACCCGCATTGACCAGCGTGTGGATACGGTCCAAACCCCTCAATGGAAAGGGTGATTAGGGAGGCCTATGTCCAGCAGTGGACTATCAAAGGCTGATGATGATGATGATGATGATGATGAGTTGGTACTAATAACAATTTTCTATCATTGCAAGGTACATTGTTTTTCACCAAAATTATTTTTAGTGTAATATCTGCTACGTCGTCTGCACTTCAAGTGAAGTTAGATTAATTCTTATCTTTACCTAAAATTTTTAATTTTTTTTTTCAGTTTATTTGTTGACTGTTATTTATGGAATGGAATTATATTTAGGTTGGAAACTTTAAATACTAAGCAATAACTTTGTAAGTAAATAGTTTATTGATTCTACTTGTGTTCCTGACTCATATCATCAGCCTTTGTTAGTCCACTGCTGGACATAGGCACTCCCCTAATAAATCCTATCCATTAGGGTTTGACATCCACCACGCTGGTCCAATGCGGGTTGGTGGGTGGACCGACTTTAATGCCATCCGACGCATGATCATCTTACTCTCAGACAATTGGTGACGGCCAAATTGCTAACTACTAGAAACAACAATGAAAATTTGTTGCGTCCCGCAGGATTCGAACACGACTCGTTTCTAGCACAGCCCATACCACTAGGCTACGGAGGCAGTCCTGACTATTTTGTCTTTTTTGATTAGGATTTTTGTTGGATTTTGGTTTGATTTAATTTTTCATGGAATAATTCTTTATTAAATGGCGTTTTGATTTCAATATTTTTATGAATAAAACATTGCTAGACGAAGGTTTTAAGAGACTTCTTTTATCGAAAGAGTATCCTTAAAAAACAATCGGATGGATGCCAAGAAAAATGTTATTATGTTGCAAAAACAAAAGCGGCTTAGACGGCACCCGTTGTGTTTAAATTGTTATGAAGATCAAATAATATTTTGAATCAAAGGACAAAAGGGGTGTTTGAACAATGGCTTTAATAAAAATATCAAAATCATCTTATTTCATTCAACGGTGCAGACAAAATACTCATAAATTTCATAAGATAATATATTGTCGACATATTTTAAATATTGTGTTTAGTTTCTGGAACATCATTCAGATCCGAAGTTAATAAAATATCTTTAGAATTTTTTATGATTTATTGTATGTAATATATAAGCAAATCACAATATAAACCGATGAAAAGTGCACTCAGAGAAACTACCCGATTTCTACCACGTTTTAAATCTCTAAAATCTTTTACGGTATATATCTTTCAAAAGGTCATTATGACACGTTTTTATATAGAATTAAAAATTATTAAATGCATTAACTTTTATATAAACTTACACTATATTACTTTAAATGAGCTTTAAATACGCCTCATTTAATTTTTACATAAATGTCTCGCAGATGTTATAATAGACCATTTATAAAAACATAGTTGAGTCAAACTTTTTATGGATTAGGCAGCGTTTGGAATTTAATCATTACAAGGTGAGATTTTTACCTGGAATTTTCAACTTTTAATATTTTTTCTTTATTACAAAATTATTTTTTAAAAATTACACTAATGACAGCTTTTTATCATTTAAAAAAAGAGTAAACAATATAGGAGTACTAGCGGTGGAGCAACAAGATAACATAATCATATAAAAAAAACATACGCTGGAATAAAGTATCTCCTTGTTTTTGCCAAAGTTTCTCCTAATTAAACTCTCTCCCTGCATTTTTTTTTTTTTTTTTTTTGCACGCAGGAACGAGCAGTCGGGCCAAGGAAAGTGGTCACCGAACCCATAGCATTGGCAATACCAGTGGTATCGCCAACGCTGCCTACCGTGGACATAGGGTGTTAAGTCTCGTTTACCCAGTAAATGCTGGCTACGGTGCCCTTAAACGGAACACAGCGGTGTTTTCACACTACTGCTTCGTGGGAAATAGGCCGGTGGTACCCACCCAGACGGTCTCCTGTAAACAGGGGACCTACCACGTATCTGCATGCACTGATTCCATTGAAAGTCCCGTCAAAAATCAGATCACAATTTGAGATTCAAAAAACAGGCATGGATAGACAAAAAAAAATGCAAAGTGTTTTATTGTTACACGTACCGATTTATATAATAATTTATATTTATAATTTGTATATATTATTCCTATCAATTGCTGCTTCGGGCAAACGTAACTAATTCTGTTGTATATAAAAACGAGTATGACTTACGCTGAAACCTCTTAAAAAAGTTTTATGCTACGTTTGCTAAGAATTATTATTATGAAGGAACATCGTCGTTATCTTCAGTTGACACGTCGCGCTTGTATAGAAGGAAAGAAACGCCGTATTAAATTTCGTTAGTTGTGAAAGCAAATATAAAAGTTGGAGGAAAATATTTCTTATATGGGTGATTTCATCGTTATGATACTAAAAGGAATAATATATCATCAGAAGTCATCCCTTCTTGTTGTTTCAACACGATCCGTAATTTTATTATTAATTGTATTGTTATATCCATATTTATTCTATTCTGGTAAAAACTACACCGCCTTTACTACTCCTATTTGATTGTAGATAATCGTTAGATTGTCTCTGTGGTGTTAGGCTTTGCTGGTTATAACCAGAGGTTATGGGTTCGAATCCTGTTGCAAAAGAACTATGTGTTATCGTAGTTTTCTGGTCGCTAATCGCCTGAAAGTAAGATGATCTATGCATCGGATGGGCATGTAAAAGGGCGGTTCCGGTCAAGACAAAATATGGCATTCATTACGGAACTTCAGTGCCTTTAAATTTACTGGCAACTAAAGCACCTATTGAATGCAGTTTTGTCTTTGCTTTTAAGAGACGAGATGCCAGTTGCTTTACGTATAATCTGCTATTCAGCTGAAACTGCAGAGATTAAAAGCTCATCATAGGGTTAGCTTTTAAGTCAACTTGGTAAACTGGAGAAAGAAAGAAAGAATTTGTAAAGTACTTTAATTTCACTAATCGAGCGAATAAATAAATTTGGAATAGATAAAGTCAAGAACTATTAAAATTTCGCCTAAATTTTGTTTACTCCAGCACGTTGCATATTTCTGTAAAGCTATGAATTATTATCTTAAAACTATATGTAGAATTAGTATTTCAGCCTGATATATGAAGGTGGCTGATACATAAATTTATATGCTATATTTACCAGAATTGGTCGGGTTATACAAAACCATAGATTGTGTTTGTTTTCTCAAAGATCTAAAGTTTTATGCATATAATTAAATTATTTCACTTTGCGTCATAATCCATTTAAAATCTAAAATAAATTATTTATTTATAAAAAGTATAATTAATCTTGTAATTTATAGATCAGAATAAGCAAAGATCGGATGCGGTGGCATGCATTAGGTAAGGCCTATGTCTAGCATTAGACGAACACAGGCTGAAGGTGATGATGATGATGATGACCAAAAGGATAGATGTAGTTGGGATAAAAAAAAACAATAATTTCATGGGGCTTATATAAAACTGGAAGTCAAGCATAAAGGCAGTGCAATAAGAACAATGACAATAGGAGGCCTTATTTACAACAATGTTTTTTATTAAAATATGATAATATTTCAGTTACTGCTGCATTTTTGTAAATGTACATGCATAGGATAGAAATGCTAGATCAATGGCGAGTACAGTCCGGGAGTTGGTAATATTTCATGCTGAAATATTTCTGAAAATATGTGGCTTAAACTTTGCATAAAGTAATTTATTATGTTACAGAAATAAATGATTATGGGTACACTTTCAAGCTTTATACATTTATAAAGAATGTATTAACTATATATATTAAGCTTTTACATTAAAAATACAGAAGAGTAGAATCATTTGTATCGGTAATTTCAAGAAACCAAAGTATATTATTTTGAAAGAATTATTCGAGTTTATTCAGAATTGTTTTCAGCAGCGACGTCTAAATGAGGTGTAAAAATAAAAAATATAATAAATTTGCTTTCAACGACACTTGCAATACTGGTTAACAGGAAGTAGAGTCTAAAATATAAAAATATTTATATCATAAGTGTTTAAACATAAGCGTTTCGATTAGTCAAATAAAGAATTTGGGTTAATCAAAAATCTTATATCAGACGTTACTTGTAAATGTTTTAAAGTTATTTACGCGTTTTTAATTGTTGTTACCATGAGAGAGAGATGACATGCTTTGTTGAGAATGTACTTTTGTTTTTTGTTGTGAGATATTTTAAATCCGTTTAATCGAAATAAATTCCATTTTATAAACACTTATTAATAAAATTTATTCAATAAAGAATTTAGATCGCCTTTGGGTATTGCATATACATGAAAGATTAAATGTATAAAATAAATAAGTATAAATTATCCATTGCGATAAAATGTAAAATGCTGTCAAAATGTCAAAATTGATCAAAATTTGAAATTAGTTATAAACAAAGTAAACAAGTTTAATTGTACAATTTTTATAATAAACTTTATGACTCTGAAAAGTCATTACTAGTATTAAATCTAAAAATAATCTTATGATACCATTATAAAATAAAAAAAACATAGATATGTATTTTTACTTATTATTTTCCAGTTCCTTATTGTTATAGAAGTTTTGATTTCATAATTTGATTCAGTTTAAGATTAAATAATAACAGGAGAATAATGTTTAAAACATGCCTTTAAAAATTCTCTGTAACGAAGATATTGAGAGTACGATGAAAAAGGCAACGGTACTCTTCAAACTAGAAGACAGTAGAGTTTATCCACTGGTGATTTACGCGAAATAGGCAACTTGTTGTTACTACCGTATACAGTTACTTATTTAAAAAAACCTATAAACTTAGAAAATTAATATTGGCACTTGAATTAAAAATGCTCCAAATATGTTAATAAATTGTTATTTAATATAACTGTATAGCATATTATTCTAAATTTACTATTGTAATGGTATATATGGACTTGGGATTTTTGATTGAATTTTATTTCATAAACTAGTATCAAAGAGAATGTGTCTTATTGATCAGTCAGAAAACGCCATTTAGTGTTATCTTACGTCAGAAGCAATTAAGACTAATTCTTCAAATAATTAGTTTTAATTACATAGTGCACTTTGTGTTATTTAATATAAATTATAGTTATTTTGACTGCAGAAAATATATTTCTTTATAATATTGTATAATGAAAACATATTTAACGAGTAATAACAATAAAAAGTTAGTAAATTGGGTCTCCTCGGAGCGTTCTGCTTACGATCAAACGTGCATACAGGAACTAGGAATACATATCAAACACATTTAGTTTTCCTAGTCGGTCTTCTGCAAAAGAAGATCGATTATGGATACATTAGCAACAAAATAGCATTTTAGTGAATGGTCGAAAATTATACTTTAATTAATCTCCAGAAAAAGGATCTCTTGCAAAGTCTATATAAACACTAAATCTAGTCTACAAAACAGGAATACCAAGAAACTTAATTATTTTCAATTTTCCTTAGTTTGAAGTTAATACGTGAAGAAATTGATAGTTAAATATTCTGTTACTTTCTGACTAGAACTTCCTTTCTTACAAGGAGCTTATAACAAATTTTCTTTAGACTTATTTAGGGTTCTTCAATATTCAAATTTCCTTTTTACTAATCCTTACTTTCTTCAATGTTCCGTGAGCGTTATAGCTCATCTCTAATGAGTTGTTAATATTACTTTAGTTCCTTAATTAAAATTAGAAAAATATCTTGATAATTTATGAATAATGTACGCATTTTTTTATAAAAACATTTTTAATTCTTGATTAACAGACTTTGTGCTTTACAGAACTTATACATGACTCAACAAAAATACATTTTACAGCCATGTAAAAATTAATGATTTTAAAAACTTTGCATTTACGTGTAAATTTTATTTGGAACAAAAATAATTTTTCTCATGTTAAAGTATATATCAAAGCTTATTACGAACATGTTCAACAAAAACCTCGTGCATTTTTAAAAGTTACCACGTTTACGCGTTCCGATTCCGGCAAAATGCAAATGCATAAACACTCAATGCTAAAGCGCTATCGGCATGTAAACAACAGGACCTCTTTTAAAGCAGGACGCGTTTTCGCTCCTGTTTCCCGCAGTAAATACTCCAGTCCTGCGTAAAACAAAGTTGTTTAAGACTCGATAGCATTTCTAAAGAGCTCGGCAATCCCACAGTGCCAATTGTAACATGATCTTTTAAATGTTAATATTTAATATCTAATAAAAATTATAAGAGGTTTTGATTTCATAATTTGATTTAGTTTAAGATTAAATAATAACAGGAGAATAATGTTTAAAACATGGCTTTAAAAAATTCTCTGTAACGAAGATATTAATGCATTAGTTACTTAATTTTAAGGAAATAATAATTCTATAGTCCTTAAAAAAAGTATTATTTTGGAGATAAGTTCTTACAAATTTAAAAAAGAAGTTACCTAAAAATTTATTATTACCTTTGGAAACAAGGGTCAGAACGTCAGCTTTGAATTAGAGCCGTCACATAAATGTAAAACGCGTAACGCATATCTCAAATTGTAATTTGACAAAGGTTGGACCTTTTCTACAAATTGTAAAACAATTTAAAATTGGTGTGCTTTTGAACTTTTTTGTATATACAAGTAAAAGCAGTGACATTCAATAAGAAAAGGGTACAAGAATGCTATAAAAAAATTAATTTCTGTGGAATTTTTTAAATAAATCTACATCTTTCGTACGTGTCAAATGGGCAAGAAAGTTTTTCGTTACAAAAACTGTTTTGAGGTATTGCGAGATAATTTACGGCGAAAATCTACATAATATTTTGTAATTAATAAATTTCTATCAGCTATGCTTGCTGTTCATTGATAAAGGCCTTTGCCCAGCAATAGACTGATATGGGCTGCTATGTTAATGATGATAAAGTTATGGATTGTGTGATGGAACTGTTAATACTTTGACGTGAGAGTTACCGCAATTAAAATATTGCAAGTGGCTTATTTCATAATTATAAAATAAGTTGTAAAACTAGAGTTCATACAATTATTAAATTATTTTTTGACATTATAGGCTAAACGACTATCATAAATATTACTTATGTAACATAAACATAGTATTTTGCAAAAGCTATACCTATATATATGTATATATATATATTAAGTACTAGTCTTTACTAATACTCTAAATTGCATAAAAATATGTATGTACAACAAAATTTGTTATTTTGGATGTTTGTTTGTAATAAATAAATTTAAAAAATAATGTGCGATTTAAAAAAAATACATTTACAATTAGAAAACTACATTCACCTTGAATAACACAGCCTAGTTTTTACTCCAAGAATATGCATTTAATAAATTAAAAAAAAAGACAACTAAATTAAAATATTACTAAAAAGAATGTGTAAATTTAAAATGGATGAGTAACTTACAGTGTGGACAGCGTAGGAGCACATTTTTATGCCCATCCGTTGCATGGATCATCTTACTTCAAAGGCAATTGTGTGATTAACCCGCAATATTAGTAAGGACAACAATGAAAGGTTACTGAGTCCCCGCATGCCCTCTGGTCTATAAAACCTTAGCCCATAAAACTAAGCTACGGAAGCTGTTATAAGAAAGGTTAAGGGGCTCGCAACCCTATTGTCTGAAAAGATGATTGATGTCCATAGATCGCCATGCATAAATGGCCTTCCGGTTATTAACAACAAATTTTCCAAGTCATTTAAGGACAGAAGTGACTCACAAAATCGTTCCAATGAATACAGATTACCCCTTTTGTTTTTGATTGAAACCTGGCGAGTCATTCCGTGTAATATGAGTTAATGAATCGAAACTGTATGAATTCAAGTTTAGTTTAGCGGTCAATAATGGGTTAAAAAATTAACTTTAAATATAACGTTTAAACAATAATAACAAAATTACGTTACCAACAGTACAATGATTTGGTATTTAAAGTACATTTTTTTTTTTTACTTATGTACTTATTACCTGACCAAATCTTAAAAATATTGCTGATCATGACGTTTGTTTCACTGCAAAGAAAAGTTATCACGAACTGAGAGAAGTTTTCTAACGTACGTTCAATCAGAAACTTTAAAGACACTTGACAAAATCATAAACAAAGTAATGTTTCTGCATTTCAAAATATGACCGCACTTTACTGTCGTCAAATTGAAATTTCTTATAGCATTTGTTTATTTAATAGTAGCATATCTTAAGTATTCTTTAAAACCTTATTCTTCCTCCATCCTTTAAAACTCGTTTTAAATTTAAGAACAAATAGCGAGAAATTCGTAATTATTATAGTTATTTCGTCGTAATAATTCTGTAACAAGTTTTAAGTCATGATGATTCTTGCTAGGATAAACCAGTTGTAAATTTTGAAAAAACACTAAAATATGTACATTTTTTTTGTGCGTTTATGAAATAGAATATTTCTATATATAAAATTTTGTAAAAATACTGATGCTCAATAGTGATCAGTAATTTATTAAATACATAATTGAGAATTAAATAATAGTGTAATATGTTACAAAATAAAAGTTTAGTTTAATCAAAGAAAGGAAAAATAGTTTTTGCCCCAAAATCCAGAGCGGGTCCCATGTCAAAAATACAATCCGCAAATGTCTGTTGCAGAAAACAAATGCCCTTGAGGCCTATTCGTGGAACTGACATTTCGTAACTGATATTAAGGCAACTGTTGTTCCATATTTAATGTTAATTACGTTTCGCAAAATAGAATTCTTATTATTAAATGAAATAATAAACCTGATAATTAAATAAGTGTACAGTACACATACCATTTTAATTTTAATTTCTTCGTTTCTTAATTTGAATAAATGAAAAGTATAATTGACCTGAAGATATTGCTTCTTTTGAACATCTTATTTATATTTTTAAAGTAATTCCTTTTTATTACATGAATTATCGGTCGCCAAAAACTTTTCTCGATAAGATTTTTACTGTCCTCGCTTACATATCCTTAAATATTGTATTCCAAAACTTGCATTACTTAATTCACTGTCACGTATTTTTTATTGGGGAAAGGTAATGTGAGTAAGATTACATGAAGGATATCGTCAAGTTTTATTATTATTATTATAACATTTATTTCAGATTAAAAATCCATAACATTTTAGTAATTATAAAGTCTTATAACTTAATTAAAAACAATTTCGTTAATAATTCTAAATGAAAAATTAATACAGCACAAAGGATAACAAAAATTTCACCTAATATAAACATAAAAAAATATTATAGACAAGATAAAATAAATAACAATTAGCAGTCGTAATGTCATAAATTTGTATGGAGTTGGATCCATCTACGCAAAAGAGAGAGGCCCAGCGATCTGCGAATACACGTAGGACGTTATAAGTGCTCCTGCTTAAACGTTCCATGGCAGAGGCACACCGTTTTCTCATAAGCGCAAAGAAACCATCAGTATGTAACTCTACGAACGTACCAGAGGCGCTACATCTCCACGGTAACCCCATCAACGCCCTAAATGTGTTATTATTCTGCACTCGTAGGCTGTTGTATATCCGCTGAGTGTACAATACCCAAAGACTCCACGTGTACATCGTTTGACAATACGTTTTAAATGGTGTTTTTTTGACTTGTATCGAACAACGATCAAAACTGCGGATTAGCAAATTGCCTTGTATTAACAGGGACCTACGTTTTCTCTCTATATCACTATCATCCTTTAAGTTCTCAGTGACCCAGTGACCCAAATATTTAAATGTCAATCTCGAGAGTTCTATATTATTTAGCAATACTTTTGGGAGATGAGGACAAGTGGTGTCGGTGTTCGATTTAAAGAACATAACCCTACTTTTTGTAGCGTTGTATTTTAGACCATGAGCTAGAGCATACTGCCCACACGTTTGTAAAAGTTTTCTTAATCCATCAATAGATGGGCTCAGTAACACCTTGTAATCTGCATAACTTATGTTATTTATGCAAACTCTATCAATATAGCACCCTACTTTAGTATCCCTGAGATCATCCATCAACATAAATATTAAATATCCTAATCAATATGAATATTAAATAATTTGGGTGAGCTAAAGCCTCCTTGTCTGACACCACAATTCATTTTGTATATATTAGAGTAAGCACCAGCCCACTTTACACTGTTCGTCTTCTTGTTACGCCAATACTCCAGGATAGAGACTATTTCAGGTGCAATTGTATTTTCATTACTGGGTCTCAGTTAGTTCATTTTATTTAGTAAGCTGTTTGTTTAGCAAACTGTCTAGCACCTTTGCCAATATTGTAGAGAGTGATATTGGCCTGTAGTTGGAAATATCTGACGCATCTCCAGTTTTGTTTTTAATTATAGGCAATACGACTGCATGCCTTAAATTCTTTGGCAAATGACAAAGGCTTAGACATAAATTTTAAAACAATACGAGAACCCGCGCCAAATGAGGTCCGGCATACTTTAGATGTTCGATGCTGAGGCCGTCGTGGCCAGGAGATTTACCTCGTACCATGACGCTGAATCGCTCTCTCTACCTCTTAAACAGTAAATCTTACATTTGAATTATTAGCCACAACATCTTTACAGCTGAACACTCTCTGAATGCTACCAACAAGTTGGTGAACTTAAATTGCAAGTGAAATGCGTTAGCAATTTTAGAAGGTTCTCGCAAGCCTGCAATGCTTACAGGGAGACTCGGTTTCGGATCAAGATTATTAGTTGCTTTCCAAAAGTTTTTAAATTCTTTTTTCGAATGATGTGATGCAATATTATCCATTTTTATTTGTAGTTGTTTATCTTAACAAAATTTTAGCTTTGATTTAAAATGCTTTCTAGAATTATACATGTTTCTGTAAATATATACACACGTAGGCTTGCTGTAATACTATCGAATATGGATACACCATGCAGTATCCATATTTGATAGTATTGACGAGCCTCTGCATGAGCAGTGCGAACAAGACGGTTCCATCCTACGACGTGTTTTTTGTTGCGATCTTTTTTAACCTTATCTATGTTATTTCTGTGCTGCGCACCCTCTTTAAGTATATAAACAATATTTTTATACATATTGTCTAACACACAGTGCGCTCAGTAGCTCTCGGATCGACCGGACGAGCCCGCTCGATCCCCCTGCTACCTGCGCCGTCCGCTGAGCCACCCGTGGCCACGCCCTCCCCCCGACGCCGTCAAGTGGCAGAAGCAAGAAGACTCCGTGTTCGCCGTGCCGTGCAGTGACTGTGTACAGTGCTAGTGTGTGCCGGTGTAAAGTGTCGACGCGTTAGGCGTACGCGCCTGAGCGCAAAAAGCTGTGTAGCCGTCTGGTCGGGTGAGTCGTTCCGATTTTGCCTATCAATTTAATTTTCCCCTTTACAGCGTCCACATGTCCTTCTGTTGAGATGTAGGGACCCTTCTAACTTTAGTTTGTTCACATAAGCCACGTCACATCGTGATTTTTAATTAAAGTACACGCACACCACTCACGTGGTGATTATTAGAGTCAATTTAACGTCGCTTGCTGCACTAGGCAGCAGCGTAGGTATACACCTAGCGCTCCTAAAGCGCTAGAGTTTTCTAAATAAGTCAGGTTTACACCTCCCTGCTCACTGGGGCGGGGAGGGTAGGGCACACAACCCCCGGCCTCACCGGGGGTGCTTGTATGATAGATATTTTTACATATTAGATTCACGCGATTAGCAAAAATGCCGACCCTAGAGTATACGCTGTCCGACCTCGGCCTCAATTTTGAGGATTACAAGGACAAACCCGCGCACGTCACGATTGACGCCATCCGCGCTGCCATCGACGCCCGCTGCGGCACTAATAGTAAGAAATCCAAGCGGAAAATAGTCAAATCCGCGTCATCTCGCGCCGCGACCCCCTTATCGACGTCCGCGTCGGAGCAGGAGCAGTCGGAAGATTCCGACACAATGACCGAGGAGCAATCCGAGGTCAACCAACCCCGTCGTCCGAATCCGAAATGGATGTCAAGACGAAGTCGAGGCCAACGAAGCCTACGACAGTGACGCAGGAGGCTTCCTTCCGGTCAAGTCGCGCAAGAAGCACAAGAATAGGTCCCCCCCGGCGTCCTCGCCAGCATCACCCGATCCACCTGTCAAAGCGCCGAAATCATTGGCCAACGACCTTTCAGCCGCTTCCCGGCCTTTTTTTTTTTTTTTTGCCGTTGGAAAAATCCAGCTTACGGATTCCCGCCGCCAAAGTGAGGGGCAGGGGATATGTGGGCTCCCGGACCAAGATGGAGCGGCCGGTATACCCACTAAAAACCAACGGTTGTTCCTTTCTCATGTCGCTGTAGCCGGGGCCGCGGGCACTGATCACAGTCTTCGGCGACCCCGGCGACGTGGCCCTCTCGGCCTCTTCTCTCCGGTGTGTTGGGACACCCGGAACGTCTTTAGGCGCCGTGCCGGAACAAACAGCACGGCGCTCCCTCTTGAGCCCTTCTCTGGGCGGCGGGCACCCCTCTTGCCGGCCGCCCAGGGGCCAGTGTCAGGGAAGGTTGCGCGCGTACGCCACTCTTCGGCGCCCTGGCCTTCTTCTGCGGATAGCCAGGGCGCTCTCGGCCTCCCTGACCCTTTCCGCGGCCTCCTTCCGGGCCATCACGTCCTCGCAAAAAGCAAGGACGGCGCCCCACGACCTTTCGCTCTCTAGCATCCTGCGCACTACGGCAGGAAGCGAAAGGTCGTGCCCCACGACACTACGCAGCTCTCGGCGTTGCTCGACCCAAGCTGGGCACTCTTCCAGCGCGTGCTGGGCCGTCTCTTCGGCACATACGCCACAGTGGTGGCACTCCTCTGTAGGCTCCCTACCGGCCACGCGGCACAGGTACCTCCCGAAACAGCCATGTCCCGAGAGAACCTGCGTCGCGCGGAACGTTAGGGAGCCATGTCCTCTTTCTAGCCACCACTTAAGAACGGGGCGTATGGCTTCTATTGTTCGACGGCCGGCGCTGGGGTGCTCCAGCCGCAGCTCCCACTCCTGTGTTGCAAGGGAGCGCAATTCGTCTCTCGCCCTTATCTCTTCCGGGCTGGCCTGAGCCCGAGACCTTGCCTCCTCGCGCCAGAAAAAGAGTGACGCGAGGATTTCTGCATCCAGGTCCCAGGGCAATGAGCCAGCCAACAGGCACGCCGCCTCGCCGGAGATGGTCCGGTAGCCCCGTACGGCCCGGATTGCCAACACCCTCTGAGTTCTCTTCAGCACTGCCGTGCTCTCCTTTTGGAGGGTGTCGGCCCACGCGGGTGCCCCGTACAGGACCATGGACCTGACGACTCCGGCGTACAGGCGGCGACAGGAGCTGCTGGGTCCTCCGGTGTTGGGGAGCAGTCTGCCGAGAGCTGCCGCTCTCTCGCCACTCTAGGTGCAGAGGCGCTCAAAATGGGCGCAAAACTTCCATCGGCGGTCTAGGACTAGGCGAGATACTTCATCGTCGGCTTGACGTCGACGCGGACGCCGCAAACAATTATGTGGGCGTCCGCAGGTGGCGCGTTCGAGGCCCGTGAAAGTAAAGGGCCTCGGATTTTCGAGCGCCACCTCTAGTCCTACCGCCGGATGCGCCCAATCCTGAGCGACCCCGGCAGGTGGCGAGAATCGCAGCCCTGCGAAAATTGGTACGGCGGTGACGAGGGTGTCGTCCGCGTAACAAGTGACGTCGACACCCTCGATGTGGCCGCCACGTAGCACCTAATCGAAACTCAACGTTCCACAGAAGCGGTCCCAACACCGACCCCTGTGGAACTCCACTGACACACTCGATGGTCCGGAGCCCATCTCGGCACGGGAACTCGACACGGCGATGCGACAGGTGGCCCCGATCACCCTTTGCAGGTAGGGAGGCACCCTGTGGTATCGGAGCGCCTCTTTATGCAGGCCCAGGGCAGGGTTGTTGAATGCGTTGGCGATGTCGAGTGACACCGCCAAAACACCCTCACCCCGAGACACCGCATCCTGCGCTAGGGACCTGACCCGCAGCACCGCGTGGATGGTCGACCGGCCCTTGCGGCAAGCCTGCAACTCCGCCAGATTTGGACCGACGTGCTCCAGGTGCTGGACGATGCGGGCCGCCACGATTCTCTCAAAGAGTTTTCCCACATCGTCCAACAGCACGATCGGCCTGTAGGCGGAGGGCGAGTCCGCAGGACGCCCTCCTTTTGGATGAGGACGAGTCTGCCTGTCTTCCACCTCTGTGGTATTAAGGCTTGAGCCAGACAGGCAGAAAACATCGCCCTCACTCTGGGCTCCAGGGCGTCCCCTAGGGCCAGCGCCAGCGCGCGTCCCGGAATGCCATCGGGACCCGGGGCGGTGCGTTTGCCCCTCATTTTTAGAAGGGCTGCACCGAACTCTCCCGGGGTGACTTCTGGCGCTTCCGGGACTGGGTCGACCTCATCCGTGCCATCTGGGACCATCGAAGGTGCCGTGTGCTCCTCTCGCTGTGGGAATAAAGCCTCGGCGATCGCCGCTACCACCTGCGGCGCCAGACTCTCGGTGAGTGGGGGGCCCAAGGACGAGCCTGTTCGTTACCATTTTGTAGGACGCCCCACGGATCACTGTCCAGCGCCGCAGCCTTCGGCCTACCTCAAGTGCTGCATCACAGCCTGCCACCTCCGCCGCCTCACGGCCAACAAGTGCTGCCTCACAGCCAACCCAAACCGCCGCCTCACGGCCATCCACTGACGCCTGCCTACAGCCAACCACAACCGCCGCTTCACGGCCAATCGCTGCCTCACAGCAATCAAACTCGGCCGCCTCACGGCAACCACCAACTGTCTCGCCTAGAGACAAAAAGCCGCCCCCACTATACATCCGATCCAAGGAGAAGTGGGCCCAATTACGATCAGCCTTGTCAAATAAGTACAAATTCACGGCTACAGATTCCCTACAGGGGATCAAACTACAACTAGAAACGGTGGAAGCACACCGTAACGTAACGTCGTATCTGCAAAAGAACGACTATTACTATCATACCTACGCGCTCCCGGAAGAGCGCGTCCTTCGGACGGTCGTCAAAGGACTGCCGAAGGAAATGTCCACACAAGACATCATAGATTTTATAAAAGAACAGGGTATACCGATATACTCTGCAATCCGGCTATACAACACAAAAACTAAAAAGCCGTACAATGTGGTCCTTCTGACCTTAGAACGCTCCCCAGAGGGCAAAAAAGTCTATGATCTTAGGCATATTTGCGACATTACTCGCATATCCTTTGAAGCACCTCGCTCGAACGGACTCCCCGCGCAGTGTCACAACTGCCAAATGTACGGGCACTCGGCCCGTAACTGTCATGCTAGGCCTCGCTGCGTCAAATGTCTCGGCGACCACGGCACCCCCGACTGTCCGCGTCCTAGGGATAAGGACATCCTGCTCACCTTTGAGCCGCCGGCATGCGTCAACTGCCAAAACCCTGGCCACACGGCAAATTACCTTGGGTGCCCCAAAGCACCTAAACGTAAGGTGTCTCCACCTTCATCCGTACCCAGGCGCCCCCAGGTGCCATCCCTCGCTTCCTTCCCACCACTCCGACCTGCTCCGGCGTGGCAAATGCCAACAAGCGCTCCGCAGCGACCCACTGCCCGTCATGGCAGCAACACCGCCTCAAACGCGCCGAGCGCTCCGCGCGCCGCACCACGCGCACCACCTGGCGCTCCGCGTAGCCTGCCCCAGTATGCTCAGCCATAGCAATGGCAGCGCTGGGAGCAGCTTAGAGCAAGTAGCTCAAAAGATCGACTTCGCAGAGCCGATCGTCTCACCGCGAATTCGACGCCGCAATAGGAAACTTCGGAGCCCGTCTTGCCATACTACGTAGTATGGCAATTGGTAGACCTTATTACGGGACATAATGGATAATACACCCATTAATGTTTCGAACGGCCCGGGCCGTCTAAAGCCACGCGAAGTAAATATAGTCTTTTTAACGCAAACGGCCTCGCGATTTATAAAAGGCCGAAATAGCTAACTTCCTCCGCGAAAACGACGTGGAGATTCTACTGGTGCAGGAGACATTCCTAAAGCCCGGAAGAGGAGATCCGAAAATTGCTAATTACAACATCATAAGAAATGACAGGACCGGCGCTGCACGGCGGCACCTCATTATTATAAAAGTCACTGCACTGCGTAGCAATCGAAACGCCGTCGACACTTAAGCATGTAGAAGCCTCGATCTGTAGGTTAGCAATGACAGGGCACGCGCCTATTACAATCGCTTCGGTTTACATATCGTGCAAAATAACATCCCAACTCGCGAAATCCGACTTCGAGAAACTATTCTCATTAGGAGGCGCCGTCATTTTGGCCGGCGACTTCAATAGCAAGCACACCCGATGGAATAGTCATAGTAATAACCCGCGAGGCTTGTCATTAGACGCTCTGTCAGAAGCACTTAATTTCAGTGTCGTTGCTCCGTTGATGCAAACGCACTTTCCTCACAATGTGAACCACAGACCGGATGTGCTTGATATTGCCCTCCTCAAAAATGTCAACCTCGCTCTCAGAGGCATAGAGGTCATCAACGACCTAACTTCAGACCATAGACCCGTTATCCTCAAACTAGGACCTCCTGACTCACCCAACATTACCACTAAAACCATCCTCGACTGGCGCAAGCTGAAGTCCCAGCTAGACTGCACTAGCTCACCCCACCTTGACTCCATTCCTACAGTCCTAAATAGCGCTGATGACACGAATCTCGCTGCTCATGCGCTCACAAGTCATGTCCAAAGTGTCGTCGAGGCTTCCTCGAGGCAAATCCCGGTGGAGGATAACCCCCGCTGGGCTTTGCCAAACGACATCAAGGACCTCTTGCGACGCAAGAGGGCGGCGATTCGTGCCTACGATTGGTATCCGACCGAGCGTAACCGAAGGCAGCTGCGCGCCCTTGAACATCAGTCCAAGACGCGCATAGCTGAATTCAGGAACGATCGGTGGGATAACGATCTAAGCAATATGCATCCCTCACACCTCGCCTTCTGGCGACTACCTAAAAGCCTGAAAGGCGGTGTCGGACTCGCTCCAATGCCGCCTCTCATCAATCCTAAAGATCCCAATGCTCCTCTAGCGTTTCTCGATGAGGAAAAAGCCGAATGCCTGGCCGACAGCCTCGAGGCCCAATGCACGCCAAGCACTCAACCGGTCGACGAGCTCACCTCGAAAGGTAGAGGCGAGGTCGACCGGTTGACCAAATCCCTCGCGCGATATAACGTCACCGGTAACGGAAAGCGAAGTCAAGTCAATTATCAAAACATTAAACCACGGAAAGCCCCGGGCACCGATGGAATTACAAACCGCGTAATTAAAACTTTACCGACTCACTTAATTAGCCTTCTCGTCCTCATATATAACGCAGCTCTTTCCAAGGGTATTTTCCCAAACACTTTGAAGGACGCTGAAGTTATAGGGTTCCTAAAACCCGGCAAACCACCTTCCCAACCTACCTCCTACCGTCCCATTAGCCTCCTCAAAGGCTTTGGGAAGATCTATGAACGCCTAATCCTAGCCGCATACACGAATGGTATTGAATTCGGAGGGCTTCCTGTTCCAGTGCAATTCGGCTTTCGAGCCAAACACTCATGCACCAACCAAGTTCATCGTATTACGGAACACATCCGAGCCAAAATGACACAGGGTCAAATAACAGGTGCACTCTTTCTCGACGTGGCGAAAGCGTTCGATAAAGTGTGGCACGAAGGGCTTATATACAAGTTATATAAGCTCGGCGTGCCCGACCGTCTCGTACTCATAATACGAGACTTTCTCCGGAATCGGACGTTCAGATACCGCGTCGAGGGCACTAAGTCGCAACCACACCCGGTCCTAGCCGGCGTACCTCAAGGCTCTGTATTGGGCCCTGTGTTATTCACCCTTTACACTACCGACATCCCATCCTTCAAAACTGTAAACACCGCCTTATTCGCAGATGACACCTGCATCTATACTTCCGGTCAATGTCCTATCCGCTTATCCGAGAGACTCCAATCCGCAGCCAAGACCCTAGGGGATTGGTTTCGGAAATGGAGGATCGAAATCAACCCTTCCAAAAGCGCGGCCATTCTGTTTTCTCGGAAACGAAAGCCGATGCTTCCTTCAAATTCCGCCTCCTTGATTGCCCCATCCCTTGGGTCAGCCAGACCAAATACCTCAGGGTAATCCTAGACCACCACTCATCCTTTGGCCCGCACATAACGCAGGTCAAAAACAGAGCGGCCTTTGTCCTCGGTCGCCTGTTCTGCCTAATCAATCCCAAAGCAAGTTGTCTCTGCGCAATAAAGTGCTGTTATACAAGACGATCGTACGTCCTATCCTTATCCTATGCCAGTCCCGTCTTTTGCATATGCAAAACGATCCCTATAGATAAGCTCAAGTCCTGCAAAACAGATTCATGCGCAGGGCCACGGGTGCGCTCTTATTATCTGCGCAACCGACGCCTGCATGGATCTGGAATTCCCACAATCCGTGAGTACCCTAAAACAAGCATCCATCAGATACTTTGACTCGGCTTCGCAACATCCTAATGAATTGGTACGAAGCGCCGCCGCTTACGTACCAATCAATTCGCTACTGGAAACCAAAAACATAGGCGAGCGCGCCATGTTCTACTTGACACGGACGACGAAACAACTGTCATACAAGCTGATGTGAAAGCACTGAGACGAAACGCACCGCCCTCGCCTTCGAGGGGCAACAGTCACCTCGTTCAGTAGATATCAGACGTTCCAGGCCGATTTTCGCCATCAAGATAGGGTGGTTAAAAATTAACTTCTCAGCAATTAGTCCTAAAGCGACCTATCGAGCCGAGGGTTCGGCCCACCGGGCACCCTCGATAAACGTGTTGCTAACGGGTATAGGCATGGACCTGATCAGCGGCTGATCGAGCGAGGCTCGGCCTTCTGGGCACCCTCGATAGCACGCACGGACATATTACAAAGTGGCAGCAGCCGGCGAGGTCCCCTTCAGGGTCCTCGGTGCCAAGCTCACAGAATAGAGGTGAAGTCTGTGCACACTTAAAGGTTTGCCAGCCCTCGAACCGACGGGTTGTAGCGGTTAACTCCACCAACGTGAGTTCATCCGAAAAAAAAAAAAAACATATTGTCTAACACCTAACCATGATTAATATTTGATCAAATACTGTAAGCACATTTCTGACAAACAGTTGGAAAGTCAATATCTCTTAATTTTGAGTTACCAAAACTAGTAAAAGCATTTTGTTTTATTTACATCCCTTTCACCCCAGATCACATTATTATAAGAAATCGATGGAATAATAACAATTATTAAGCTGATATAACAATTAACAATTAGCGGAATGTGATCAGAGTGGTAAACACCGTAAAGTATCGAGGCGTCAATAATAAGTTTCTTCGCAGCGCTTGTTACTGAACAATGGTTTGCCAACGGAGAGGCACCGTTGCATGCCTACAAATGTATGTCTATCCCTATCTAACAATTGCATATCAATACACGTCCATATTTGATCCTCACAAACATGTAGGAGTTATTTACTAAATCGTTCTCCTGGATGCGCGTTAAAATCCCCAAAGATGAAAATTGTTTCGATATTTATACTATCAATTATTGAAACTATTTCACTCAAAACGCTCGTAAACTGTCAGATTATCTACATGGTCTGTAGGCATATATACTGAAAATATCACCATCGAGCAGTCCACTATAACAATTTTTATACCGATAATGCGATCACTTGTACACGATAGTTCTGATACTGACGTAAACAAAGATTCCCGCCACAATAAAGCGACTCCGCCGTAAGGTCCTCTTTTAGCAATCCCATAGATGTATCAACAGCTGATTTTCCAGAGT
Organism: Lamproptera curius; assembly: GCA_029286875.1. Lineage (NCBI taxonomy): Eukaryota > Metazoa > Arthropoda > Insecta > Lepidoptera > Papilionidae > Lamproptera > Lamproptera curius. The sequence continues at coordinate 478,759 of JAGSMT010000208.1, read as the reverse complement.
ATCCAAAATAATTTTTTATGCTCCCAAGATATGATATTTCATGAGGTAAGAGCCAAGTTTCCTGAAGTGCAATCAGGTCTACTGTATCTAATAAATTTCGAATGCTATTATTAGAACGAACTACATTTTAACAGTTAAATGATGCAAATCTTACTTTCTGTTTACTAATACCCATTATTAATATTACTCTCTCGTACAGTATTAAGTCCTCGTTTATTAAAATGAATTTATGCTCCTGTAATATATTAAAACAATAATGCTACCCCTTTACTTAAAAGCCGCCCCTATTGCATTTGGGTAATTAGCAGTTCTGGATTTTTATCTTTCCTAAACTACAAATAGTGACAAACAACAAAATCAAAAAGTTAAGTAAAATATTGATATACACAAAGGGTAATCAAACGAATTCACTTAAGACGCTTATTGCTTGCGTTTCCTTCAGCATCGTTGATTTAGTCCACATTATTACATCTCTTTTGATCAATTTGTTTCGGCATCCAAGGCCTTTTAGCTTCTGGACCTTTGACCCGATCCCAAAATACGTAATCTACCCTTTGAAATAACTGGTCAAAAATACGAAAATTATAAAAAAATCACATCGCTCACCGTAAAGATTCTGCTCTCCCAAATAGTTTTATATTTTTCAGATTACATTTAATTTATCATTGCATATAAAACACTCCTATTTAAAGTTATGACTGCATGTAAAAAGAAACGGTCCCTAAAGGATAATAAAATTGAAATGTCTCCAATATGTTCTTTAGATTCCCTAAGCGGTTGTAAATTTTTGGTCGATTCAAAATTAAAACGGGCTAGTAGGATATTGCATCAAATGGGGTTTTTCATGGATAGATAAAAAAATTAAATCAAACCGACTTTTTAATGTTGGATATATCTATTTTTTTTGTTTTATGTAAAGCCTTTGAACGTTGCTTTCTTTCAAAAAAAACTCCTCTCGAACCAAAGGCGTTTTTCAAATTAGTTTAAAATTTGTAATACCAAAACAAACTATAAACAATAAAAACTCAAAAAAACGGTTTTTTCAATCAAATTCAATAAAAAAAAGTAGAGTAAATTAGCGTTTTGTGCTCCCTAAGTCAATAAAATTGCACTGTCCCCCGATAAACAACCTTTAGATGACTTATAACATCAAAGGCAAAATCGATTGGGGTTCTAGGCGTATATTTTAGTAATTGTTTTGTTTAATTAATCCTAGTTTAAATTATTATTAAAAGTTTTAAGAGGTTTGAAAGGTGGCGAAAACGCAGAATTTCTCAGGCATGGTTATTTTTTGCGTAAAATAGTTTGTCATCCTTTTCGTATATTTTTTAAACCCATTAAATATATATGTTTTTTAAATTACCTTAAAATGATTATGTTGTATTTTCTGACTGTGTTTACCTCTAAATAGTTTTTGTATGTTATTTTTAAAAATTTGAACTTCCTAATTTTATAGTAGAACAATCACGGATGATACTATGAAATACATTGTCTTACTGTACGCACAAACGTGTAATTTCTTTAAACTAATTTTAAAAAATGGGCCAAAGGCGTCAAGTCAAATGGGTCAAAACCTAATTGTTCTGGTAATTTGGACTGTTTGTAAAAGATCCTTTGTTACCTAAAATCAAGTTATTTATGTTTACATATATTGATTTTCACCCTTTTTTTTTGGGACTTCTTCCTTAGTGTATATTATAAATATAGTGCTCGTGTTGTAATTCGATCTTCTTCAATAATGCCACTGCGTGTGATAAAGGTACAGTATAATAAACTTTTTAATACAAAGCTTATCGTCTTTTAGTTAAGTTTTAGACTTAATATTTAAAAAGTAAAGCATAACAAAATAATTGTTTTATTCTATATATCCATAACTTTTTAATTGAAATGTTCGTCTATAAAACAAAACTAGCATAAATGAAAACGATTGTGTTTCCAAAAAGAGATTTATTCAGCTCAATAAATAAAGAATTAGCAACATAACCGAAATGGACACCAATGAAAAAAACCACCGGGTTTTCTAAGTTTAAAAAATATGAAATTTTGAAAATCAATGAAAAAATAATACGGGGTTACCTAATATTTTTAAAAATTAATAAATATGTAATATAAAGAAATATTTTTATTATACAAAATAAAATCAGTAGATCTGAAAATCGTATAGCGCCAAATTTTTCATCCATTTAACCTTGACTTAAAAGTTACTAACGGCCTTAGAGTGTTTTACTGCCGTGCTAATCACCGTAGGTTTTTAGTAGTAGGTAATATTATATTGTCTATTTTGCAATCTTAAGACTGAAATCGTATAAGTTTTTTACGAAAGATACGAGTCAATAAGTTAAGTCCGTTTGATATTGTTTATTAATTATAATACTGTATTTAATTTATTATAAACTAGTTGTTCTCACACGTGATAGAAATACGAAACAAAGCATTGTTGTGTATGCTGTTAGTTAAGTGCTTTAAAACGAAGTGTATATCGAAAACTCTCCGAGTAAAAAGCATCTATAGTATTACTTTCACATTGCAGCTTTTCATTCTAAAATTACTCGTCGAGCTTCAACTTTCGTTTCAATGGTAAACATATCAATCACTGCAGTCGGTGACGTTTTAAAAGTATCCGGTGACAATCTTGTCATAGCCGACTTTGATACAATTGGATCGCAGACAGTTACTTTTGTAAAATCTTGAATCATATTTACAATATCTTTAAACGTAATAAAAGTACTTAGATTTACGAAAGTTTTATAATACACACAGTAGATATTTTTTATAAACACTCTTTACGCGATTTTGATTGATTTTGACCTTTTAATATTTTACTAATGCTTTTAAAATCTGATTGCATTTACTGTTTATTTTCAACGTAAAAAATGCCCTGCAGAGTTTATTCCTTAAATCATGTTTGTTTTAATTTTTTAACAAATTGTGGCTACATATATTTTATCAATACAGTGCCACACTGATGGCTGTATTTATTGACATTTCTGTTTCTTAGTATATACATTTGTAAAACTTTCATAAAATTATGTTCATATGTCATGTAAATATACTTTTATAAATAACAAAATAAACAGAATTAGGATAGGCAAAGTCACGGCTACGAAAATAAAAATATGTTTCGTTGTATATTGACACTAGCTAATGTTGTATTTAAACTGTTGTTGTTGATGTTGTACAATGTAAATATTTAAAGACGTAAATAACGTTAAGGCGGAGGATCCAAGAAAAAGTCGAGACTAGTTTAAAACTAATTTATTTTATTTTATTACATTTTAAACTTCTTAAAACGTTAAGACGTAATACTAAGACGGTCTGACTATGTCAATGTTAGAACATAGTACAAACCCTATCCTAAATTGGTATCGCATATAACCCATACTAGGTTATAACGAACCTTAACCTAAACTAAAGTGACTCGGATCGATGCAAGATCACGAATAAATTTCATACAATTACAGTGCCTTTTTATACAATGAAATCGTTAAGGAATGTTCGTTTGCTAGAACTCTGCCGATGACCTGAAGACCCGAATTCAGGTGAATTGCGCCTCGTGCCGAAGAATCGGTCACATTGCAGTGTAGGCTCTTTTCGTATGACCTAATGTATCCAACAGTGTCAGCGCGCGATTTCTGCTGAGTTGAGTCTCGCACTGTCGCAATGCTAGATTCGGCTCGTTTAACCCACTTATGAATCATATTAGGTAACACGTATAACACAATGCATTAAGGTATCGTATTTTAATTTATTGCGATATTTAAACCCACTTTAAAAAAGCTCTGAAAGTTTTTATATGATAATAGTCTAAAGTCTATATTTTTAATGTCATTAGAAATATTTCTCTTCTAAATTATAAATTACAAAAATTTATTATAGTATCATTACTTTATCAGCTATCAACTTCATGATGATAATTTCTATTTCGTGAATATACGACGGCATTAAAATATTACAGTTATATTTTAGGTTCCGCATTAATGAAGTGTTCCATGACCTATGAGTTTGTACAGCGAAACTTTATGTTGTACTTTATTGTGAACTTTATTTTGGGGTGCAAAGAATTAAAATGATCCAGAAATGCATTGATTTTGTTTGTTGGTAAAATGGTAAATGTGTCATCTACGTACCGCTTATAGAATCTTGGCCGGATGGGAGCTGTATTGAGGGCTGTTTCTACAAAGTTCTCCATGAAGATATCATATAATAGGTGACACTGGGCAGCCCATCGCTACGCCATCTATCTGCATGTAGATTTGTTCATTCCACAACAAGTAGCCAGATGTAAGACAATGTTTACATTATAGTCATATTTTACATCTCTACTTGAACATTGTCAAATTAAAAATATCCAAATTTTAATCAACGAGTAATTAGCTGGTCTTTGCCACCTTCAAGTAAATAATTTTATTTAAAACCAAAGATATACAACTACAAAGCCACAGGACAAAATTAGTACTTTTTGTCAAACCAACGTACAAAATGAAGAAAATATAATGAAACTCTGGAGTAAATCCAAAAACATTGGATTCAATATATACCAACTGACTGAAAAGGAAATTGAATTTGATTTAATTTCCCCCTAAATTCAAATCACTCCAAATACAAAACTAAATTTAAAAAACACTTCTGAAAAAACGTAAAAATTATCTGTATAACATTAATAATAGAGTAAAGTACATTTTCTATTTTTAATCTACACTTATTCTTATTCTTACTTATATAAGTAAGTAGTTCAAGTGATAGCAGCGTCGACTCTTGTACTCTTAAAATTTTATGATTAGTTTTACGCCAAAGGCGTGTAACTGAAGCGTGGAGTCTGTTTTATCTAGGTAGGTAATGTGATATTCTGAAAGCGTAAAATCCTACTTGCAGAGATATAAAGAACAATGTTGGAACAACCTGAAGCCGCATGTGTGTCCAATGAATGGATTATATGTTGGAAATATTTACACTATTAATATTTAAGGGCAACACGTCAGTATTTTCGATGTATCAAAAAGATATCCCAAATAGTGTTTCTAATATACTGGGTTATATAATTACAATGCCTTATTTTATCCTATTTACGCATGTTGTACTGTCAAAATGTTTTAACATGCCAAAGCACGATTATAAAACTATATTTTATTCTAAAGAAAGTCGCAACAATGTATGCTATGTTTGTCTATATATTTTAAAATGTGAAAACTATCGAAAATTATTTATAAAGAAAAGACATCAGCAATGAGCTTTCGGTTTTAAATACTTCGCATTATTATGGATCGTTAATATATTACATTTTTTTAACAATAAGTAATAACATAGATGTTCCAAATAAAAGCTTAAGCATTACCTTCACAAAATTGCAAAGTTTTAATCTAAACTGATATTATAAAGAGGAAAAATTAATTTGTTGGTTGGATTTAAATGGGTTTTAAAACTACTAAAAGGATTTGAATTTAAAATTTTAATTTCTAATCTTAATGAATGAATACTATTTAACCAAAAAGTTAACATTTAAGGTTTATAAAGACACCTAAAATAATATTTGTATTTTATGTTTATTACGTGACGAAAATATAGGAATGTCTAAGAATCTAGTATATAGGAGAATATAGTTGCAAGGAGAGCCGTCCATGACATACTGCTTAGGACAGGAATGTCCGCAGGTTCCTCGAAACATTTGCACGAGGCAAATAACTGACCTCTACAAAGTGTTTAGGAAAAGTTAAAACCTATTTGGGAGAATCACAAAAACTGCCTCATGCATGCCAGATCGAAGAAAATATTTTTATATGGAAATATTTATATTTATAATATATTTTTATATAAATATTTTTTAAAACTTTAAAACTTACTTTGGTCCAGCTTTCTATTTAATGTTCTTTTATATACCGAACGAAAGATTGATGAGCTCCTTTAAGCAAAGACAAGTACAAAGCAAATACACCACACACAATGTTCACTTTTAATCCTGACAGTAAACACACTCGATTGTCTGGAATTAGATGGCCCATTTTGAGTATATATGAGGGAATGGCTTAGTCGACTAAGCAATTAAAAGGTTTACTGCCTGTCCTCACATATGTCTTGATCTTTAAATGTTCTAACCATGGTATTTTATTAAAAATCACTGGATAGGAGACAAATATTGTCGAAGTTATATAAGTAATTCAACAAATTTTGTCGAAAATAAATTCTTTATAGATTACAAACATTCCTGTCTGCCAATACAATTTAGAGCACCTTTATACAAGCACATGGATAAGAGATCACAAGGTTTTGATTTTCATCGGCGTCTTTTTTACTTGGAAAGTTAGTACTGAAACTGCTTATTATATAATTAATTTAAAAAATTCCATACAAAAGAATATATATATAAATCGATTAACAAGAAACGGAACAACTATGTAACGGAGCAAATATACATAAAAAATAATTGGGTTCGAATTTAGTACCTTTTTCTTTTAAAATTCCACCAATTAACTATTAGAAATATTTTATTATGGTTCCAAAACAATTTAATCCTCTACTGTCTTATTTAATGGCCCATATCACTAAAGCAATAAGGGCCAAGGACGCAGGACATACCGAGCAAGGAAGCATTGCGAGAGAGAAAAAAGAGAAGGACTTGCGTTTTGGAGTAACTGGGGACACATTTGTATGAAAGGAGTTCATTTGTACAGAGAATGGCTAAAGCAGTACACTTAAATTATGTACCGACATGTTGTAAAGCTACAAATAAAGAAAAACTGAAAGCTCAGAAAACACGTAATAAAATCTAGCAGTGAATGAAGGATGGTGATGATACCCATTTTTAATTTTCACAGCATAAGCTAATTAAAATATGTCAATAGACTTTTGAGAGCCCATATTGCCCCTTAAATTTTTTTAACTTTTCACTTTGGAGATATTTCAATAATTTAAAAAACAAATATGACGGAGAAGCTTTTATTACGCCGAAAATTAAGGGTCTGTATAGCTTTTATTTTCTTTTTTATATGATTAAAGCCATAGATTTAAATATAATTCATCGCACACGTTAATTTACACCCACACAACTATTTTCGCTAAGTGTAATAGGACAATTTTCGTTGTTACGTAAATATATAATTTTATTGTATTATTATTTAAGTAGCTATCTGAAATGATTAAAACTTCTATTTATCGTAACTTTATAAGCAAGTTTTCCTATTGTTACATCATTTCAAGCACTGTTAAATTATTAGCATTTTTAAAATCTTATATAATAGAGAATGGTTATAGATAAGAAAGTTACAAGTAAGCAAGTTGCAAGAACTTTAGTTAAATGTTAACATATAACAGAAATATTTCATAATAATACTCTCAGAATTTGCATTGCTAAATGGCATATTTAATAAATACGTAAATAAAATAGTCCCGATATATGTTTCAAGCACTAAAGTAAATTAACAAGGGTAATAATATAAAACTTTAATACAAATACATAAACATTTGCTAAAATAAATTGTAAGTCGCAGTAATAAACTATACGAGAGCGAAATTATGGCGCACCAGATATTTTATGTAGGAAAACTTAAGAACTTGGTGTAATAATTTAATGCAGTATTTCTTAAATAGTCATTACAAATGTGACATGCAATATCTTTGAAAAATAAACCTTTAAGTTTCAATAATACAGAATAGAGGTCTGTTTTGTTCTTTATATATACATCTCTTGTTGAAATAAGAAATTAAAGTTTTGAAAGAAATTTTATTATTTATTACAACTAACGTTGAAAAAGTTAGCTTGTTGCTTAACATATAGGTACAAGAGCAACATGGTAGTTGTAAAAACTTTGTGGTTAAAAATAACCATGCCATTAAAAATACGATTGTCTTTATTGACTCATGTTATATATAAATTGTTGAAAAAATTAAATATAACTATATTTCTATTTTTTTTTTTAAGAACACAGGCAGACGAGCGTCAGCCCTGATGGAAAAGTTCACCGACGCCCATGGTTTAATACAGGTATCCCCGTCCTACCGTGGACGGGATGTTGAGTCTCGTTTCCAAAATCCCTTCTCTGGCCCCTTTAAAATCAACCAGTAGTTTTCACCTACTGGCGGTAAAATGGGCCATGGTTCAATTTGATTCGTAACAGAATAATATATCGCTTAAAAATAATTGATCAAACCTCTTTTTGCAACTCGGTTTTTTCTTAAAAAAAATAAATTTAAAGTGTTTGTTTGTAACAAAAAAAACCTATAAATGATTACAATGTTATTTATAACAGATACTCACCAGAGAAACCTTTTTTATATTGTTGTTGTTTGTTTTTGCTAATCTCTGAAATGTTTGGTCCGTTTTTGACGGAACTGTCTCTAAAAAGATAATGATAAAACAAAAGAGATTGGCAATTTTTTCTGGAAAAACTGTACATTTTTTTATATACCACGAAGAAATCGGTCCCTTTACAAAATGTAAAAGTTGGCTGTAAGATTAAAAACTAAACCCCAAAGAAAGCAAGATAGAGGACATCTTACTTTAGGCTATTTTGCCAAATTAATACTTACCAAACCGGCAAGACAATATATTTTTTAGTCATTGGAAAAACCTTGTTCATCAAACCTGCCACCATAAAGATTCCTCAAGCCAGGATGGCACCGGAATATTAAAAAAAGCACCGTTTTAAAATGAAAATTAATTTTTAAAATCATTTTGTCAATTGTACAAACCCCAAAACTTTAAAAAATACATTTTTTTTGTAATATTTTTTCCTTCTCCAATTGGTCTATACTAAACATAGCAATACCATATGTGAATATGTTAAGAATAAGCGGTAGTAGCAATTTTGATGAATAAAGAAATACTTTGTGATTGTTTAAAAATAAGTCTTTAATATCTATAATGTGAGAGGGTGCAATACTAAATGAATTAAAGATTTTTATGTGAAAAATGTTTTATTGATGTCATTGAAATAATGTATATCTTAGAACAAACAAAGCAGATACTTAAAAGCAATCGGAGTGAATCTTTTTAAGTTCAGTTAACGTTCTTTTAGATTATTCGCACTAAATTCTAAGCCGAACAACTTCAATGCAAGTTCATATATTATAACTCTAAATAAAGATAATAATTATTAGTTTTAATTTTTGTACACGAAATGTAAATATAGTTACTTACTCGTATTTTTCTCATGGAATATTTTTTTCCAAAACAATTGTTTTATGACTTGCTCGGAATAAATAGAACCGGACAAAGCTTCATACAATATATTGCTCCGGTGGACTTAATTGGAGTCCGATGGTAAACAAATACCGAAGTGACTACTATTCAGTTTGTTCTAACAACCAACAGATATACTCAATTGAAAATTTGCTGACGTATCGAAGTGGCTTCTGCAAATAAAACGATGAAAAGAAGTTAAAAATATAATTGAAATATTAAGTATTGTAGCAATAGTATTACTATCTGTAAATTAAATTAAAATTATAACCGATGTTTAAAAAAAGTATATTTGTTAATAATTATGTTACTAGTTTTGTGCGTACTATTTAAAGGGCATTTAGAACCTAAAAATATTTTGAAAACGTGCTTTTTTATGCTTTAAATTTTAATTGTTTTTTTTTACGATTTAAAGAAAAGGTTATTAAATATATCTCCAGTCACTGTAGGTTAAATATACTCAGAGCTATAAAATCTATTAATTTAATCTATTTTAAATGACATACTGTTAGTAATTTTATTGCAAAATGGTTATAAATTGGAATAATGTAGTATTTTGTACTAAAGCATATTTTTTGATAAAATTTTCATGTCACTTGAGTTATAAAGTTTTATACATTTGCAAAATAAAATAACTATAACATTTGGCTTTAAATATTTGGGAATCCTCTAAGCACGAGCGATAACATTTACATAAGTTGTGATTTTTGACGTTCTTCTACGCTGGTTATTCGTAAGTTCATTTAGAATATACATGGATAATAATATGTTACAAAATACCGTACACCAGTCAACACGTAAAAGAAATATTTGTGTACTTATGTACAAGCGTTAGAAGTTATTCATCTTATTTTTCCCCAACGCGTGAAAAGAATTGTAACTTTGAAAAATTAGGAATTTTACGACAATAGTACAAATAAATATATAACTGCTGTTGAGTGAACATAAGCACGTTATTATGGACAAAGTAAATTATCCTTCTTAATGTTAGATATATGCTTGAGAACGACTCATATATGTGTAATCTAATAAGATTTTGTAAGAACTTTGTTAATAATGAAAACCAAAAGATGATGAACGAAAATTACTTTTATCGCTAGAGGAGCATCTTCTTAATAAAACCTAACATAAAAGCTGATTGCTGACCTCTTTGTCGGTGGCGGCGGCAATTCAGATGATTTCGGACGACACTTAGTTATTCGAAGCTCTTTCTTTTTTGCTTTGGCACACACATTGGTATATATGATGTAATTATGTCACTTGATTATATTATGTTTTACTGTATCATTAGTCTGTATAAAAGTTTAATTCATATATTAGCTCTTAAGTAACAAAGGATTGGTTCGCTATATAAATTGAAAAAATATTGCTCAATGATAAAGAAATACACACCATAGATTTTTTGTATTTATGCATTTGAAATACCTACAAAAAAAAAACAAACTAATTATAAACTTATCCTACACATAGAATTACTTATAAAAGACTTCTTATTTTAACACAGCGATAAAAGTGGCAGTGCCAAAGTAACTAAGATACTTAAATAAGAGAGGAACGGTAACGGTGAGAGTAATTCTTAAACGAGGCATTTTGACAAAATGTGCTTTCCTTGTAGGATTCTGAATCGCTCTATTTACCTTTAGCAGTGGAGTCGAGAAAGTTAAACTTAATTAATTTCATTTACAACATAAACCTATTGTATTTATTTATACTTATTGTATTTATTTCATTTATACACTTATAGCAGAAACTTCTTTTTCCGTATATTTTAACTATGTTTTGTTTATTAAAAACAGAACAACTCCTCGAATCCAACAAAAGGTTTGTAACAATACGTTATTGTGAAACTTCGTCCAATACAAATTGTTTCACCGATAAACTACTTTTATTGGAAAAGGGACTTTTCTGACACATTCGTCTAACTTATCGCAATTTGTAGCCAAAAGTTTTATTTATCAACTATTTCAGAAGATAAACATTTTAGGGACATTCAAGAAATGGATATACCTCTATATCCTTTGACTAATGATATTGGATTATCTATTATTATTTCTATAAATTTTGCTTTAAAACTGCAAGCGGTTGAAAATTTACATCAAACGTTTTTTTGACGTTGACCTAATAATACTTAAAGTGAGTCACTAGACGTACTAGTGACTCACTTTAAGTACTGGTCATCTTAAGAATATATCTACGATGGCTTCTGAAACCTCTGGAAACTGCATTCATAAGCTAATCGTAATCATATTTAGGTTAAACATTGGCCTTTGATATATTAGGAAAGTTATACGTGTAGGATATAAAAAAGGGAATATAAAATATAGAAATATAACATTTTTAATTTCACTTCTCGTTAGTTCTTACAGGTAGTGCACTTTTTGCGTATAAACATTGAGAATCCAAAATTGTATAAGTTAATAATTAATTATTTATCAATAGTTATTACTCATTTAAATAAGAGATATGCTTTAAAAAACGATAAAAACTTAACTTTTATTGTTTTCGTTTTATTTATTATTTTCCCTACAAAAAATTTTCAACAGTTACTAACAGCAACCGGGTTTTTAATTTAATTTTGTTTTTATTACAGCGTGGTAGTAAGAAATATTTGTGTACTTATGTACAAGCGTTAGAAGTTATTCATCTTATTTTTCCCCATCGCGTGAAATGAATTGTGACTTTGAAATATTAGGAATTTTACGACAATAGTACAAATAAATATATAACTGCTGTTGAGTGAACATAAGCACGTTATTATGGACAAAGTAAATTATCCTTCTTAATGTTAGATATATGCTTGAGAACGACTCATATATGTGTAATCTAATAAGATTTTGTAAGAACTTTGTTAATAATGAAAACCAAAAGATGGTGAACGAAAATTACTGTGGTAGAGTCTTTGAGTTTTTTGTTTTTTGCTCATTGTTAAGTAAACCAGTACAATATTGTCTCTGGAATTATAAATGAATATATCACTGCTTTGGTCTGTTCCCAATTTTAACTGTTATATTACTTTATTAAATAAAATGACTTTACGGATTTTATCGCGTTTATTATACATTTTAAATTCCCTACTATGGAGTTAAAAAATAATAATTCTTTAGCTTTTCTTGATGTTTTAATTATTGGCAATCCTGATAACACCTTGAGCCATGATATGTATAGGAAACCAACCCATAAAAATAAATATTTAAACGGTAATTCACACCACCATCCGTCCCAGTTAGCTACCGTGGGCAAATCTTTGTTTCAGAGAGCACGAGGGATCTGTGATGATGAACACCTGGCGGCTAAGCTACACCATGTTAAGCAAGTACTGCAAGATAATAAGCTTGTTGCGCCACGACAGCGTCACAGTGACCGACTGAAGGCAGCCACAGTGGAGCGAGTACCTGCTGTTCTACCTTTTGTTAGAGGCGTAACTGACGAGCGAGCTTCAATCAAAACTTATTTCAAGCTCTGAAGAAGATTGGTCAATTCCTACCACCTGTCAAGTGCAATATTCCTCTACAAGATCCAGGAGTGTACAAGCTAGATTGTGACTGCGGCCTGTCTAATATTGGACAAACAAAGCGGGCAATAACCCGCGTGAAGGAACATATAGCTGACATTAAGCATGAAAGACCCAACAAGTCGGCAGTGTGTGACCTTAAATCACCCAAATCATTACATCAGATTTGATCGACCACAAATCCTCGCTTTTTACCAAGGAAGATTCGTGAGGCTATTGATTGATATATTAAAAAAACATCAAAATTTCAATAGAGAAGATGGTTGGGTTCTACCACCTGCTTGGGACCCCATAAATAATAAATTAAAATTTAAACCCAAGCATAATACCACTGCTGGCTCTAACGATAAAACCAGTTCATTTTGCATAGGTTGGAGTACAGACTAAAAAAATTTAATTAAAATTAATATCTGGAAACCCCACTTCAGCACTGGCAACAAGACGCATGACATCTCAGTCTACCCCGTGACCGCGGCCGCTGGAAAGTGTTCGAAACGTCGGGAATTTAAAGTGTAAAATAAACGCGATAAAATCCGTAAAGTCATTTTATTTAATAATGTATAATATTCGCGCAAGCAATAGCAATAATTATGTTATATTACTGATAATATGCCTTTCGCTTTTTGTACTCCTTGCCACAATAATAAAAGCAATAAACATATAGGCTAAAAGAAAAAGCATTTAGCAACACGAAATTAATATTTATATTTGAAACATTTGCAATAAAGCTATCTCTAATGGGAGTAACAAATAACAAATGCCATCTTGCGTAATTCAAAACGTCTTCTAAACACATGTCTTACTTAAGTCCGGCATTTGTAACATCAGTTCCTTAATGAAAGATTTACCGCATATTAAATGATGATTGCTTTCCAAGAAATAATTTCTCTTAATTTAAAAGCCGAAAGTCAAAGATTAAAAACAGCCCGTATGTTTTAATTGTTCTCTTGTTATAAGTCGACCGTACCATACCAGAAGCAATAAGTAATTTTTGTTAAATAAAATAAGAAAAATAAAATTTAAGAGGCAGCTACAAAATAATCAATATGTCCTTTTGCGAAAATCATGAAATAGTTAAATGGATATTATCTATTTGATTACTTCATGGATATTTTATGTTTGCTCGTTTGGCTAAAAAATCATGTGAGTATTTTTGATAAAACTTTAGCGTGCATCCGATGAGTTGAGGGAGATAAGCTTTAAATATTTATAAATGATGTATTTGACGTTGTCTTTGAAGTTAAACTTTATCTTAATATCTTATCTTATATATTAAGATATAAATCACGTGTCACGTTGTTTGTCCGCAATGGACTCTTAAAGTACTTAACCGATTTTAATATATAGTTGCATACCATGTGCATTTTAATACAACTTAAAAAATAGAATAGCTTACATCTTAATTTATAGTCGCAATATTGTTATATTGCGATTTATTTTTCTATTATTATTTCATGCCAAATGTTTGCTGCAAAACAAATGGGATAGTTGGCGACATTTATTGATTGCGTCGTGTGTGTCAATAGATGGCGCTGTTTAATTGTATAAACTTTGCATTGATAATATAAAAATTGGGACAATAAGAAGTATTTGCTTAAAAGAAATTAATTTTGTTTACTTAATTTTATAATAATTATTATCTACTGTTAAAAATAAAAATTCGATAATAATATCATAACGCCGTTATTTTATACCCTTCTAAAAAAAGGTAATGAATAAAATATCTTCCTAACATGCTTCGTCGCGTTAATCGTCTTAAGTCTGTCACTTTAAATACCAATCCAATCGATTTTTATACCAGTGTTATTTTTTCATAGTATTGCAGTAGCGTCAGCGAGGTCACATTTTTTTTACAAATGACATCTAATAAAACATGTCGGTCCTCATGGCTGATATTATCTTTCCGTTTTTTCTTAACCCCTTAAATTGTTTATTACAATGTAAAATAAGTAAATCCTAGCCGCAGCAACGCGTGGCAGGGTGTGCTAGTATATATATAATGCAAAGTATCTGTGTTCGTATAAATCAAATCATTCTTTAGAAGTTTGATGAATATACGCTTATATGTATACAAGTAAAAAAGACTATTTTTCTTAATTACCGAAGTAATTTAATAAAAAAACATCTCTTTACTGGTATTTGTCGTGTAAATTATTCGCGTAAGCAGCTGTCAGTATTACCAAAGGTATTGCTGTAATTATAACCTATGGTCTTAACAAGAATACAGGGAAAAAGGAGAGTTTAATTGCTATTTCACTTGTGCAGTCGAGTAGATGACTCTTAGCTGATTTAGTGCACTTTAGTAGGATTTTTTTACATCTGTGAATGTGCCTTCAAAATTTGGTGTAATTTATTGTGTGGATACGTTACCGTCCATTCACCTTCAGGATTAACAAAAACCCTTCATTGTTATCCTTTTCGGAGAGAAACTAAATATTAGCTTTAATTTTGCTACACAGTAGAAAACATTTTACCTTCATTTACAGAATTTTGTTTTGTGACGTTATGAGTTATTCGTATGAACACCATTGGTAGGTATCTTAAAATAGCATAAAAGTTGGTAACAAAGCTAACAATGTACCATCACTTCAAGGGCCATTGTCATTTACCTGAACAATTTACAGCATAACATCTGCCACGTCGTCTGCATTTCATGTGAAGTTAAATTATTCTTATATTTACCTGAAACTTTAGTTTTTCTTCTGTTTATATTGCTTAACGATTTATTACAAGTTAAATTTTGAAACTTTAAACACTACTTTGTGAGTAAATAATTTATCATCGGTTGTATTATTAATTAAAAAGTTGTATTGTTCTGAACTTCATGTTCATTAAGTTTACAAGTTAAGCATGGAGCTAGAGTTACCTTGATGTCAGATTCACGGATAGGCCTCGAGGGTATTTGCTCCAGTAACAGACGGTTGCTGATTGAATTTTTGATTTGGAAGCTTTTCTTGATTTAGGGTTAAAACAGTTGGAACAATTAGGGCATTCTTTAAAAATAGATTTATTTTCTATTGAAATTAACTGTATTAATTATTATTAGTTATATTATTGCGACTTGTTCAATGTTTTCCAGGCTTAAAATTAATAAATAAATACATAAAAAATATATAATATATAAAATCAATGATTATATGCTTAGTCTTTCGTTAATTAAATTAAAATATCAAAAGTGTGAAAAATTTTTTTCATTGTCTTAAGTTATTCCCTTTTGTTCTTGAAGCGTGATGCAAATTATTTCAATGAAGGTATTAGTAGTACATAAAATACAACGAAAGTTTGGGCCAATCGGGCCTAATTTAAACGGGTGATAATATCAGATTGCATCAAGTTATAATTGCATTACAATTTTAAGAGGAAATATCCTTTGTAATTTCGAGGCTATCTTCTTGGTAAAAGGGATAATACAAATTTGATAATGAGTGTGAATTGAAGCAAAAATAACATATTCTTTCGGCCAAAGCTTTTATGTCGTCCCATATTCATGTTCCAAACAATATTTGTTCACGAACCATATTTTAAGAAATACTGCAATACATAATTAAGAAACTTACCCAATTGGGTAGAGTCAACGAGTTTTCGTTTTGATATTTGTTACAGGAAGATAAAATGATTTGATATTTAAGGACTTCCGAATGTTAACTATGTTCGGAAATTTACATCGTATATATATATCGCATAAATATTTATTAAAGATAAACAGAAACGAAAAGGTTAAGTTAAATTTAAATCTTCATTTGTTTTAACGACTGTTCTGAGGGTAATACGAAATTGTTAAAAAGAAAAATTTATTATAAATAGCGATGGGTTGAACGAGAAGCACCATGTTTTTTTTTAAATTTTATTTCTGCAAATTTTATTTAAATAAATATATTATTATAATATAAGCATAGATATGCGTTTAACTGTACGTTTATATATGTTTGTTAGTTAGTTATCATTTAGCGTGTAAAATATAAAATAGTATCAACCTTTTTCATTAACTTTAAATTGTAATTATTGTAATGTTATTTAATGTAATTATTGTCATGTAATGTAATTATTTAAGAAAATACATCAAACTTTTATAAATCAATCTTGATTGCAAATAGAAAAAATTATTCAATCGATAAAAATATTTAACAATATAAAAAAAAATCTATTTTAAACTATAATTATAAAGTTATAATCCAAAAGGGAAATACATGAAAAAAATTGTATTAGCATTAAACTATGAGTTCACATATGCAAGATACAAATCCGTCTTAAGAAGCCTTTATTAGCTATTAATACCCAACTTAATTCCTGTTTGCCTTTACATGTTTGCTTATGGAGTACGTTTGTAAACTCCGGTTACGGAATTTAATTTATGCGATTGCTATAACAAATTTATAATAAAGTAATACAACAAATTACTAACTTTTCTAAATTTCTATCTGCTTTAAATAATTCACATCATCTTATAAATTAATGAGTTGCTTCCATAGCCACGCCTTTCTTTATCCTGACCATTTTGCAAAGTAATGATGGCGTTGGCTTCCAATCCATTTAGTTTTTTCTGAAAAACAGTTTTATCACAAAGTATAGCTGTTAGTATCTGGACTTTCCAAAACAAAGGTCAAAATACATTCAGTGCCTAGCCTAAATTAATGTTTCAAGGGAATTAGTATTAAGAGAAAAGAGACTGTAGACTAAAAGCTGTGGCCACCTCTTATCAATGTTGAAAAAATCAAGATATATTAATTAACAACCTGCCTAGTTTTCTGAAGTTATTGTGTTAAAACTATATACAAAATGGGCAAATCTTTCTGGATTTTTTTCAAATAAAAGAAATAAGTAAGTGATGTGTTATTATTTTTATAAATGGAAAAAAACTCTTATTTATATTAATTGTAAAAGAAAGTAGAGTACACGCTTGTGTGGTGCTTGCGTTATAACTTATTGGATATGAAGCTTTACGTATAAAAATCTCTACACAAATGTTTTATTGGAATATAAAAAACACGTGGAATAAAATATATTATGGAATATTAAAGCATTCACAGTAATTTTCCTAAATGTTTAATGAATGCCACGCCGCGTAATACGTTAATAAAATAAAATTCGACTGAAACACATCTTTCTTGAAATTAATCTAAACTATTTCGCAAACAATTTTATACACAGCCCAGAGAATAATGTTCAAAACTATATTTTAGAGTACTTCAGCCCAAAGCAAGATAAAGCGATGCTTCGGGTTTCTCAACAAGATGAATGGATTGAACGGCATGTGCTTCACTAAAATATGCATTTTCAGATTATATATATACAGAAACTATTGAAATTATATTCAGTTATAATGCAAGTGCAAAATATGTGTATTTTAATATTTTTGTTTTACATAAACCACATTTTACAATTGAAATATTAAGACACATAAACTTACTATTTAGTAATTAGTATTTCTTTAATTTTTACGATGAAACCATATATTATTAATAATATAATTTTTAGTGTTCACAGGTATTTAAAAGTGTATTTCAATGGTTAAAATAAGACGGTCTTAGAATCAAAAAAAAATATTTTGCACCTTGTAATATTGTAACTCTACTACCAAACAAAGCTTGTACTAGGTAAACAACAAATAGAAAAACACAGACTTCACTTTAATGAATAAATATTTATTATATAGCTATTATTAAAAAATATATATTCTTCCGTGGAGAATATCGAACCCGCACCCTGAGTTGTAACTGTTCGGTTTACTATCTCATTGTTATTAGGTACTATTACATACATATTCGTTTATATTAATTTTCGATTTCTTAACAAAAAATATTTTCATTAGTGCAACACATTATAAAAAAATTCCTCAGTTTTTTTCTATATATCTATCGTTAAACAAACTCTAGGCTAGAAAAACTTAAAAATACGTAAAAGATTCCCTTATCATAGCACAACGGTAACATATCATCATGCTACAAGCATTTGTGTAAATATTAAGTTAAAAAATGACAATCGCAGAGTTTCTTCTCTGGACAGGTCATAACTTCCGAACTGGTGATATATTGACGTTCCACAAAGCCTAAATTGAATAAGGATTTTTTTAAATTTTCCTAAAGCTAGATACTTCAGAATAATTTAAAAAAATCCTTATTTATATTTAGGTTAACCAATATTTTTGTAATGTTTTATTTATTTGTATTTAGCAATTTCTCTAAATAGACAGTAACTGTAAAATATAACAACATATTTATTAGTTAATATTATACGATATTATGGAAATATGATTTTTACCTATGGCAGTGATGACACTTTTAGTATTATTACAGTAAAAGACAATTACTCGGAGATTCATTGTTAATTATTAATTGCAACCCTTTTGGCCTGATCTAATCCCTACTTAATTACACTTCAAGGTAAGATTAATGGTGTTAGTATATTTTCATTTCAAAGTTCAGTTGTTTACTTAAATACATTGGAATCATTTCATTCCTTTCAGTCGTGTATTATTTTGTTTTGCATGCATTTTTGATGTATGTCTCTGATAGACTCTACCTTAGCCAAAGGTTATTCATCTAAAATATACAATAGTAGTATAATTTGTTTCATTTACAGAGACAAAAAATTAACCGCTATAGCAGCATATAATATAAAGAATATAGCTTTGCTAAAACTTACAGCATCGCCGCCTTAAAGTTTATTATGTCTCTGCCTGAAACGTATTCCCTAAAGTAAATAATTTTGTTTTAAAGAAAACTGTCGAGAACGTCAGTTGAAATGTCATAATTATTTATAAATGGTCCCTCATTTATAATAATCCACTAGTAAAAGAATATTTAAAGTGTCATTACTTACATTATTCAAAAACCTACTCAAAAATTCTGAGAACACAATTATTTCTTGATTATTCAAATTTGTTCATGAGCCGAAAATATCATAAGGATGGAAAAATAAAATAAAGGACATTTTCTACAAATATGGTAATAACTGGATTAAATATGTCGAGCTCAGAAAATTTCGTGGTTCGATTTAAAGCTAGAAAAACTACACTGTTATAAATTCTATAACTGTATTCCGTTTCAAAGCGTTTTAATCATCGCAATAAACAGAAACCGATATTTCGGAGAGCTTAATAACCCACGATATCAATTGCGGGTTTGAATTAATTTCTTTATTTACGAAAATACTATATTGTTGAACATGAATGCTTTTAAAGGATTTTATTGCGTTTATTATACTTTGATTATAATTCCGTATAATTATAAACGGCGTCAACCGGCAGACGAATCTGTCCGTGACGTACGGCCGTTGGAAAATGTTCAAACATCGAAAATTAAATATAGTTAAATATTTAAATACACGTCATAAAATTATTTTTTATTTAATAATTTTAAACTTATTATTGCGACAAATGAAGCATTTTTCGGTAAACTAAAATTTTTATTTTAGTTTTGGAAATCTAGTTTCGTAAACTAAAATACCTTGAGCGTATTGTTTTACAAATAAATGTGATACTTGAATACGCCATAGTTTACGTGTTTAGTGCATAGCAATGTCTTTATTTAATACTTTATTCATAACATTGATTGTAGAATTAACTAGGTGTTGAAAATACTATTTTTTACTTAAGTATACCTTTATACTGCATCCGAGCCTAGTGGTATGGGTGTTTTAGAAACCGCAGCTCTGTGGTTCGAACTCGGGACTCAACAAATTTTTCATTTGTTTCCTAGTTGGTTAGGGCAATTTGGGCCGATCACCCAATTGTCTGAAAAGTAAGATGATCCATGCATCGGATGGGCATATAAAAGTCGGTCTACCCACCAACCCGCATTGGACCAGCGTGGTGGGATACGGTCCAAAACCCCCTAATGGATAGGGTGTATTAGGGGAGGCCTATGTCCAGCAGTGGACTATCACAGGCTGATGATGATGATACTCTTTATAGCTTATGGTTATTGAATGTAATATATCAAAGGTTTAAATAATTCTTTTACAAAATTCATTTAAACATTGAAAACAAGAAGGCGGCTTGTGGCAGAGCTGTATTATAGAATGGAATGGATCAATAGACTAGGTAAATAGTTTTTTATACAGCTTCGATATGCAATGAAACGCCAACATAACCTAAAAAGGCCGAATCCTAAGAAGAATCACAAACCAGTCATAATGTCGAGTGAAATGTATCGCGAATAAAGCGATCATTTTGTACACAGTGCCTGTACAACCTTCTCAAACTCGCTGTTCATCTCGCGGGAATATTGCATTTTAAAGAAAAGTAAAACGGAAATCCTAAAACTGCTATTATGCAAAACTGTTGCAATTTTAGAGGTGGTAGGTCCCCTTTTACAGGCGGCTGTCTGGGCCGGTAACCACTAAGGTGCCTATTATGCCCGCCGCAAAGCAGTAGTGTGTAAAATACTACTGTGTTCCGGTTTAAAGGGCACCGTAGCCGACGTAATTACTGGGTAAACAAGACGTAACTTAACCTGTCTCACGTAGTACCCTGGTACTTGCCTGATGTCCAATGAAAATAACCTAATAAAAATAACATGAAAACTTGCTTAACTTTATTGCTTATTGACGTTGAACATAATTATCACTCATTTATAAATTTGCATGTGAAATAGCAGCAAAACTTAACATATATCTTAAGCCGCCCTATAAACAAAAATCTCTTTCGTGTCAAGAATTTTAATAACAAACCAGCCTCTGCGGCTTTAATAACCCTGTTATAGCCCTATCCGTCTTAAGCTTGTGAATAAATATAACTTAATTAATTCTCAAGAGGACGCACAGAAATGTCTGAGTTTTACGGTCCCCTTTTTCGGGGTATAAATTAACGGTTTCTTGACGGTATTTACGACTGTAATAAAATTTATGATTAAATTGTTCGAGGATAACACGTAATAATAATAACGCGTTGTAAATATTTAACTGATAAACAAAATACTAACAAGTAAATACGTATGTAGTTACTTAGGATATTCGCATTTTTATTCGATGGAATTGAACCTGTTTCAAGATCCTTTAGATTACATTTAAATCGTGATATCGTTCGTATTAGTACTAAGAGCTTTTACTATATAACAGTATAAAACAATGAGCTGAGCAGCTGTCGTGCCCAAACCCCGTATCACAGGGCCGTCTTCTTCGATGTCGCAAAGGCATTTGAGAAAGTCTGGCACAACGGCTTGATTTACAGCTGTACATTCTCAAAGTGCCGGACAGGCTGGTTCACATCATTCAAGCCTACTTGTCAAATCGCTCTTTCCGATATCGAGTCGAGGGCACCCTGTCCACGAGCCGTCCGCTCCAAGCGGGCGTCCCTCAGCGATCGGTCCTATCACCTTTATTATTCGCGCTCTCACGAGCGACATTCCAAAGCCCGACGATGTCAATCTGGCACTTTTCGCCAATGACACCGCTCTATTGTTCGTCGCTTAGACCGAACTATATCTATAAAAAGCTCCAGAACGCGATCAATCGTTTAGGCGAATGGTTTCGTAAATGGAGAATCGACTCAATCCCGATAAAAGTGTAGCAATACACTTTCATCGGTCTAGATTACGTCGTGATTACCGATATCCCCGGTCCTCAACCCAGGCGTCAGGATAAGGCCACGCGCTGGCCGACACCAGACATTAGGGCAACTAAAACTTTACGGCCAACGACCCCATGGGAAAGGAGGCCAAATACCTAAGCGTGACCTTCGACTGCAACATGTCGTTCAAAGTCATATTCAGGACGTTAGGAGAAAGGCTTTGTTCTGTTTCGACCAGACTCTATCACCCTAACGAATTCTCAAAGTAAAATGTCACTCAAACATAAACTTCATTGTACAAGGGTATGCATACGACCAATCATGGCTTATGCATGCCAAATTTTCGCTCACGCATCTTCCACACTCCTAAAGCAACTACAAGTAGTTCAAAACAAATTCATCCGCCGCGCCACTGGGGCGCAGTGGTACCAATGAAACGTAGATTTACACAGCGACAAATTGTTAATACTCCGCGAGCACTTTAAAAAGTTAACTCGCAAACACATCGATAAGTAGTCAACCACAGCAACCCTCTGCTGGTAAAAGCAGCAACGTATACAGCTCGATCCAAACGCGTCTAGCCAAAAGCGTAGACCGCGAAACGTTCTTCTCGACCCGGACGAGGAAGGGTCGCTGAGACTCTCGGACCCAACGGAGGTCCTGACATCAGACCCTACACACCACACGAGTAGGGATAGCACACACTCACCTGTGGTTCGCCCTCGCTTACGAGCACAGCGATACACACACGCCTAACTCACGTACTATTGTACGTGTGGCCTCCATTTTAGCTAAAAATGTGGGCCACCTAGTTCGTGGGGACGGGAGCTTCTCGAACTCTGTGTTAGATGAAGCTATAAAGACATGAGTCTGGAAGCATAACTTCAAGGATAAAAAAAAAAAAAAGCTGTCGTGTATAAAGAATTTGAGAAAAAATGTTGGAATGATAATATTCATGTACGTAAAAAAATATACTTTATTAGCTTTAAGAAACATACAAAAAACCCACAATGTTCACTTTATATCGCTTTCAATAATTTAAAAAAATGTGTAATTTATTGTATGGATACGTTACCGTCCACTTACCTTTAGAATTTATATATTATATTTATTATATTACTATTCGTATAGGGTAAAGTTTAAAACTTTAAACAGTAAGCAATAACTTTGTGAAATAATAATTTATTAATTTAATTTGAATTAGTGACTATTTAGGCTTTTTTGATTAGGATTTTTTAGTTCAAATAATTTTTTTCCTGCAACAATTATATATTTTTCCATTTGAGTTTATGAAATAGCGCCTAGATTTAAATATTTGATAAATAAAACATTGATAATCGAAGGTTAAAAGAGACTACTTCTATCCAAAGAGTGTCCTTAAAAGACAATCGGATGGATGCTAAAAAATGTTATTATGTTTCAAAAACAAAAGCGGCTTTGACGGCACCCTTGTGTCATTATTGTTATGAAGATCAAATAATACTTTGAGAGAGAGGACAAAAGGGATTTTTGAAAAAAATTTTCAATGAAAATATTAAAATGATCCTATTTCATATCTTTCAGTCAGCGGTGCAGACAGAATACTGTTAAATTGAAAAAAAAAAATATTTTGCAGCGATAATTTTTACAAATTATGTTACACATTAAATTAAACATTTTTAAACATCTTTTAGATTCGAAGTTATAAAAAATCAGACAAGTTTTTAAGCCATCCTAAAGTTACTTAAAATAAATCATAACAGTTTAATTCATTATATTAATCCCTTAGTAGAGTTCTCGTTTATAGAATAAGTATAAGGCAATTAATTTTTTTTCTAAAAAAGTAGCCTAAGTTACTTAAGTTACAGCTTTATTAAAGTTGAATTTCCCGTCAAAATCGGACCAGCTATTCTAGAGATTGTTCAGAACAAAATACAGACATGGACGGACAGAAAAATTTGAAAACGTAAATCATTATTTATTCATACATAAACAATTATTTTATATTACAAGCAATACTCAATTTTATTTATTTGTATAGATTTTTCCTATGCATTGCTGCTTCAGGCAAACGAAACTAATAACGTTGTTTAGGGAAACGTGTATCACTTACGCTGAAACCTTTGTTTAAAAGATTTATGTTACGTTTGCTTAAGAATTATTTTATAAAAATACGTCGTCATTTTCTTCACTTAACATCTCGCTCTTGTATCAAAGGAGAGAAATGCCATATTATGTTTCGTTAGTTGTCAAAGCAAATATAATAATCGGAGAAAAATATTTTTCATATGGGGGATTTCATCGATATAATATAAAAAGGAATACTATGTCTTCTTGTTGTTTTAATATTATCTTTTCTTTTTTATAAATTGTATGTTGTATTTGTTGTGTTTATTGTTGTATTGTAATTATATTCAAACATCCATCTTTATAAACGTTCTGGTATAAACAGATCATAATATTATTTTATTTGAATTGTAGATTGTAATTATTAAATTTCTTAGTGGTGTTGGTTCTTGCTTCTCAAACCGGAGGTTATGGGTCCGAATTCCTTGCAATACTGCTTCAGCAGTTAAATAGAGCGTATAACGAATATTCATATCATAAATGTTTAAATACAAGCTTTTGAATGGTGAAATGAAGAATTTGTTAGCAATTAATAGTATCCAAAAAAGTTTTATTCTATACAGTTGCAAAAGTATTTTGCATGAAATAACTTAGTGTTTCTTTTAAATTATTCTTTATATATATATTTATAATTTGTTGATTGACAGTGTATAAGTCTAATATAATAATATATTTGAGATTTATGTTTGAAGCCTACGGTATATTTAGACATCGTTTATGCCGGATACAAACATTGATTGAGAATTTAATTACTGATGAGCTTAATCAGAGAAGCGTAACTTATAAGCGTTAATTAACGGAGCCCTTGATCATATTCCGGGCGATCATATTAAATTGGCAGGAAATTAATATTCATACTGCTTCAGGTGTTTTTATATCAAAAGCCTTATTATATACTCTTGTATTATTATTAAGTTCAACATAAAAAAACTATTTTTACCTATGGCAAGGAGGGCAGAATATCAGCTCTGAATTGGAGCCGTCACATAAATGTAAAACGCGTTACGCATATCTCAAATAGTAATGTGACAAGGGTTGGACCTTTTTACTAATTGTAAAACAATTTAAAAATGGTGTGTTTATGAACTTTGTTTGTTCATACCAGTAAAAGTAGGAAAATGATGCAAGAATGCTATAAAACTGTTTATTTTTGTGGGATTTTCTATATAAATCTATATTTTTCATACGTAAATTGGCAAGAAAGTTTTGCGTTAAACAAAACTATTTTTAATATACTACAGGCTAACTTACTGACAAAATCTACAGACAATTTTGTTACTAATCAATTTATATACGTTTCGCTTGACGTTCATTGGTAAAGGCCTATGTCCAGACGTGGACTGATAAGGACTGCTGTTATATATATAGATATAACTTTTTACATGTTTTTGGTGCTCATCTTTTATAAAGTTCATATGTAAAGTACGCTAAAAACTATTAAACTATGTTAAACTAAAAGCATAGTCATCTTTATATATATTTTTATTAAAACATCATGAAAACATTTTCGCATTCTAACAAATTTAAAATGTGTACACCAGACCGTTTACTGCCTAAAGTGGTTGACTTTCTCATTTACATCTCTGTAATTAAATTACTTTTAGATAAAGTTCAAGTTTTATATAACAGGCTAGCGAAAAAAGAATCTATGGACGGTTAAAGAATTTTGCAGCTATCTACAAGTACTTTCAGTGGCTTATCGAAAAAAAATCTCTTTTTACGGAAATTAATTAACGTATTTGTTGTTTTTTTGATAGTTATTAAGAATACTGCAGCGTATTTTAAATTGAAGAAAAGATGCCTCAAGGAAAGTTTACGATGCTACTATAATTTAAAAAAAAATTGAGTATTATTAAATAAAATTACTTTACGGATTTTATCGCGTTTATTTTATATTTTAAATTCCCGACGTTTCGAACACTTTCCAGCGGCCGTGGTCATGGATAGATGCTTTTGATAGTTATAGAATATTAAAGTAATTGTATTATTCAATAATGTATATATTCAGCAAGCAATAGAAATAATTAAAAATTGAGTAATTAAACTATTTAAAATGTTAAAACATATGTTAAACAGGGAACTGGATTAATAATATACCACTTTATGTCGATTATATTAAGAATGTTTTTGATTAACTACTCTAGAAATTTATATCAGGACCGAAGAACATTAATTATTTAAACATTCATGTTCATGTATGTTTAAAGTATTTTTGACAAAATTTTATTTTTTCGTAATCTTAAAAGAGATAAATAAATGTTTTCAATGATTTTATTCCCGTTACAGTTTTTTACAAGACTTCACCCCCAGGGCATTATTTTTTGATCTCCACGATAATAAAAATTCAAAGGGCGTCTAAGCCGCTTTTGCTTTCAAAAATAAAAACGTTTTTCTTAGCACATCTCAAGTATCTGTTGGTTTTTGTATTAAAGAGATAAGGTGGATGATAATGTGCTTGTAGTATGTTTAAGTAAAAAATTAAGTTTCTTTTTATTTACGAGTCCTTTTATTATAAACATTGTATAAAGTACAAATTAAAGTACATAAACAAAGAGACATTTGTACAACATTATAATTTGTGGCAAAATTACGTTTAGGGCTTGCGTAGCTGAATAATATTTAAATAACATTCGCATTTCTAAGTACAACAATGTAGAAACGCTTTAAAATTTCGAAAGTAAAGAGTTACCTATTTATCGATTGGATTTAAATTACCCGAAATTTATAACACAGTTCTGTAAAAAAATCTCTAAAAAGGTCATTAGGCTATATCAAAAGAGCATATCAGTTTCTGTTGTACTTTTATTATAGATGCTTAAAGAGACATTAAAAGATGGTGCAGTTAAAATAAAATATATATATTAGATATAAATTAATTATGCTAAATTGTAAAAATGTTCAAAGATATTTCATTCATTATAAGTCGTATTACTTGCCTCTTAAATATTTTAAAAGCTTGAAAGAAATTTTAAAAACATTTAACTAAAAAGAGGACAATATCGACGAACATTTTGAATGTGTAAAAAAAAATTTTTTTCAAGGTGTTATTAATAAAATAACTACTTTGCAAATATTAATAGAAACTTAAATGATGCCAAGGGTACTATTAATATAAGCCCCGAGACTTACATAAGCAAGGGCGTCGTAAAACTCAGTAATTTCTGTGCGTGCCTTTGAAGATTAATCAAGTAATATTTAAGCGTAACATTAAGACAAGACTGTGAAGGAAGTTATTAGGATGGCAGAGATTGGTTTTAATGTTTTCTAGTAGCACATATCTCTCAAGATTAAACTGATGACTAAGACTAGGTACGATTTATAACTGAGCACTAAGATACTATCTGTTTTTTGTCTGTTTTTTAAAGCTGGCAGAATATGTAGCTTCATAATCTTATTTCTGATTTTTTTCCAGAGAATGAATGAATTTATTTTCAATAAAGTTTTGTTGTTTTTCTCACAGCATGTTAAATCTCGAGCTTCTACGACGCTTTCACGTCACCAAAATTATATCTTGACAAAATCGTAAACCAAGTTATGTTTCTACATCATAAAATATAACCGTACACCTTATCTTTTACAAAGATAAAGTTGAAATGACTCATATTTGCTGGCAACGACGTATGAAAATATTTCTAATTTCTGTTTCAGTCTAGTTAGTAACTTAAATCAATGGAGTTTTTTCTGTTTAAAAAAATTATGCCTTAAAAGTAAACAAAATCCCTTAATGTGAATTTACATTTTTTAACTTTTTTAATGTGTTTTGCATTAATGATGTTCTATCCATGTACTAAGGCATTTCGTTTTTTTACCGTGGAAATGCTTACCATACCGTCTCCTGAGGGCAAAGACGGGTTAGGTCGGACTTGCTCCAACTAAAACCACCACTTTGTTCCTTCCTGACGCCTTTTAAGGTGGGGTCACAGGAACGTGATTCTACCCATATGCAACCCCACCAGTGCTTGCCTGCCGAAGCAGTCCCATCTCGGTCCTACGGCTATCTGCCTTTCTGGGCGCGTCGGAGCTATCGCGCCCTTCGTCTTTGTCCTGTAGTTGGGCCATGAGGGCCAGGAGTTCCCCTGATCACGCAAGGACCAACTCCTAACCCCAGCGGCGGCTCCGATGTTACGCTCCGTCGTAGCTCCATTTCAGCACGATAAACCGACATTCGACAAACCCATACAACTTTGCAAAGTGTTTTGCCGGTGTATTTATATATATATATCTGAAATGTCTAAAATTTCTAGTTCTCGTAACTTTATAAGCACGTTTTCTTATTTTTGCATAATTTAAAGCTCTGTAAGATAATTAGTATTTTAAGAATCTTATCTAATACAGAATAGTTATCAATGTTAAGGTATAAAAGGAAAATTTCATAATGCTATGGCAATATGCATTTATTAATACACAAAATAGCCCCGAGACATGTCCCGAGCAATGAATAAAAATTTTGCAGAGATACATAAGTCGGGTAATAAATTATTTGAGAGCGAAATTATGGCGCTCCTGATATTTTATGTAGGAAAACTTAAGAACGATGAATTTGCTACATGTTGTAATAATTTAATGCACTATTTCTCAAATAGTTATTTTACATATAATATGCAGTATCTTTGAATTATTTAATTTAAAGTTACATTAACCAATTGCAGAGGCCGGTTTTGTCCACCAAAAAGGAAATAAAACTTTTGAGGTTTAACTAGTGAACTTGCATTGAAATTGTTCGAAGTTCTTATTCGAACAATTTCAAAGTAAGTTCACAATTTATACCGTACTAATATAAACTACTTGAGAGAAAGATAATAATTATTAGTTTTAATTTTTGTACATGAAATGTAAAAGATTTTGTTTACTATTTTTCGCAAGGGATTATTTTTCTCTAAAACAATTGTTTATGACTTGCTCTAAATAAACAGAAGCGGTAAAAGCCTCGAACAATATTTTGCTTCGGTGGACTTAGAACTAAAAAAGCTTTTAGAACTAAAAAAAAAGCTTTTTTGGATATCATAATTTTTATGCTCTACATTCAAATAGGTTTTTTTTAGGTTTAAAGTTAATGTAATAAAAGATATCTCGATTTACTGTAAGTAAAATCTACCGAAAAGATGTAGAATCATTAAAATGTTTAATAAAATATTTTAATTGTAATGAATTAGAATTTATATTTATATTAGAATTCAAAAATAAATTAACTTTAACAGGCTATTAATATTTGAGCATCCTCATAGCAAGTGCGAAAATATTTACATAAGTTGTTAAATTTGACTATCTTTGACGCTGGTTGTGCATTGGTTTAGTTGGAATATACATTTACATCAAAGAAATACATATCAAAGTAACATATAGAATATTACACAATATAACACACATATAGAAGTTATTTTCGGCGTAACAAGATACAATTTTTATCTTTCGTCTTATAGAAGTTGCTACGTTGAAAAAACACAAAGTTAAAAAATGTAGATCATATCTAACTTCAGGGTGTCGTTTTTCTTGTCGATGTGCTTGCCCATCGTAAAAATTGACTATAGCTAACTTCAGTAATTCGGTTATGGTGACGATGTGCGTATCGTTAAAATATATTGTCACTATTTTTCTCCAAAGCGTAAAATAAATATTATTTTAAAAAAGAAGACTACAATTGTAGACAAAAACATATACTTGCAGTTAAGCGATAAACTACATAAGCAACTTATTAGTCCTTTAGAGGTACTACGAGCGTAGCCCTCTCCATAGCTCGCTGAGCGACTTTAAATTTGTGAACCTGTCGAACCGTTGGTGTCCAAGTCACGGCATCGTAGGTCATAACGGGTAGGACCTACTGATAGAAGACTTTCAATTTGAGGTACCGTGGGATGGGTGACGAAAAAACTCGACGAATCTTATGGAAAGCTGCCCAGCCCAGCCAAAACCTTCTATTGACCTCTCCCTCAAAGTTGTTTCTACCAAGTTCCAGGGTTTGCCCTAGTTTAACGCACTCCAAAACCACTTCGAGGGAGGTTACATCTGTTGTATATTCTTCTTAATGTTAGAAACTAATATTTGAGAACGATTCATATAAGTGTTATCTAATATGGTTCTGTATTAAAACTATGCTAATCTTGAAATTATTTGATTGAACAGCGTTAAGATGGAAGACGAAAGTTACTGTTATCGCCAAGGAGCATCTTCTTAATAAAACCGAACATAAAAGTTGATTGCTGACCTCTTTATCGGTGGTGGTGGCTATTCAGATGATTTCCGACGACGCATAGCAATCCGAAGCTCGTCCTTTTTTGCTTTGGCACGTATATTGATACTTGGTTTATATGACGTAATTATTTATCTTGATAATATTATGTGATTACTTTTATTATTAAAATATGCCATAGCCTTCTATGAAATATTTTAATCATTAATCACATCGTATAAAAAAGTACTATATAATATGCGGTGAGCCTGTATGAAGGTAAGTTCAATTCAAATATTATGTTTTAAGTAACTAACGTTTGATTCGCATTTTTTTATTTATGCACATATAATATATACAAAATAAATAGAGACTATAGATTTGCTTTTCCATTTACATTCCAATTACCTAAAAAAAGGCATCTTTTGTTAATACAGATAGAGAGATAAAAGTGGCAGAGCCAAGATAACTATGGAACTTAAATAAGAGAAGAGCGCTAATGGTGAGAGTAATACTTTAAACGAGGCCACTTTGACAAAATATGCTTTCCTTATAGGATTCTGAATTGCTCTATTTACCTTTAGCGGTGGATTCGAGAAAGTCAAACTCAATGAATTTCATTTACAACTTAAAGCTACCGAGTATATTTAGCACTGTCTTAACTGTAAATGCTTTTAAAATTTTATTTACTCCACTTTTATTTGGATGATGATTCAATGTTCGTAATCTAGAATAAAATTGGTAAGAAAAAGTGCCCTGAAAAAGAAAACACTGAAGTTAAATTGTTCACTGCACTTTTTAACTTCGTTTTGTTTATAAAACAAAAGCATTGAATTAAAAAAGGTTTGGTAACAATAAGATAGTAAACGTCCAATATGGTTTCCGGATAAACACTTTATTGAAAAAGGGTTTATGCACCGTCAACTTATGCAATTTGAGCAAAGGTTTTATTACAATTTCAGAAGATAAACAATTAGGAAAGAAAATCTTTATTTCCTGCTTTAAGACCATTTCTTATCACATGTCTCTTAGGGACATGTCCATTGACTAATGATATTAGACTAGTTATTATTATTTCTTAAAAAATACATAGCTTGAAAATTTACATCAAACATATCTTTATAACGTTGATACCTTTAGGGACCGTTTTAGAATTATGTATCTTAATGAGAGCTAAGGTTTTTAAGGGTAGGGGAATTTTCTAGGTTTATTAAACATTAGCCAGTCTTTTAAAATTTTTTGTTGGAATTTGTTTTATGATTACTTTTGTTTTGTAACATACTTTGTGCACATAAAATATTTAAACTATAAAAAAAATTTTGGGAATAACTTCATCATCATAATCATCAGCCTGTGAAAGCCCATTCGGTAGACATAGGCCTCCCCTACTGCAGGCCTACTCCATGACGGGATTTTGGACCGTATCCTTTCACGCTGGTCCAATGCGGATATATTTACCTACCCTAAAAATATTCTTCTACGTGTCTTTTTTTAACTACATTGTTTTACCTGGAAAACTTTTTTCAAAAAAAGAGGATTTTAAAATTGATCCTTTTTTATCAAAAATTGAGTTAAAACCTTAACTTTCTTGATATCATACAAGTTTCATATTTATTAAAATTACACTTATAAATTTATTTGTGATGTTTTCAGATTTAGAAAAATTATACGTGGAGGAAATTAAAAAGGGGTTAAAAAGTGAAAGCCAATGGCGATTCTTTAGTTATCACATTTTCAATTTTATTTCTCGTTAGTTCGAACACGTAGTGGATTTGCGTATAAAATTAGTAACTGGCAAAAGTAAATATAAGTTATACTCTTTATATACTCTAAATTACATAAATAACAGATAGATTGTTATTCAATTTCACAAAAACTTAACTATAATTATTTCAATAGCTACTAGCAGCAACCGAAACATTCGTTTTAATACGCGTGACACAGAATCGGTAATTTTTATGTTTTTCGCTCATTGTTTTGTGTCTGAAATTAATAATGGATATTTGTTCGGACTATTTTAACCAATTTTTAAAATCCTATTTAATGTAACAACTGATACATATTACGTTACGTTTGCTTTCCGCTTTTTGAACCCCTGCCAAAATAAAAACTAAAATATATCTAGATTCTTAAAAGATTTTGCAAAGATTTAATATAGCCATCATCAGCCTGTGTCAGTCCACTGCTGGACATAGGCCTACCATAATGCACGCCACCGCTTCCGATCTTAAGCTATTATCATCCCGCCCACACCGGCCACTTTGCGAATGTCGTCACTTTATCTTACCGCAGGGCGTCCTACATTATGTTGCCGAGCCTTGGTCTCCATTCCAGAATTGTCCCAATTTCTACAGTTTATATGACCAGCCCACTGCCACTTCAGCTTACGAATTCGATTGACTATATTGGTGACTCTGGTTCTCGGATACGGAACGGATAACATCATTTCTGTTCATCATTATCATCACTTCATACTTTTCAGACAATTAAGTGATCCGCCCAGATTGTCCTAACTAACCAAAATACAACGATAATAGAAAGTTCTCCCTTCTATTATCGTTGTATTTTGATCCGGTCTTCTGCCTCCGTAGCCTAGTGGTATGGGCGTGTGCTTTAAAAACCGGAGGTCGGGTCTGAATCTGCGGACTAAACAAATTTTCATTGTTGTTTCTGTTGGTTAGACAATGGGCCGATCACCCAAATTGTCTGAAAAGTAAGATGATCCATACGTCGGATGGGCATGTAAAGTCGGTCCACCCACCAACCCGCATTGGACCAGCGTGGTGGGCATGGTCCAAACCCCAATGGATAGGGGTGTATTAGGGGAGGCCTATGTCCAGCAGTGGACTATGAGAGGCTGATGATGATGAGAAAGTTCTTTCTCCGCAGAATTCGAACCTACGACCTCCGGTTTATAAAGCAAGGGCTAACCACCAGGCCACGTAGGTCGTTTTATTCGTTTTTATTCATCTACAACGTCTTATTCAACTAGATAAATATAAAACAGAGTAATAATCTTAACATCGTAGAATACTGTACTGCTTATAATGAGTAAGATTAAGTTGACTGATGATCAACAATACGGCCGGGAAATTTATACCAGTAATATGTTTAAATATTATGTTTCGTGCCGTTTGAAAATATTAAGAAAAGAGCGTATTTTTACTTTTCTCCTCAATTTCACAAAAACCGATATTTAAATTTTATGCGTGGCAATAAAGTGTTCATATCAAATAGTACTATATCCTAATAAACACGTAATAATTCTAAATGTTTTTAATTATTTAATACATTTTCTAAAAAGCCTCATATTAAGTTTTATCAATGAAAGCTGTAACATAGGCCCATTTTTTATTTATGTGATTCTCGAAACGATACGTTTAAGTTATAAATTGAACATATATATTTTGTACGTATAATATATTAAAATTCATACGGAAAAGTTCCCATGTTTATCCGACCCATGTACTCTTACTTTACACGCGCTACAGAAAACTTGGTAATCAACATACATTGCACTAACCAACCAGAAAAACAGTTAAAAGTCCCACGGGATTAAAACCTACGACTTTCGGTTTCTAAAGTCACTACAATTTTTCTTAAATGATGCTACTTCAACAAAACATGACACTTGCTTGTTTTATCAAATTTTAATTTATCTACTTCAGAAAATTAAAATGCAGTCCCTTAATTAAAGATTAAGATTAGAGAGCGGGAAATCTACGGCGATAAGGATTTGGCATACTACTAATCAGTGACACGGGTAACAGATTACGCGGGTTGTTCCGTTGCGCTAAATGTCTAAATATTTAGGTTGAACCGACGGAACGTATCAAATTAATGTAATAAGCGTTTTCAAACTCATTAGCAATAGACCCCTTTTTCGTTTAGTCATGAAAGAGTAGTGTAATAACTTTCGTTTATTACGTCAAAAATTTTGAAGGTTTATAGTTGAAAAAGTAAAATATATTAAAAATGTAAAATATTTGTCACGTTCCTATTATATGACATATTTTTGCATAGAAAATGTTAGGTATATTAAGTGTTTTATACAACATTAAGCATAAATATTAATACGATTTAAGAAATAGTAGTATTAATAATATTATTTCTTATACACTTTTTCCTTATCAAACTTGCGTAATGTATAGTATTTGCAAAGGTTATGAGTTTTAATATATCGAGTTGATTATAATTAACATTGGCATTTTCATGCAATCATTTTCATCAACTGCGTCCGTAGCCTAGTAATAAAGGCGTGTGATTTAGAAACCGGAAGTCGTGGTTTCGAATTCTGCGGGGACTCAAACAAATTTTCATAGATGTTTCCTAGTTGGTTAGGGCAATTTGGGCCGATTACAGGCTGATGATGATGATGATTTTCATGGATTACGCTGTTGCGAAATAGTTCGAAAGGAAAATCAATTTTCTAACCAATTTTCTTTGCGACAACCTTCCCGAATTGTATTCTCGACAGGGGGGCATATTGTAATTCAGACCGTTATTAAATGGAGCACAAAAAATAGGTTTGAAATAAAATTGTTACATACATATTTTATATATTAGGTTATTTTTAAAAGTGATTTCATGGTGGGTTTTATTGCTTAAAAATAAACATTCGTCAAAATGGAGCAATATTTTTTGAGAAAATTACTAAATAAGCAAAATATAAGCACATATTCTTAAAATAAATAATAACAAATAATTTAATTAGAAAACAACACATACCTTAACACATAATTAACAAAGCCTTGCTGGCCACTGTATCGTTAAAGAGGCCCAAGTTTGTTGTGTTTGACAATATAAAAACAATAGGAGTAAGAATAAGGTGGAGTCTCTGAAACATTTGATACGTAGCTCTGATCATTTATGTGTTGACGTGTAAAGGAAAGCTTATATCATATTATGTGATATGTCTGTTGCATTAAATAAAAAATGTCTAATAAGATCCGATAAAATTCACATTGTATAATGCATCAAAAGCTATAGCCTATAACTGTTACCTTATTTTAATTTCTTAGTAATAAGTTGCTTCATAGCTGCTTTTCTTATAGGAGTTTGTTAGTTTGTGTCATACAATTTTATTATTAACTTAAATTATTTAGTATAAACAAATAGCGAATAGAAGTAATATAAAACGTAAATTATTTCGTGAGCTGGTCGTAATTTTATTTTATTTTATTCTTTATTCAGGTAATCAACAGCTTATAATTGGAACACAATAAACAATAAAGAGTGTTTACAAGTAGAAAAGCCAATAAAAGATTACCACATATTCAAATGTTATCACACAGTAAATTTAGTTTTCATTAAAATAATAAAAAATAAATACAATGGAGAAGCATATAACTAAAGAAACACACACCATTACACATGCTTATATAAATTACATCAACTGCACTTAATTTACACAATTAATGTACTAGTACAGATAACAACACAGATGATTAACAAATAAATTAAATCAGTAGAAATTGAATTTAAATTTAAATCTAGAATTTAAAATCTAAATTCGAATCTTTTGGGATAGTATTTCTAAGACGTTCTTTTTAAATTTGATTTTGTACAACAAAAGGATCGAGTTTACTAAAATGTTTGTTATATATCTTACACAGTCTATTAATGGTCTCATTGCGGCCTAATTACTCCTGTGTAAAGATGTATTTAGAGAGGAGTGTGGCGCGTACGGCGAGCTGGGACGCGTAACTAACTTGTTTATAAGCTCGCAACAATCTATTTTCGAATTAAGTAAGTCATAAAGTAATCCCATATCTAAAAGGATTCTTCTTTTGTAAAGAGGTAGAATCCCATGCTGCTTACAATCTTGTTCGTATGATTTTGTAGAATAAAAGTTTTAAATTTAAAAATTTAATAAATTTCTTTTGAATTTTTCTAATCATTTATTTGTGTTGTGTAATTAGGTAACCAAATGTTGCATCCAAATTCTAAAACACTGCGGACATATGCAAGTAGACACTTTAATACTATCGGATTTGAAACGGGAGCACGTTCGCATAACAAACCCAAGAGATCGGAAGGCTTTTGTTGTAATTGCATTAATATGGTAGTTAAAGTTAAGTTTAGTATCTAAGTATATACCTAAGTCACGGATTTGATCTATACGCACCAATGGAGTGTTATAAATAAAGTATGTTTGTAATATAGATGTCGTTTTCGTGTAAAGCAATTACGTTGCATTTATTTGCATTTACGTTATTTTATTCTGCGTAATATCTATATAATTGATTAATGTCACCCTGCAATTTTTGCGTATCTTCCAATGAATTAATGTTAAAATATTTTAGTGTCATCTGCATGACATTAGAATTTAGAAAAGTGAAAGATTTATGAATGTCGTACAGATACACGTTATAGAAAAAGAGGTCCTAAGTGGAACCTTGGGAACCCCAGAAGTGATGTTTATAAAATTAGATCTGTACCGCCCATTACAACTGCTTGGGACCTATTTGTTAAATAAGATATAACCCAACGCAGCAAATCACCATGAATCCTAAGCCTCTCGAGTTTTTGTATGAGTAAAATGATCCACGCGGTCAAACGCTTTTCTATATCTGTATATTTACGTCTACTGTTGTCCTTCCTCCATGTTTTTCTATATAATTTGATAGTATTGTAAGATTTGTGATAGTGGATCTTTTCTCATAAAACCAGTGTTTCTCAACTGGGATATTATTTGCCAGGAAAGGATATACAGTGTTGAACACTATTTTCTCAAATATTTTGCTAAATATGTTCAAAATTGAGATTGGCCGATAATTTTCAATTTTATTCTTAAACCTTTTTATGTACAGGTACGATTCTAGCCTGTTTCATTTATTTGGAAAACACACTCTGTAATTGACTTATTATATAAATTAGTTAAAGGAGGTGCAAGTGTGCAGCGCATTGCTTGATGAAATATGGTGGTATATTGTCAGTGCAGCCTCTTCCTAGTATCCAAATTTTTAATATTGATAAAACGATAGCTTCAGTTATATAAACTGTACCTAAATTTAACGATACACAATTTTGTACGTCACTACTGTTTGAAGGGTTGTAATTATGGGCCAAGGAAAAACATGCTATTAAAAATATTGATTGAACCCATGTACAATATCATTTCTGTTTAAAACATACCGCCATTAATGAATCATTTGGGTGTCACTAATTGACCTTTGATTTAATAAATGACCAAAAACTTGGATTTTTAGCTAGGGTCTGCTGACTATTAAACAAGTGTTTATTATAACATGCAGTATGAACATGATAAAACGTTTCCCTTTAAGGTGAAATTCAGTGTAATCCAATTTAACCAAATTTTTTTCCATCTTTGTGGGCTTTCTTTTTCCTTTAAGATTTTAATAATTTTCAGTACCTATAGGATAACCCCAACTTTTTATTAACATTAATAACCGGTACTCATTAGAAGAATTTTTTTTCTTTCATAAAATATATCCAAGTGCATCGTTTACATTTCTATTTGAAAATTCATTATCCCATTGTATGAGACCTAAGTTATAGTTTATTTTTAAATAACCCTTTATTAAAAAGCAAATTTTTGTTATACGGGGCTTATTAGGAGGGTAAAAAAAAGAGATTTTGATGGTTAAGAATCAATGTGGGGGGATCTATCTTTAGTAATGGTGCCCCACAAATATTTAATTAATTAAAATTGCAAAAAACTAAGTCTAGAAACGTTTCCAATTAATGTTTTTATTGTGATTATATTGAGTTGGCCCAGAAAGAGAAATGTCTAAGTTGTTTACCAACCCCGTGTTATTTCTGGAACCGTTTCTAGAAAAAATAGTTGGTATTTAATTTAAATTTCTACTAAGATAAATTAATCCCAAAAATAAAATATTTTTTGTATTTTAAGGGAGACATAAATTTTAAATAAAAGGAAAAAATTATTAATGTCACATTGTTGTCCTGAATCATTCCCGGAAATATGGGTATTATGTCAAGATCTTATCACTATTAAGAATTTTTGGCCGGAATAGTAACCCAAAGATTTCCGATGGGACATAAGGCAATTCGTGGTAATACCTTTAGTTCCGCAGTACGCAAACCCTTTCCCACCACCTATCCTTTTATTTGTAGTTCGTTTTTATCACAAGAAAACCGTCTAACGATTTCACCAAATTTCTACAAAAATATTTCATAGCCCGGTTTCAACCATAAACTATGATAATGGTTTTTGGATCTAATATTATTATAACACTGATGCGTTTTGTTCCGGAGACCGAACTTTTCTGGGTAATATATATTAAGACCGTTCTTCAAAGCCATTTTACCGTAAAATATATCAAAAGTATTATCTTATTAGGTTTAAAAAATTGAATAA
Organism: Lamproptera curius; assembly: GCA_029286875.1. NCBI lineage: Eukaryota > Metazoa > Arthropoda > Insecta > Lepidoptera > Papilionidae > Lamproptera > Lamproptera curius. The sequence goes on along the minus strand of JAGSMT010000208.1, from coordinate 439,952 downwards.
ATTCCAAACTATAAACCATCAACATTGGAAAAGAATTAAAAAAATATTGAAAATTTAAATATGTTATGTTAATTAATTTTGATCCTTTTTGATGGTTTTCAATGTTGTAAATTAATTAAATTATAATACAGGCTTGATTCCGATAAATAACCAAAAGGCCCATTTTTTTAAAAATTACCATTTATAACAAAATAATCAATAACGAAAAGAAAAGAAAAAGGATAAAAAACATAGCCCAGTATATATTTGTAGTTTCATGTTTTATATTATAAAATGACATTCAAAGTTAAAAAGCAATGGCATTAAAGGAGGTTTATCATTGTTTATATGAAGACCTCGAATTCTTATATATATTATGCACAAATTGATAAAATTAAATTTAAATAAAATAAAATATATACATAAAACAAAACTAAACAATCTAAGTTTATATTTTCTAAAGTTTCTTTAAATCTAATTCGTTTTTATATGCAACACAGGTGAATTGTCGTTTCTTCTCATAAAAATACTGACAGTTTTTGTCCAACAGTACTTAAATCCTTTAGATGATGCAATTTCGCGACAAGTTTTAAACAATTTTTGTTACACGAACAATTTTCTAGTAAAAGTTTATATCCAAAAGATACAAGATATAATTCTGGAGTGAAACGTGATAATCTGTGGTTATTACACATTTTGTTACCATTCGCAACGGCACGTCGAGTTTGCGCAATTTTAGGATATAATTATGTTACAATAAATGTCTGTAATATCGCAAGCACGTTTTTTTTTTTAAATAAAATATGTTTATAATTATTGTAAATTTTTAAATTATTTAGCTGTTTCTGTAACCAAGATCTTTTTCTTCTTTTTAAAATAAAAAGCGTATTATATTTTTTATTAGGTAGAGGTTTAAAAAGATAGATATTAGGGTAGGTATAGGGTTTTTTTTACTTTTTACGGATAACGTTTGTTTTAATAGTAACCAATAATAAGATTATGTCATTTAGAAAAATAGTAATAGTGAGTAAAATAGTAAAAATATGATAATAACAATGATTTGGCAATTCAATCTATATTTAATATAGATCATATTTTATAAACTTAGAATTTCATACAAAATGTCTCTGAATTCTATTAAAAATAAATTTAAATTGTTTCTAACGTTATTCTAAACTTCTGGCAGTGACGCAAATTATTCGAGTGGGCGGAATAATACTGCTTACTTAACATTTTTAAACTTTAACGCGTAAAAAGAGAAGATTAATTACTTTGTCTTGAATTTAATATTATGTGACAAAGATTTTGTTTTAATTACCCTTAATGTGACTAAATAAAAAAATAGAAATTGTTTTTAATATTTGTATGCGTATATATACCTATACCTATAGATTTATTTATAAATATAGCCTTAGGGTTATTGTTTCACAGTATAACATCATTGTCTATTGACAGTTATTACGCTACGATCCAAATAAAAAAGGCATGTTTACCTTCCTTTTGGAATGTCATTTTTGCACTTAAATGGAGTTTTACTGATAGTTTTGAAAGTATAAATGAACGCTTCGGTTATTTTCCTTTTTAATAGATGTACAACAATACACAATTATATAACGATATATATTGTTTTCTTTCAATTATAAATATTTTTCCACACTCGATATTTCACAATCAATTTTCATTGTATCTTATTTAAAATGTTACTGTTTTTGTTTTGTTTGTACTTGTGTATCGCTTAACCTTGGCAGTGATATTAAATTCTATTGCATTGTGGCTATAGAATACTCTTTCGTAAGATTAAATTAAATACCTACAGTTAACAATTTTTAATATTAGTTAATTTTCGAGGAACTAAAAATAATAATGTCCGCGGATTCGCGGATTAGAGATCTATCTGCGCAGAAATTATTACAGTTTACAAGAGTACGCGCAGACGCAGCTACGAGAGTGAAGCCCTATCTAGCCTTCACTCTGGTAGTCCGATACAACGTATTACCGACCGAAGAGAAGTCACAGGCACAACCAACTTTTTACATGCCCATCTGAAGCATCGATCATCCAACTTTACAGACAATCGGGTAAATAGCCCAGCACGCATTGCCCTAACCAACAAGGAAACAACTTAGAAAAGTAGTTCCGCATGTTTTGAACTCACAACGATGAAGTTTTAATATCAACTGCGTTGTTGTACATTCGACTAAGCAAGCGCCTGACTGTTGAGATACATTCAATGTGCCGTAATTCAATTTTGTTTTCCGTTTCATATTATACGATCTATTGTAGCTCATAATATGAATACTTAGTTTTATTCATAGGAAATTACTCTTTCAGTGAGCAATACTATTTTTAAGTTGAATAATAACAACCTTTAAAGATAAAAGTACTAAATATTAAAACAACTGTTTAGTTTACTCTTTTAGCTTTTATAATGTCAATGTCTTTTTTTATGTTATACGCATTATTGGCTGCAAATAAAAATTTGCAATGCCAATATAAATAAGTGAGTAAATAAACTCAATTGTTGGTAAACAACTAACACAACCATACTGTATATTTTACTAGATTTTAATTGACTTGGACTATATAATAAGAGAATAAAAATCACAATTCAATTCCTTCTCTCATTTACAATAAGAAAACCAGCTGGATTATCGAGCAATCTCTTCAATTTGTTTCCGACTCTCGGATTAAAGATTGTTTTCAAACAAAGAAATGTAGCCCATTATGCCAAGAGTACAATAGACCCAGTGTGATAGCGTTTTCAATCAATTAATAAAGTTCAATACAGAAACTGACTTTAACATGTTTATGTTATTTGTTAAGTACAAATATTTAATTAATCAGCTATATTTTTAAATCCTTCAAATTACACGTAAACATACAACGTTTGTAAAAAGTCACAGGCGTCCTGGGAATACTATACAGCTTTAAGACCTTTTTCCTATGCAACCAAAAGTTACGCTAATGCAGACTCCAAAATTGATTGTCAACATAGGCGCACGAGCATACATCCGCCACCTGATGAAAAATGGTTACCGACGCCCATGGACATCAGCAATACCAGGTGTATACTAGTGCGCTGCCTTAGTGGCACATAGGATGTCTGTCGTTTTCCCAGCAAACACTCTGGCTGGTTAGTGTTAGTGACTGATGTCCTATCTCCACCCTCTTTTGTTGATGAGTTCTAAATTACAATGTTTAAACCAATTTGAGTGTCAACGTGGTCAAAATTTACTATACTTGGTTAATGAAAAATATATACGAGCAAAATTTAGACTTGTAAGCAATAACCCGCAATTTTCCACTATCCCCTAGAGAAATACTGCTAATAGAATGGTATAAACGTATCGTAATATATTTTTTTCTATATAACCCTATGTAAACAGAGAATGATTGAAGCCTGCTTTGTTATTGAAAACTCTTTGAAAGGCAGCAATATTGCTTTTAGTTCTAAGGTACATTTTTCTTTGTTCGTTGTTATAATACGATGTTGGTTTATTCTTTATAAACCTTAGTTTATGTAAAATATATATTATACATATTCATTATTAATCAGGCAGGGACTATTGAAACGAGAATATGTACTGCACAAAAGAAAACTTGATGGTAAGTATGAACATTTTAATTGTGGCTGAATTTAGGCGATCATGTTTTTAATGTTTACTTTTTGACCGACTTCTCAAAAGAAGGAGGTAGCCAATACATAGCGTATGGTTTTTTTTTATATTTGTTACCTCGTTGGTCAACTCTTAGTAGTCTAATTTTGTTCATCCTTTTTTTAATTTATAGATATTAGTTGCCATTTGGTCCCATTTTTTTAACATTTTCATAATGAGTAGTTTAATAGATATTTAAGAAAGTAAGACAGTTTCAGTGTCAAAAACACAGCCTCGTGCGATTAAATTGCAAATGCTGCTTCAACCCTATAAGATTGACTTAAACTACGTTCTATGTAATTGTAGCTACTTGAATAGGCTTACAATAAAGTCCGCGCTGATATCTTTATTTTAAGAATAACCCACAATAAGCATTTTAATGTAAACAAATAACAAAAATTTAATTAGGCACATTCGAATCTTATTAAAGATAGTAGTTAACAGTTTAAGGTAAGGTAAAATTTATTGTATATGTACATAAAACGTGTCACTGCACCCAGCAACGGTTTTACACCCTGTTGCGACTCCACCAGCTCTGGCCGCCAAGGCAACCTCTTCTTTGGCCTATGGCCCAATCCACCCTGGGCGCGCCGAAACTAACGAGCCCCGAGTCTGTTACTCAGGGGAAATGGGAGCCAGGAGCTCCAAACCCACGCAGGGACTCTCCAAGACTCTCAGCCCCCACGCGAAAGAAAATGAAACTACATTTATTTTCATTTGATTTAGCGTCGAGAAGGGCAGGGCGGTCACCTAAGGATACGCCGTGGCCATGACATATGGAGCATAAAAACTACAATAGTCAAGTAAAGTCAAATATCTTTATTCTATATGGAAGCATTACACTTTCTTATTGATTGTCAAATAATCTGCCACCGGTTCGGATATAGAAGCCTCTGACCTGAGAAGAACCGGCGTTAACAACTCAACGGAGACTGTTTTTTCCTTTTTTTCAATAAATTTTACAACATTTTTACATAATACATCATATTTTACTACTTTGAAATAGCCTGGAGCAAACAATTCATTTCCAGGGTGTGTTATCTATCAAGTAGACATTACAACAATAATATCCTTTAACACACATGCGTTCCTTTACAACTTTTTTAAATTTATTTACAGATAATAGCTGAACGTTTTCTGGGATTTTATTGTAGAAGAGTATACATTGTCCCATGAAAGATTTCATTGCACTTCGGAGCCTAGTATATTATGTGTGTCTATTGTATATTTTTATGTTTATGAACATACTTCAAATATGTATTGATACATACAAACATACTTCAAACATTTTCAAACATGTATTGAGAAAAAACAGTCATTACATTGATTTCTGTAAATATTTTTCTCAGCGATTCTTTGGGGCCCAGGTATTTATATTAGCCACGTTTTCCCACAGTAAAATGCCATAAGACATTATATTGTGAAAATAACAAAATTATTCTAAACGGGCTGTCTCAACATCGGCTAGTTTTATAATTTTTTTGACTGCATAAGCTGCTGAGCTAAGTTTACTCGCCAGTCTATAAATTTGAGGGCCCCATTGCAGTTTAGAATCTATTGTGATGCCGAAAAATACAGTGGAATCTACTCGGTCTAGCGTTTCTCCATCTACGACCACATCACACCCAGCTTGAGGAACATTAGGAGTCATAAACCTTAAACATTTAGTTTTATTTTTGTTTATCATTAAATTATTTGCACTAAACCAGTATCCTACTTTCGAGAGGGTATTATTTATATCATCATTTTGCAAGTTACGTCGTTTTATTCTAAATATTATAGAAGTGTCATCAGCAAATAATACAATCTCGTTATTGTTCTCAACCTGGTGTGGTAGGTCATTCATAAAGACCAGGAAGAGAAAAGGTCCCATAATAGATCCCTGTGGAACCCCCATACCTACCTGCGCCCCGGGAGATCTCTAGCCGTTCACGTCAACTCGAGTCGGTCGAGTGCGGCATTTTTGATACCGTAGTGGCTTAATTTCCTGACTCAAGTATCATGCTGTACACAGTCAAATGCTTTGATTAAGTCACAGAAGACACCTAAAGCATCGTGTGACCCTTCGCGCATGGTATACGCTCTACACTTGAGACACACGATGGTATGTCCAGTCATGTACGAAATTTTACATTTGGTTCGATAGTTTCTGAAGCTTACTTGGACAGCGTGGATGTTTTTGAGATACTTCGGCTCTAAAGCATTTATATCTTACATGCCCATTTAAGAGGCAAATCGATGACTAGTGATACGGAACAATTAAAATATTCGATGCCTATTACTGTAAAGATTGCGTGATTACAGCTAGTTTTAATTCTGTTCATCTCAGACACATCACTTCTTTTCTGGTGCTTATATTAAGAAATGGTATGGGCGTGTGAATTAGAAACTGGAGGTCGTGCGTTTGAATCCTGCGGGGATTCAACAAATTTTCATCGTTGTTTCCTAGTTGGTTAGGCCAATTTGGGCCGATCACCCTATTGTCTGAAAAGTAAGATGATCCATGCGTCGGATGGGCATGTAAAAAGTTGGTCCACCCTCCAACCTGCATTGGACCAGCATGGTGGGATATGGTCCAAACCCCCTAATGGATAGAGGTTTATTAGGGAAGGCCTATGTCCAGCAGTGAAGTAACACAGGCTGATGATTTATAATGATGATATTAAGATTATTTTGCCCATTTTCACACCATCAGATTTTAACAAGCTTCTATTCCGGTAAATTGTGTTTCCTTTAAGTAGTTTAAAAAAAAAAATCTATTGCCTATTTTAAATATTTATGATTTATTACTAGTTTTTATTGTCCTGTCATTTCTCCGTATAACGGTTACAAATTTCTTATAATTATTAAGTGATTTATGGTAGTTCTAGTACATACGATATTACAATTTGGATGTAACCTCAGACACCATTAGGCTTTAGGTTATATCCCATTGAACATTATTGCAGTCTGTAGTTTGGACTTTTTGGTTTGGCATTATTGTAAAGTAAGTAACCCATGGCAACAAAACGACGATTACTCTGATTACTGTTGTCTATTACTGTAATTAAATCTCACCTACAATTTATCAATAATTAGATGTGTGACGCCACTTCGTTGAAATTAATTACTTCGTATAAATTTATGTCTAAATTGACTTAAATTAAAATCATATCTATAATCATATATCATACATGATAATATGTTATATTGTCATGTAATAATTATAAATAATAATGTAATTATAGGTTAATATGTCTGCTAGACTTCCATAACAAAGGGCATAGTTGATCGTGTGTCCCATTGCGATTTAATTAAAGTAATATTTAATCCCAAGCCTAAGACAGAGACAGCTACGGAAGTTAAGTCCTAACATGTTATCAGGCATAAAAACCTTATTTAAATCTGTCATCCAAGTATGCAGTACGTTCTACGGGCTTCAGGCAGGCTGCACATAGATCTTCTTTTCATAAACCAGATCAGATCAAATACATTCTAATGAATAGCTCTTTTAAAATTGTATTTGAAAGAGCTGACATTGGTCATGTTAGTGTCAAAATACTGATCACATTCTAACAAATAAAACCTATTTAAAAGCAGTCTAATCAAAGGCTTTTAGTGATTTAAAATTGTGTAAAGACTCCTTAATCACAGATTAACAAGACACAAAGATTTTATGAATAAGCAGCATAGTTTTTTTACTGCTGCTTATATGAAGTCGTCAGAATGATTACATGATTATGAGATTCTTCATCGTCATCATCATCATCAGCCTGTTTTAGTCCACTGCTGAACATAGGCCTCCCCTAATGCTTGCCTTCTCCTTTAGGGGGTTTTTGGACCTTATAACTTTAGACCGTGTTATTTTTCGTTGTTTGTCAAAACAAAAAAATAATAATACGAACATTCCTTATAACTTGATGTTAGCGAGATACAACATTGTGTTTAGCTATACTACATGTGTACTACTTATATAATTTTAAATTTCTTTATAGTAAGTCACCTAGCTAGTAATTATACTATTTTAATTGTAAGATATGCTCAAAACTACAAACAGTAACTGTTAATTGTATTTTTGTCTCGGCACAAGTGTCATATTCAAGTGACGTTTAAGTCAAGACGACGTTTGAATGCGTTCGGATATTACATGTCACTTGTTTAATTTTGTCTCATTGTATTAAGATATTTTTTATATTCTTACGATAATTTTACCATCTCTTTTGTATTTGTATGCATTTGCTTGCGCATATGTAAATATGTAATTTTTTTCTTAATTTAAATCTGTAAATAATCTAGCATTTTTTAATTTTTCTTTATTTCCGTCAATTTATTGTCACATCTGGCGGGTGGTGATGAGAATTTTTTTTTAATTGTTTATAAATTACTATAGCATATTAAAATATTTTTATTTATTCATAAAATTATTTATGTATTTTTATTTTTTATTACTATTTTTTTTTTATAATTTTATTATTTTTGCATTTTATTAACATATTCTACATAATTATATTAATGTCCACTAAATCAGATGATGAACTATTCTATTCTGCTGACGATACTGCTAGTGGTAACAGTTTTAACTCTGGTCTCTCTCTGGATCTTTGGGTGATTCTCTTAGTAAAAAAATTCATTTTGTAAGTAATACTAATATAATAACTTATTAAATATGTGTCACATAAATGCCCAAAGTGTAAGCCACTATAATAACTTATGTGGAGTATTTTCTAGCTGTGACATGCACGCCATTCTGGAGTTGGCTCAAACCGTATTTGCCATCGACAATGTACGCTCTTCCTGGCTTCGTCCTAATACGTAATGATCGCATTGACAAAGGAGGCGGGGGTGTGGCAATATATCAAAGATATGACCTCAAATTTGAAATTATTACTTGCTCCCCTCAAAGTTACAGCTTCTGTAGAGTACCTTTTCATTGAGGTCAGTGTCAATGGTGCCAAAATTGCTTTAGGTGTTGTATATTGCCCACCCAATGTCGACTATTTCACCGATTTCGAACTATTCAACATGCAACACACCGAACTATGCAATGATGCCGGAAAAATTGAATGGCAACCTTTGTGTAATGAGGAATCCATTGACAAAAAGGTAAACATTTTTAACAATTTAGTAACATATTGTATGATACCAACGCACCAGTAAAATGTGTGAAAATTGCGTTGAAGCGTATAGATCGAGCATTCAGGTATTACAAAAATCACCGTAGTGAAGATAATTGGACCAAATATAAAACAGCCAGAAATCGATACAACCAGATGATACGTAACGCAAAACGACGCCATATTCTTGAAAAACTTTCATCTTTAAATCTGGCCAATATCTAGAAGTTTCTTGCAACTTTGGGTATTGGCAAATTGCGGAAAACAGACCTTTCTAATTCAATTGCTTTAGATGATTTAAATCAATATTTTATCACAGTTTCTTCTATAGATCATCTGATAGAACTCGGTACAATTTCTTATTTAAATGGTTTGCTGCGATCCTGTAGTAATATTTTTTTTTTTCTCCAGTTAATTCTGAAGAAATTAAAAAAAACATCCTAGCAATCAAATCTACTGCTTTGAGACCGCATAAAATTGGTCGTAGAATGATTGTTCCTGTTCTTGATTATTTCCTACCTGCGATCACCTATATCATATTTTTTTCCCTATGGTTAAAATCCTTTCCTTCCGTATGGCGTAAAGCATTTGTCCGCCCTGTACCAAAGTGTTCTAACCCATTCCTTCTCGCGCATTATCGACTTATCTCTATCCTGCCATTTCTGTGTAAAGTTCTTGAGTCTTGTGTTTATAAACAATTTTCTTGTTTTGTTTTTCGTAATAACTTAATAGATCTGCTTTAATCGGGCTTAAAACCTGGCCAAAGTACAACTACCGCCCTCTTAAAAGTGACTGATGATATATGAAGAGCCATGAAAACACTAAAATTACCATTCTGGTGTTAATAGATTTCTCTAATGCCTTTAATACCGTTAGTCACGAGATCCTTCTAGCTACCCTATCCCATTTTATGGTTTTAGATGAAGTCTTGGATTGGTTCTCTTTTTATCTTTACGGGTGCCAGCAGTCTGTAGTGGTGGATGAGTCCTCATCATCCCTCAAGGTGGCATTCTCTCCCCACTCTTATTTTCTGTGTTCATTAATCTTACTAAAGATATTCAAAGTGCGGATCATCTGTATGCTGATGACCTACAGCTGTATGCCGAAGCGGATGCTGGTAGTTTAGTAAGTGCTTTTATGAAAATAAATCAAGATTTGTTTGGTTTGGCTGTCAATCCAACGAAATTCCAGGCAATTGTGCTAGGCAGTTCGCGAATGCTAGCAAAAATATTTTTTTCTCATCTGCCAGAAATCATTTTTGACGGCCAGTCAATTCTGATCAGCCAAAGCGTCAAAAACCTTGACTTGAACATCGACAGGACTTTGAGTTGAAGCCTCAAGTTGCCAATGTAAGTCAAAAAGTTACTGGTGCTATGCCACTTTTATATAGACTTAAAAACGTTTTGCTCTCGATCAACCAAGGCTATGCTTGTGCAGACTTTGATATTTCCTCTCATCGATTATGGTGACGTGTGCTACTTTGACCTGAATGCAGATCACCTCAACAAACTTTACTGACTTCTAAACAATCGAATGCAGTTAGCATTCGATTCGTTTTTAATCTCCGTAAATTTGACCACGTCTCGGCCTATCGTGCCCAATTGAAGTGGCTACCTATACGCAAAGCGGCTCCCTACGGGCGCTTACTACTCTCTTTACTTTCCTAGGTTCACCTTTTACTCCGATTTACATATCATCGAAATTTCAGTATCTATTTGCTTTTGCGTTTGCTTTTTGCTTTCGTTTTCTAAGCGTTTGTTTCAATGTCCTATTCTCCATTATGACTTTACCCATTCCTATTACAATCAATTTATTTGTGGAATGACTTACCTCAGGAAATCAGAATGGCAAAAAATCGCATAGAATTTAAAAACAAAATTCGAAAACACTTATTAAGTCAAGTAGAATAGTATCGGACTGAATTTATGATTCGATATTTATTATTATATTCGTAGTAAAAAGTCGTGTATATATATATATATATATATGTATATACATATACGTATTATCGTAATATATTATACTTATTTGCATTTAAAACATAGTCTTAAGTATGATTCAGCTTAAGTTTGCACCTACTTAATTTTCTCTTCATCACCCAATGGTTGAGGGGTAGAGAATGCCTCCGGCATTAAGTCCGCCGTTGTACTGTTTTTTGTACATAAAGTATAAAACAAATAGATAAATAAACATATTTTGAGAGTATCAAATATTTTTTATTATTATTTTAGCAGTGAAGATGAACAACATACACCCCAAATATCTTATACATTTAAATATACAATATTTAAATAATCCTATTATGGTGTTTTGTTTAGTTCTGGATTATAGTTAGTTAAGGTATTAAACATTTGTGACGAGCATAAGATCAAGGGAACTAAATAAGAGAAGAGAATTAAAGGAATATTGGACATTTTTTGGTAGCGAAAACACGTCACGTACTTCTACACGAGCAAAGTCGTTGCACGAAAATAATTTAAGTAATATTTTCAGCATCTGATACTATGTTTGATTTACAGGATAAATTTGCCATTTTTGGCCAAAAGCATATTGTAATCGGATAATACAAAAGTATTATTCTCTGTTTCTGTTTTTCCTTAGTGTCGCATGTTATTAAACTGTGACAAAATTTGATTCGCGTAATAATAAAATTATTCTATATATCTAAAGATATAAGGGTATATATCGTTTTTTATTCTCTTAAAGTCTCCTATAAAACTTTATATATAAGAGAATAAAAACGATTAGTTTCATATTCTAATAAATTTGTGGTGAAAAACCAAAAATATTGGCCTTTTTTTCAAATTGTATATTTCGTTTTCGTGACTCATTCTTTGGATAGGTGTATGCCTACAAAATTTAAATGAAAGTGATTAATTTGTTAATCACTATTTTATTGTCCTATTTAGTGAAAGTTTATTGAAAGAGTACAGTTAAGCACAGATTGTGGTATAGTTAGTAAGGTCACACAGGAGTTACCTCTTTGAATAATAGTAGTTGTAAATTGACAAGCTCGACGCAGGTTCATGACTTTACTGAAAATCGGTGTGAAGCAAATGCCTTTTTCTGGTTGGTGACATGACCGGAAGCTCTCTTTTTCATGTGGTGGTTTTTTCATTAAAGAGAAAATCTGAAAATATACTTAGATTATAAGTCTCATTTTTAGAATCTCTCGCTAGACTTTAACGCTATAACGTTCCTTCATATTTTTCTTTCTGCTTCATAATCGCATGTAGGGACCACTAAGATTTTTTTATAAGTTTTAAAAGTTATCTCTAACTTACTCCCTCTTTCTAAAGTCTGATATTTAAAACAGAAAGAATAAATACACGACCGAACAGAGCTCAGGTAAGTCTCTAATACATTTTTAATTATTAATATACTAAAGACGCATATATAAAGCCAACACAATAAACAATATATTAAGAAAACGAGCAGATTTTCTTCGAAGATACTTGACTAATATCAAAACGTGTTAATTTAAATCATTATATTTTGAAATTATTAACCTGTATATACATAAAGATTTTATTTGTATTCTACAAAATATTATTAGGCTATGATTATACAAAGCTATATACCATTATAAATATTTCTTTTTAACATTTGAAACTAAAATGGTAAGATTTATTAGAAAGGGTTTTATGAAAACATGAAACTCCATTGCTCCATTCTTCTCCTCAGGAAAACAATTATCTAGCGAGGTATTAACCATAGCAGCAAATTACAATTTTTAAATATTGTTCGTAAGTAAAATACGAAGAAATGTGAATTTTGTCAGTGTATTATTAGCAAACAGTAACTCGTTTTAATCGTTTTATTTACGAAGGTGTATTTTTAAATAAATTTAAAAATATTCATAAAACTATCTTATATATATGTATATATTTTTAGTTTTATTTAGAAAGAGAGTAATATATTAAAACTTGACGTTTCAAGCACTTCGATCATCTTGGCGGTCGTGAGCAATTAAACCAATTTTTTAACAGTGCTCTTTTAGTGCAATGATGATATGAAGACAGTTTTGGTTTTTATTTATAATTGTTGCTGCAATATTTCGATATCCAAGAAAGTATTTCAAGCTTTTTCTCTTTTTTTCTTAGATTACTGTGATCGCGACATTGATTATTCAATAGCTAAGCTCTTATGCCACCAAATAAATAACATTTTGTATTTAGCAAAATTCAAAACTTTTCGCGACTACAAGTCTCCATTAAGTATGTCATTATAATGTCAGCATTTTAATGAAAGATTTACTTTTAAATTGTTTTATAGAATAATAATTTATAAACGTATATATAATATTCGTTATGACGGTAACGGAATAAATGCATGTTCTTTTAAAGTGTGTTTCATAATTGCAACAACAAGCAATGTGTGCTAGTAGATATAAAATAAAACAACATTTGTAACCAAATGTATATAATTCAAATGGTATGACAAGAATAAAAAAAAATGGTTTTTGGGAAACTATGCATCAGAATGTCATAAAAGAGCTTTATAAATTTTGGTAATAAATATTAACAAAATCAATTTCCAGCCCAGAATATTTCATCTAGCCATTTTTCCCGAGTTAACATTAAAATTAATATGGGCTCGGCTTATAGATACACATTTACCTGAATAAAAGTTTTAACGCAGAGCGACTGGCATTTCAATATAAAAATTATTGTGCTAGAAAAAACCCCTGCTAAACAAGAAGATAACTTCCAAATTTCTAGAAAGGTAAAAATTTATTTAAAATTATCGAGATTTTGCATTTCATTTTGGCGATGATAAAAAACACGTCTGACACCTTTGTCTGTTCCGGGATACCGATCGCTTATAAGATTTTAAAACGCTGGAAATAACAGTAAATATAAAAGGTAAATAGTCATATTTTTATTCATTTACTGATTTTTCATTTAATTTCGGACATGAATCTATTCATAACATTTTAAATGTGATAAAATCTAAAAAATGTTTTTATTAAATCACACAAACTGCTACTAAAAATACTTATACATAAAGTGTTCTGAGTGTCGATTTATTGAAAAAATTTCATTTGCTTTCTGAGAGCTTTATTGCCAATTATCGTTATATATATGAAAATTTATGACGATAAATAACATAATATAACGATAAATATTGTAAGGTCACGCCAAAGACAGTTCATAATTCATATTTTTCCTAAAATGTTGATTTATCCTTGCGGATGGGAAAAGGAAATATTTATTTTAACGGCCAGTCATGAGGAAAATGTGGCCCGATGTTTTTAAAGCATCACTAATGTAAGATTGATGTATTGAAGAATATAATGGAGTCTTAGTAGCTAATAGCCTATATATATATATAAGGTACATTTAAGAAGTTACGTGCATAAAAATATCAACTGATTTTATACGCCTAATGTCGTTAATATTCTACTGTAAGTATAACTTACCACAACCAAAAGAGTCTTCTGGCCACTAAAAACACATTTGTAACCAATTAAAAAAAACGTTTGAAGTTTTTAGTAAATTGGTTAAAATAAGGTATTTTTTTTTTCTATTCATGAACTTTTAAATTTTCAATAGAAGTTAAAGTTAAATTTCCAGTTTTAATAATTTTTTAATTAAACCAAAAGAGTTTTCTGGCCACTAAAAACATTTGTAACCAATTAAAAAATGTTTGAAGTTTTAGTACATTGGTTAAAATAAGGTATTTTTTTTTCTATTCATGAACTTTTAAATTTTCAATAGAAGTTAAAGTTAAATTTCCCGTTTTAATAATTTTTTAATTAAACCAAAACTTGTCACCAGAAACTCAATTTTGTCACCACCTTTTATATCTGAAATTAATTTCCGTATCACGAAAATATATTAAATCCATTTATTCTTCAAAATTACTCGTAGTAATTGCAATCTTAAATAAAAGCAAAATGAATAGTCAAAAGTGTAAAACTTACGTTAAAATCATGTAATGTGTGAAATAAATAGTAAAATAATTAATAATTTGCTTAATTAGTTACTATATGTAATATATTTTAGCTTTTGCTTATTATAATTAAATTCTAAAAACAATTAAGTTATTACATACGACCCTTATAAGTTACAACCCGAGATATGCTTAGCGAGTTTTTTTTCAATTACGTCTCGGTTTTAATTTCCGTATGAAGTTATAACCTTGTTATAATTAAATAATAATTATAATTTTATTATTTTGGTACAGAATATTTCATATTGACATTTTGTGAGACTAAATTCAAAACACTGACTAAACCTAAAAAGTACACATTGTGCAAAATGTTACAGTAAAACACTTAAATTGATTGTTTATTTTAATTAGATTTTATTTATTTCAATGCTTATTACTATTATAAGACATTTTTTAACACATGTCTGAAATTAAAATCACGGCCCAGTAGTCGCAAAGAAACTAATGTTTAACCTTCTTTAATGGCAAACGTCTTATAATGTTAATCAATAGAATGACAAATGTAACTAAAAATAATAAAAAAGCACACAATACTTATTCCCCATTGACGGTTTTATGGAATAATTTTACTTTTTTTTACGCGACTTATTTCAAGTTTAACAAAAACAATTTAAATGTCTAAATGAACATAAAGATAAATGTGTACTTTGTGAATCTTTACACAGCTTTGTATTTAATTTGGTAACTTCTTTTTGTTAAAATTTTGCATTATAGCTTGACATAAATTTTTTTGAACTTAAATACAAAGCCTAAAACTTTGAAATTTTACCGAAAAGAGTAGTCATATCAATATATATAACGCTAGCACGTCGTCATTACAAGGCTTTTACAGAAAAGTTTTTAAATTTCAATATATTTTACATTATTTAATTTAAACATCATCTTAATGTTAAAATATTTATTGAATAAAAACTTATTTAATGTCAGCGATACTTTCAAGGGGTCAAAATGTCGGGAATAAAATTGAAATACCGCGATCAAGTTTCGGTAATTTAAGATTTTGAATTATTCATTACGAAAAGTAAACATGTAATAAAAGAAAATAAATACTATAAAATGAAATCCAACCTATCTCGTAGTATCTTCCAACATTTGAATCTTCTTGTTCATTTTTAATTACGATATATCACTTTTATAGTAATAAGTACTACTAACAAGTTATTCATCGATTTAGGGCAACTATGATAAAAACTCAAGTATATAAACAAGTCTGCTATTGCTTTGATGTTAATCATGCATTCCTCAAGTGTGTCAATGTGGGAACAAAGTCGGAAACACGTCCTGTTTCGTGAGAGGTCCTGTTGGCTTTTGAGGAGTTTATGCATTTGCATGGTGCCGGAATGAGAGCACGAATGGAATGTTTTACCTATTGTTATGGCACAATACTTTGTTTTCACATATCTGTACCTGTTTCAAAAGTAAATGTCAGCGCTCATTGTAGGGGATATAGAAGAAAAGTAACAAGATATTATCATAACAATTGGTAAATGAATTCAGTATGCTCAATTTTAGATATGTTATTATTTCGACCAACATTTAAAGTAAGAGTTGCACTATTATTTACGTAAGTAGTATATATATTGTATGAAAACTTCCTTCTTCGCTCTAAGTTATAGTTTTAATATCAAAAGGTTGGTGCTGACGTGGCCCTAATTTAATTTGATTACTGTATTAAAAGTACTGTTTAGATTAAAAAATCAATAACAGAAATTGATTGATAACGAAGGCGTCAAGAGGTAGAATGTTCAACTAAAATTTAAAAACTTAAATATATCTATAAACAGTTTAGTAGTTGTCTACAAATGTATATCTAAAAATTTTAAACATACCTTTAAGTTCTTTTGTAGTTATGAACTAATTCTTCCCGCTTTTATTTTATTTTAGATTTAAAATGCATTTAACATTGCTTTAAAATATTTATATCTTAAAAATATCAAAAATTTAAAACGTGACAATTGTGGGTCTGTGTCGTGAAGTATTATTTACCTTACATCAGAGGAGTCACTGACAAAATCGGTTACATTTTAAAGCGAGCTTCGATTAAAACTTATTAGAAGACGCCGAAGAAGATTGGCCAATTATTACCATCCGTCAAATGTAAAATTTCTCTACAGGTACCGGGTGTGTACAAGCTAGACTGTGATTGTGGTATCTTTTACATTGGACCAACAAAAATACCAGTAAGAACCAGAGTCAAAGAACTATAACTATAGCTGATGTTAAGCACCGACGCCATAAGAAATCTGCAATTTGCGACCATATTCTAGACAAGCCTAATTACATTTGATGAACCAAAAATATTATATTGTAATATAGAGGATGGTTGGTCTTTGCTACCTTCATGGGATCCAATCATTCATCGTAAATTAGTAGATTTGATATTATTAAAAGTTTACAAATTTTGATAACCATCTTTAACATAAACTGTTTGTTTAGATAAAACTAAGCTAAAGGTGGTAAATATCTGTTCAAGAGAGAGTAACTCATATTTACTATTTTATTATACACAACAAAAAATATTTATACATTACGAAAACGGAATAATTTACATAGCGAGTTCTTTGTTTAATTCAACATCTGATTGTTATTCAATATCAAAACATATTTTTTGTTTGTTGAAAATTAAATGCTCAATTTAGTTTAATGAGTTATAAAAATATGTAAATAAAATTTAGTGTTCAAGGAATTCGTAACAATAGTAATATTCAAAACTTTGTGGGAGTGCAAATGTTGGGTAGGTTTTCTTTATACTAGAAAATACCCCCAAGTTGCCTATTTCTATCGCAAAGCAGTAAAAGCACTATTGTCTTCTAATAGTAACGCCAATCCAAGCCGAAGGAACTGTTTTATATATGTATTTTTCTAATACTTACTAAAAGTAAACTAGCATAATAGTAATTGTAATTTTTGAATAGGTATTATAAGTATCCTAGGATTAATGCTACATTGTTGTCTTATATTTAACTAATTATAAATAAACTTGACCGAGAATAAGGGCTTCGTTGCCACTAACTTTTTTCGAGGTCTAGTCTCAAACTTTTCTTTGGTTTCAGAAACATCTTAGGTCAGATCATCTTAAAAGCTTAGTAATCGTTGACAATGAGATACCGAGTGACCTTGTTTTTGTTAGGGTCCCTAGTTCAACGTTTAACATATTTGACATATGAGTTAAGTTCATGCATTAAAGATAAATAATGACTATAGAACGAAATGTCTTCAGTTGCAGATTGGACTTGAATATTGGATGTAACTAAAGATAGTTTCTGCAATAAGCCTTATTGATCGCGACGCTATCGTATCGGTTCTCTATTGTACCTCTAAGAAAAATTGGGATAAATGTCTTCGTTCGAAAAGAATGTGTTATTCAATAGTTGACAACCAGAGTAAAAAGATTGCTTTATAGTATAGCTGTCTGTTTTGTTGCGAATGGAATAAAGAATTTGATCTGCAATTAATTAATTACCTATTATTTCTTATTAAGGCAAGTAAGACTAGAGAACCTTTATTTATTTTACAGTAAATGAGAGAAAATATTCCTGTTAATAAAAAATTAAATACTTATATTATTTCTGTGAACATAGGTCAATAAAATTTTCGCCGTTTTTTTTATTTAGTCTACAATACTGAACACATGTTTACACATACACATAAAAATGACATTGCTTAAATGATTAAAAGAGTCTACTAGACGTAGACACAACATACAATTTACAAGAAGGATTTGTCAAAGTAGGTTAATCATATAACCATACATTAGCTTGAGCCGATTTTTACAACTTTCAAGATACAAATAAATCATATAATTTTTTGCTTGTGGAGATCAGAGAACTATCAAAAATATCTACACTACTACGAATAGCATTAGTGGAAGCGCACATACGATAGATAGAAAGTTCTTTCCATAAACAGTTTTACACAAAGGAAGTTTAAATGTATCTGACTTATTATGTCAATATTAATCAAACAAATGTTATAATAGCCTGGTAAAAGGAAATGTATTTCTTGTATTTTTATACATATAAGAGAAACGTATAAGCTTATTTCTAATTACAAAGCAAGGGAATATAATAATAACGTGGCTTTTTTACTTTATGAGCTTTAAAATTTAAAAAAGAGTTGTTGTTGCAATACACTACACGTGTAAATTATAAAATAATGCACTTAATTATATGGGTAAATCGCACTGATAAAATTTTAAATATATTTCTATCACACAACTTTTCATACCATATTATTAAATAAGAATTGAGTATTGACGTAAAAGGAACGTAAAACGTAAGAAAGCGACGTCGATATTAAAACGAAATCGACTAAAATGGTAAGACATTCTTTGAAATCAAATTACGGAATTGAATGTTCCTTAACAGCTTTACTCAGACTCAATAGGTAATAAGATAGCACAGGTTATCGTAAAACGCATTGTAACGACGCTAAAATTTTGGCTATACATAAAATTTTACTAAATAACATTGCTTTTTATTGATGTAACAAAAAACAAGTCTAATACAAATTTATTTATAGATGTTTTTTTTTTCAATTTTATGCACTTTTCTTCTTATTTGTAATAAAAATTCGAGTCAAACCGCTTTAACTTATATTAAATAATTACGTTGTATTTCATTTTACTTGTTGCGAAACCAGTGTGCTGTTGCAATGCTAAAGAATTTAATATCTATGGAGTTATTAAAAGAAACAATTAAAGTAAAAACATAAAAAAATTAATTAAGGTGCTAATAATATTTTAAGCACTTATAATGACGGTAACTGATAATAAAAAATAAGTTTACCAAATTATGTTTCTTATTTTCTTAAGTATTGGACACAATTATTATGAGCCAAAATTTATTGTATAAACAACTAGCAGACCCTGTCACGCGTTGCTGCGGCTAGGATTTACTTATTTTGCTTTTGAAAAAACAATTTAAGGGATTAAGATAAACGGAAAGAGAATATCAGTCATGAGGATCACCATGTTTTATTAGATAAATGTCATTTGTAAAAAAAAGTGACCTCGATGATGCTACCGTTACACTCAAATACCTTTAAAAATAACACTGGTATAAAATCTTTGGATTTGTATTTAATGTGGACAGACTGAAGACGATTAATCAAAGTGTTCCTTTTGTTGATATCGTGCAACAACTCTATACAAAAGAGTAAGTTTAAAAATTATTGTAGTTTTTTTAATTCTAAGTTTTCTTTTAAAAATGTTGTAATTTGTATGGATATGGAGCACTACCACCAAAAACATAATTTTAACGTTTTAGTTACATGGTTATTAAAAAATTAGAAAAATAAAGTTGATTACATGCGTCGTCAAGCGTAAGGAAACAACTATCGTATGAAATAATAAATGAATATTTACAGTACCTGCAATCGCATCCGCAATTGAATATGTCATCAAAATATTTCTTTTTTTAGGATACAACATCACTTTTTTTATTTTTTCTTTTAATTAGTAAGCTATTTTATTCAATACTTTTTTATAATACACACACATCATCAGCCTGTTTTAGTCCACTGCTGGAAATAGGCCTCCTATCCATTAGGGGTTTGGACCGTATCCACCACGATGGTCCAATGCGGGTTGTTGGGTGGAGTGACTTTTTACATGGCCATCCGTCGCATGGATCATATTACTTTTCAGACAATTGGTTGATCGACCCAAATTAACTAGGAAACTGCAAGGAAAATTTATTAAATCCCCGCAGGATTTGAACCCACGACCTCCGGTTTCTAAAGCACACGCCCATACCACTAGTCTACGGAGGCAGTCAGTATATTAATATTAACTTCGAAATGTAAGGAGATAAAAAACTTTAATAAACCTTTTACATTTTGAATTTGTACACATATAAAAGGTTTGAAAAAAAATTGACTACGTTCAAAATCAAACCGCGAATAATTACTATTTTGACGTCCTCGACAATGCTAGTCGTATTTTGTTCGCTACTATGTAAGTAACATATTTATAACCTATTTTTTTTCAATTATATACAGTGCAACGTTTAATTGTATAAATAATTTTATAAGGGTCTGTACTTTACGTATTTAGTCATAATTTTTTACATAATGTTTAGAGGTTTTAATTAAAAAACGTAGTTTTTTTACATAATAATTCAGTGACAATTTTGTGACAAGAGACGTAAAATATTTATGGTTAATTAAAGAAATCTATTAGAAGATATAAGAACATTAATTTACGGAGACGGGGTTTAAGCAAAAATTTTAATTATAAATATGACTGCTAGTTCTTGAACTTCGACAAACATTTAAAAAAAAAAAGGATTGGGAGAATATTAACATAGTCGTATTTAATTTATGGCGCATATTTTAGCCAATCATACAACTCGTAAAGAGGATAATCTATACAATACAAATATATTTATTCTAGTGTGATATTAATTTAAGAACAAATATTCTTTAACTCTCAAGTATTGCAAAGATTTTCGTCTTAAAAATCACGCTAAATATAGGGGTCTCCCGAAGTATTAAAATATTTTTTAAAGTTAAATTTCTTTGCCCACTGAAGTTAAATACGTTGAATTCCAAGTGGACTATTAAAAGTTATTGAAAGTCTAAAGAAGCTTCTTATCTGCTTTTTCAGTAACTGCATAAAAATATTTTATTTTTACGATCGTTTGATATAACATTTTAATTTAGCGAGTATCGTTTTTGTACAGATTTTTAATTTATTTTATGGAGGCCATTTACATATTAAAAGGTTGTGACATACTTTTTCTTCCTGATACCCCCTAAACACAGCCGAGCATACTGCCATAAAACTATCAACTATCTACAAGTTATAAGGAATTCGGGTTTGTGGCTAGTCTCATTTTAGTTACACATGAAAGGTTTATTACATTCTTTCGTAATATTTGATTAGAAAACTTTAAATCGTTGATCTTTGAGCAGGCTGATTAAATAGGTACCACCGATTTTTATTGTTCACTATTCTCGGATACTCTTAATTCGGAAGTGAGTTCTATGTGTCGATTTTTAAGTAGCTTGTATAGTACTTTGTATAGTAATCTATCGATATTGACATGTGAGCCTAATAATGCGATATGGTATAACCATCAAAACTGTAGTGTTTTTGTATTTATGTAAATAATTTAATTATGGTGACCCTTGTAACAAAAATTACTTCTAAGGTTAGGTTAAAACATTTATACTAAATAAACCATTATATACCATAACTTATTTACTAATAGATTAGCCAGAACAAACCGATAGACATTTTATTCTTTTTCCTATGTTTAATATCTAAATGTAATTATTTTAAATCGGTTGTTTAAATGTAATTAACATACACTCAATTTAGTTTATTTGTATAAATATATCTAAGTACATAGTTTGAAAACGTTAAGCAAATATTCATTAACATCAGAGCGCATTAAAGCTATCGATGATGCTCATAAACTTTCTAACAGATTGGTTATTTTACGAAACAAGTCATTGTCGCCGCGGTATTTGCATGCATGATATTTAACTCCTAATAACCAAGGATAATGCAATACTTGGTATCGCGCCAAAAGCCAGAAAATGGAAGCCATCGTAATCATTAACTTTCTGTATCTAGTACAGTTATTTATTGCCTTTAAAATTAAAAATTCAAATTATAATTAATTGGGGCAGTGCCCACCAACCCGTATTAGACCAGCGTGGAGGGATACGGTCCAAGACACCTACCTAATACACCCCTATTAGGGGAGGCCTATGTCCAGTAGTGGACTATCACAGGCTGATGATGATGATGGGGCAGTGCATGTGGTGTGTGATTGATCAGTTTAATGAAGCAATATAAGCATAAGAAATATGAATAAAAAGTTTTTATAAACGTAAAACTGGCTTTATTTTTACCCATCAACCCGTCTTGGACCAGCGTTGTGGGATACGGCACAAAACGCCCTAATGAAGAAAGCTTGCATTAGAGGAGGCCTAAGTACAGCACTGGCTGATAATGATTATGAAAACTGTTTAATAAACCTTGTACACACGAGTGTTGTAAATCCTGATATCTGTATCTGATGCAATATATAATTTACACGTGAGCAAAGCATTAAATGTTATATACATACAATTCATAGCCTTGCATCGTTAAATGCATACGTAGCAGTATTACTTCTCTTAGAATTTCTTTACAACGTAGTAAATTTTGCATAATATCAACACAAAAATATTCAGACAAAAATTCAGGGGATTGTATTATTTTTATAGTTAAAGTAATAATATAAGATATCAGTACCATAAATTAAAAATTGGTTTTTCAAGTTTACATTATTTACAAGCAAAGCTAACACTTACGCTTGTGCCACTTATAATTTAGTTATCGAATAGTTTTGTTATAACATGCTAATGCTTATGTTTTGCAGTGCGGATTTTTTCGCGTAACATACATGAGCAAAACTAAAGGGTCATTTCAGAAAGTTTTAATAACTCTGGAAAGGAAAAAGCTTTCAAACTTAAATTAATTTTGTGTTGACAGAAGAATGAGCATAATCACCAAGTTGGATCAGGGCCGGAATCAGAGATATACGTCAAGAACTGTCAAAGTAACACTGTCAACAGTGCGACGGGTCTATCATCACTATCAAGACTCTGAAACCGATCGCCACAGAGCGATACGAGGGCGGCACTGAAAATTTCGGGAATCAAGGAATTGACATAACTGCTGTATAAAAATGTATTAATTGCTTTTCTAAGTAATCTCCGCGAAATTCGACATATTTTTTCATAAGTAAAAACCAATCATTGAAGCAACCATTTCATTCGGAAGTTCCGGTCTCCAAAATGGCCGTTTTGTAGAGGTCCACAGCTTATTCAGGCGATGAAAAACTCTGACCACGCAATTTATTCTTTATTTTATAGAAAGTATAGAAATCATTAGGGCTCTGGTCAGGGCTGTAGGGGAGATGGTCTAATAATTATATGTTTTCTTTTTTTTAACTCGTTTTTAACTCTTTTGTTCTGTGCGCGTTGTGAGAACTCGCATTGTCGTGATGGAGGATAATGCGGCGGTTTCAGTTCTCTTTACGGAGTTTAGAAACAACCTGTAGCAAACAAATGCTAGCATACCATTCTGCATTAACCGTTCTTTGTCCCTCAAGAGGAATAGTCGCAATATGTCCAGTTTTGGAGACATACGTGACCATAATTTTTTTGAAACACTCCGGGATCTAACACTTTTTGTTGGCTTTAACTCATTTTTGAATACCCAAACTAGTGACTGGTTCTTTGTTTCGGGTTCGTACGCGTATATTCCTGCGTGGAATCCTTCGAGAGTTCTGATGCATCAAGTAACGCTAGCCGCATTTTGCTCTTCACAGAGCGAATGCGGTATCCATCGCGAAAACAACTTTTTTTACATCCAATTGTTCATACAAGATTATTTGTATTTGAGTTGCCTGAATTTCGCGGTATGTCACATGTCGATCTACCTCAATCTTTTATTAGGTATATTATATTTTAATATGACAATAAGAGTGGAAATATTCCATCCCCGATACTTTTAGTGCAGCCCTCGTAGCACGAGAAGATCGATATTTGGCTAACACAATGCTCCTAAATCACTTTTTAACAGGAACTACCCTCACCAACCAGTTTAATCCACAAAGAAAGTAACCCAAGGGACTCTAAGAAGACGACTTGCGGAAGCCAATTTGAAACCGTTAACACTCGTAAACAGGTGAAAGGTGAAACAAACTCATCAAGTTTCAAGACAATGATTTGCACGAGACCACCGGAAATAAATAATATAAAACTAATTAAATTTATTAACTGTAAAATCGCAGAATGGTCAACGTTCATGTACGAACGTCAATGTGACGAATTCAAATTAATGTTTTACCAAAGATCAAGAGTATACAGGAGAACAGGAAATCGATTTATTGAAGTGTGTATCCAAAAAAGTACCTTTTTGCGTTGGCTCTTTACTAGCGTGGGTGGGGATTTCTTCCGGATGAAGCGCTGAGCTATTGCTAATAGTAAATGGGACTTGACAAGTCAAATATACGTTGACGAGATCGTTAATGAACCTGTTGGACCTTTTATGGCCAGCATGGATGAAAATAGTGTTTTAAGGCATAGTAATGTCCGGCCCCTACTGATCAAATAGTGAATGAATGAAGAGATCAAGACCTTAAAGAGGTTAATATTAGCTGTATGGAGTGACCAGCACACATTCCGGATCTAAGCTCGATCGAGCGTGTCTTGTTTTTTTTTTGCCTTTGAATTTCTTTCAATGAGGGGGCAGCAGGGATATGTGGGGCTTCCCGGACCAAGAAAGCCGGTAACGCCGTACTGAGAACACACGGAGGCAACACTAAGTACGAAATTGTAAAATAAGAATATAATTTAATAAAAAATACTGTATTATCCAAGTTTACGTAAGATATATCTTTCTTTTATGTGCATATTTTAATGCCATATAAATTAATGTATAAAAAATGTATAATTTTGAGGATTTTGCCTACCTTGCACAAGTTATATCAGTTACCTAGTGCCTTCATCTTCCGAGATATTTAAACTTTTTTTTATATATTATATATATTTATGTATCTTAATATATATTATTTATTTATGTATCTTTGGTAGCTGAAGCTGAATAACTTAAGAGTTTTTAAAATCTATAACATTACAATATTTTTAAAATTGAAAAATTCACTTATCAAAAGTCTTAACAATCTGCCCGCTGAGCCTTGATTTACATTTAAATAAAAAAAGATTTTTAAACATAAATTAATCAACTCAGTGCGTCGCCAGCTGCGGACCCGTCCGCACGTGCTTTGCGCAGTCTCCTGAGCTCGCCGCGCAGTATCCATTGTCCGCTTCCGTGACGTCGTCGCGCGTTCACCTTCTGCATTTTTGAGTGCACCTGCGCTCTTAAAACCTTTTGTCGAACCGCTGACGTCAGTGCGATTGCGATTTATTGTGCTACCTCAAGCGGTCGGCTTGTGCACGGCTGTGTTATGCAACTTGTTTGCCTAACACAATTGTGTTGCTAGTCGCTTGTCGCCTTGAAGCCTTCTTGTTTCTTAGGTTTATTATCTTGTTTCTCGGCCGAACTAGTTGTTTTTACAACTACACTAGGCCGCTTGAACGTTTTAATATTTTGTTTCTTTTACAGAACCAGCCACGACACACCTTCCTGCCGAGCCTGGCAGGGCGGGTAGGATTTGCACGCTCGGCAATCGCCGGGACTCACCGTTTGCGTTGGGTGACGCAACCTATGTCTCGTCAAAACTAGGCGCGACCTAACCGGTACGATGGTCGACCGGAGCTCAGGAGTCGCTTTGGTCTCGATACCAAGGCGATTAGTGAGAAACTCGGTCGAAAATTGTACATAAAACTCACCGACGCGATGCACATTTTGATCGCGGAGCATAGCCCAGACCATCCCTCTCCTAACGAAACGCCTGGACCGACTGAGCCATTTCCTGCGGATAATAGCGACGACAACTATGTCGACGTTAGCATCCGCAGTGAATCGGTTATGGACGAGGCGTTAACCAATCCGCAATTCGACGATGGCTTCAAAACCTTCAAACCAGGCATCCATCCTGCCGATCCTAGGCGCCCCCCGGCCCCATGCCCCACCCAGCCATCCCAGCCTTCCCAGGCACGGCTCCGCGTAAGGAAACGCCCCCCGCTAATTTACCTCCGCGAAAAGGAGAAGTGGGTCGAGATTCGCTCGACCCTGTCAAAAAATATTAAATTTGAGGCCTCTGAGAGCAATCAGGGGATCAAATTGCAGCTAGCCACACCCGACGAGTTTCGGAAGGTGACTTCTTTCCTTAGGGAAAAGAAGCACCAATATCAGATAGCATCTGCTCATTGTCATATCATCATTCATCAGATTATTGCTTTGAGATAGCATCTGCTATCAAAGAATTAAATATTCCGTTACGCTAGAGCGCTCGATAGAAGGGACTGTGTGGGATCAGCCGTATCTTTTTTGAGCGGCCGCATTCCAACGGTCTTCAGGACAGTGTCATAACTGCCTGTTATTCGGTCACGCTGCGCGGAAATAATTCAAATTCTAAGAAACGTTAATAAATACCTAAACATTGCCATTCCAGAAGACTTTGGACTTTAATTACTCTTAAGAAGTAGATAATGTATCATTAATCTTAAACCCGGGATGGGTTACCTTTACAGGTACAGGGTTGAATTAAATCTTTAGCTTATATGTACATCTTAATTAATTTTCAGATTTTTCGCTTAACTAACATATAATTTATGATACCTGGCAACTTGAACCGCCATAATCCTTGTGCTCTATGTTTAATAAATATATATACTTACTTCCTAACTATTTAAGTAACTTTAACATTTAGTTGTTATGAGACTAAATAATATTATGTGTAAGAGGCTTTTTCTTTTGTTCGTTAAGTAGCCAAGGTAAAGTAATAAACAAAATGGATACTACGCGTGAAAAGAATTTCACATACCTATGAATATTTGTGGCGTATGCTATTTTGGGAGAAAATTAAATCAATGATAAATATCAGACCTCGTAGCACGTTCTTAAAATTTGTCTCCTCGACAACTTTTCTAAAACGAAACCTAATTTATAAATAAAGTAAAAGTTTCAAACAAATAATTTTTTTTTATACAGTGATTTTTATGCTTTTTACATTTTACAGCACTTTGTTTACGTACAGTGTCGTTTTTGATTTTTACGAAATACGTTACATAACGGATGTTACTTATCTGGTCTCATAATTTAAAGGCGACTATGTTTCCCATAAATATTAAAGCTAGAAAGCTATTTTATGTAACTCACAGTTGGTGGCACCTATCAATATAAATCGCATATATTATGCTTTCGTAATAAAAACTTGACCAAACGTTAGTCGTTAAAGTAATAGGTAGAAGAAACAATTTTTCTCACATCTGTACTTTGAATCGGTCTAGACAGACATATCACTTTGAGAAGACGTGTTTAGTTAAGTTAGTATACGTCAGTATTAGGATCGTACATATATTAAAGTTCTCTCAGTCTATAAATTAGAGTAAAGTGTTACTATAATTATTAAAAAACAGTTTTATATTCCCGCAAACTTGACAAGATAGTAAACACATGAGAACACTTTACTCATCAAATGTCAGGAGGAAAGGAGTTCATAATCCTATCAACTTTTATTTATCGTTGTGATATATACATCTGTAAATACGAAGATATAGGGAATAGTTGGTCAATTGGGTTTGATTTTATTGCCTTATTTTAGTTACGTTGATAACAACCCCATTATTCTGAAACAGTTGACGACTTTGGTTCTTCACTAAAATTCTGAATGTTGGATCTAATGATATCCATCATTATATTCGTTAGACTTGAATTTAATTATTTTTGTTATTTTATGCGCTATAATATTAATATCTGTGTAAAATATGCTTTATTGGTGTTAAGAAGCGCTTCAAAATCGTTGAGAACTCGTCTTTATAAAACATTACTATTGAAATATTTACGTGACCTCGTTCGAGTGCAAAAAATGTGTCATCTTGTAAAATGTTACAAGTCACTGGGGTTACGTAAACCCTTTCACTCGCGTACACCTAGAGGGGCCATTAATCGTAAGAAGACCTCTGAAGCAGCTCGGGGGAATTGAAAGAAAACATTCGTCTTTGTGGCTTTTTCATCTAAACTGACATTGACATCCATCTCCAAAAACGCTGTGAATACTAATTTTCGCTTCATATGCTTGTATCATGGAAAACAGTATGAAGAATATAAGCAATAAAAATAATTAAGTAGAAATATTGTTAAAGCGTTAGCCTTTGGTATTATAATTACATATAATCTTTAAATGGGTCTTTTTTGAAATGAAATAAAAGGACATTCTATTTTGACGCAAAAGTACAACATGGCCGTTTTTCTAATTATTCAAAAATATACATATGTTATAGAAATCAGGAATAAGAATGTCAGAGAAAAACTTTATGCTTGCAAAGCATTTCGAGACCAAAGATCTATTTTCATAAGACTTTTATAAAAATCACATTTTTATAAAAACAGTGAAAATACTAGAAGGTATTTAGTGACGGTATTATTAACCATATTCTGAAAAAAAGTTTAGAAATCAGCCCCTTGTTAACTTTTTATACAGTTTCTTTTTTTTTTTAATAATGTGTTTTAAAACTTTCTTCCGTCCTGACGTTCTTAGCTCTTGCCTGTACCCTTATATTAGGAACCTTAATATTTATATCATTGCACATACGAACTTCGATATATATATTTTTCATGCTGCAATTTCCTATAACAACGTTATAGATGTGTTTATACGGAGCAATACCTACTTCAGAGACTTCGTTAAATCTATATTTTAAATCTATAGATATTATTGCTCTACATAGTTTAATAATTTTAAGAGTATTAGCTATATATGAAGTTTAGCTATTAAGGTCCACCGTTCAAGGTAAATAGAGAAATTCAGAATTCCTTAAGGAAAGAACATTCTGTCAAAGCGGTCTCGTTTAAGGAATTACTTTCATCGTTATCGCTCCTCTTTTATTTGAGTACCTTAGTTACTTTGACACTGCTAGTTATATTACTGTGTTAAAATAAGATATCTTTTCAAAGTCAAGCAATGTATGTAGATATATTATTCAGGCTAATTTTTGTATACCGTTACACGGGTAAAAGATCATTTATATTAAATAATCTTCTAGATCGCCATTAAACCATTCAAACACATTTATTTCCTTGTTTATACAATAGGTAAATACAATTAAAGAAGAACAAATTTATAAAATAATCTCGATTCAAATTACTCAATATAAAACATCTAATCTAAATTCTGGTTTAAAACCCCAAATATTCGAATTTAGACAGCAATTTTTATAGTTTTCTATATAATATAAATAATTACTCCACGTATAGAAGTGTCCAATGTCAATGTACGTGCCAAATAGAAAACTTGAGAGCTCAGAATATCTTAACCTCGTACCATCTCAATTCCGCCGCCGCCGATAAAGAGGTCAGCAATCAACTTTTATGTTTGATTTTATTAACAAGACGCCTCTTGGCGACTAAAGTATTTTCCTGTCTCATTTTCAGCATTATCATTAATTTTACATGAAAAATCACTTATATTATATATACTATTCTTTAAAATTAATAAAAAAAACAATACGTATTGTCCATGACAAAAATATATTGTTTTCTGTTAGTTAATAGCAAATAAGTTTTTAAAAACCTAATTTGTCGGTACTATGTGTTAAGGTGATGAGCAAATTGAAAAGTCTTACGTTGCATTTTTAAGAACAGTGCGTATCACCAACCGTATTACTTGATTCTCATCGTATAGATTTTCGAATTCGATTATAAAAACAAAAATGATTGCTGTATTCGCCATTAAAATAAATATATTTCTTTTTTTTTTCTTTTTCTTCCAATTTTCCCCTGATATGGGAGATCAGGGACTTTGTGATCTTTTATATTATTATTTTCAGTGATGTTCTTTTCACTTTATTCTTGTATTTAGAATATACGTGTTATATATATCTCTATATTTTCATTTTACGGAGTTGACACTCACGCTATATCCTTATCTTTTTATATATCCTTATATTTCTTACACTACCATTTACTTTTTTGTCTGTATTGTTTTCTTACAATATAGTCTGACACATTACTTATTCTATAAAATTGCTTACTTAATACAATTTTCGTGTTGTTTGTCTTATAATCCTATTTTGTATCTTATGTATATTTATATATTTTTACATTTTATTACAGTACTAGTTTTAATGTTTTCCAATGTTATTACTTTGGGTTCTACTCCTCAATGTAAAACTCAAGTAAGAAATTAGATCATGGTCATTTATTAATTCTTTTACACCTATTAACTATATTTTGCTCAAATTTATAAATAACTTCCTGCTTTCGTTATGCGATAATAGTGCAGTAAATTTTTCTGCTTCAACTTTGAGCTTGGACACAAATTCCACCAATGCCCTTTCTGTACATACATCGGGCAGTCCTGCAAAAGAAGTTCTATTGTTTGGTGAGATTCACCATCATAATTGCTGCTTTTGCATTTAAATCTGTGTAGGTAAGCCGCGAAAGCTCCATGTCCGGTGAAAACTTGAACCAGGCAGGGGTCCAGCTCGATGATCTTAATCAACTGGTAAGCTACGGCCACATCTGGAAAGAACAGTTTAGTGGTGGATGCTGTTCCTTTACTTTTGTACCTTCGGTTCCACTCGTCAACAGACTCCTGGCAGATCATTCTCTTGCATAATCCGGCTTTGTTCTGAGACGAAGTGCAGCCTCCTTTGCTAGGCTATCCGCCCTCTTGTTTCCCTCCGTTCCTATATGTGCTCTCACC
This sequence comes from Lamproptera curius, assembly GCA_029286875.1. Lineage (NCBI taxonomy): Eukaryota > Metazoa > Arthropoda > Insecta > Lepidoptera > Papilionidae > Lamproptera > Lamproptera curius. The sequence goes on along the minus strand of JAGSMT010000208.1, from coordinate 408,935 downwards.
CAATAGAGAGTCAGGGAGCTGCCTTGGCTCTGCAATTGCGCTATGTTTTCCCTAGCATCTGCTCTCATGGGATGAAGAACATCACCGCGACATATACAGGTATAGTCTCGAGGGCTGTTCGCGAGTCATTGTATATTTCAAGGTTCAACCAGTTTTTCTTAAGCGCTATCCTAGTAGCCTCGAGCAGGGCCAGAAGCTCCGACTGGTAGACGGTGCAGAAGTACGCCAGCTTTAAATTTCGGGTACTTATTTCGACATTTCCCTCGTATACGGGCTGCGCCGATTTTCCCCTCTAACTTACTGCCGTTGGTGAAGATTTTCACCGACGAACAGTTTTGCTGGAGGTCCTCTGCTCCGCCACTCTGGCAAGTATATTCAAGCCCAACCTGAGTCACCGGGTGCCCCAGCCTAAGGTAAGGAGCTGGACGCTCGAAACCTCGGTCTCCGATAACCCGCTTTGATTGCCCCCTCTTGATCTCATACAGTGAGGTAGCCTCCCGAATCCTTACATCAAGAAAAAGCAGACCAGCTTGTACGAGGACCGAGTTCAGCTACGCTGTCAGTTAGGATTTAACGATTTTCTGCGTTGTGTCCTGTTGAGCTGTTTTCGTACCTGGGCTTTCGCGGTTTCAGAAGCCCAAGCACTCGCCGCGTACATGATAATCGGCTCTACTATCGCTATGTACATCTTCTGATTATATCCGAATTCAGGCCCCAGCTGGTTTTGGCAGCCCGTAAGAGCTGTTTGTACAGGTTCTGGACGCTCATAACATGACTGTTGAAAGTCAACCTGTCGTCTTTGTAAGGCCCAGAACTTTTATCTCTCTGGTCGTGCTGACGTTCTCCCCCCCACCCCCCATGCGCAGAGTTGGGGTGTCATATTTCAGCTTATTTGTTACCAACATAGCTTTGGTTTTTGACGGTGCGAATTACAGCTTGTTCTCGACCCCCCTAACTCCACATACAGTCCAGGAGTACGCCAGCCCTGTCCTTTCTATCTCTAGGGCCTAGAGATCACCAGAACGATGTCGGTCTCAGTCTCCTGCTTAACCCGGTTGTTAGGATCGGGTTAAGCAGGAGATTCCAGAACATGGGGCCCCCTATGGATCTTTATACGCATCCTTTGGTCGTTTTGCGTTCGTGCTCTACGCCGGCGTACCTGACGCGGACCGATCGGTCGCTAAAATAGCTGTCGACCATCCTCCTCAGATTCACGGGGCAGCCAGTATCGGCCAATCTACAAACAATTGCCGGCCACCAAGCGCTATCGAAGGCGCCTTCTATGTCCAACGAGATGACAGTTACCAGTTTTTTATTATTTATTCCTTCTTTTATCGTAGAGGGCGTCCTCTGTGCTCCTTTGCAAAATAGGTCAGCAAAAATTACCATTTGAGTCTCCTAACGATCATTTTCTCCAATATTTTGCCAAATACTGGAAGAAGGCCAATTGGTCTATACGATTTTGAATGGGTGGGGTCATCTTTTCCCGGCTTCCGCAGAAATACAACCACCGCCTCTTTCCACTTCACTGGGAAATGTCTGAGGCGGAGGTAAGCGTTCACGAAAGCCAGAAAGGGGCCGTAACTACAGTTTCTACGGCCATACAGATGTCCGCCGTCAGTCCATCAAAGCCGGGAGCCTTCTTTGGGTTAAGACTGGTCGCTGCCCAGTTCAGTTCGTCGCTGGTGAAAGCTGGGTCGCATGTTTAATTCGGCGACTCCATGTTTACCTTTTTTGCGTGCTCTCTCAATTGTGTGTGGGCTACATCATCTTGCTCTAGTTGGTCTTCTGGGTAGAATATCTCCGCCAGGGCTCTGTCTGACTCTTCCTGTCCTAACGGCGTGCCATCGCGGTTGAGAGGTATCTCTTCTTCTTTTTTAGCCGTTCTGCCGATGACCCTGTAAATGCCGTCCCAAATGATCTCCCGCTCTTGTTTGCTGCAGAATTCTTTCCAGCGCGAGGTTGGAGCCAACTTTATCTTTTGAAGGTATTTGGTCTTTGCGTCGACATATCTACGACTATCTGCATTCTTATTGGTGCTGCACTCGATATACGGCGTCTTAACTTAACGACTTCTCGTTTGAGATTACTGATCTCCTCATTCCACTAGGACAACTTTGTTCGACCTCCCTTTTTCAGTCTGGGGATACAACCGTCGGAGACTTACGTTACAATGGTGTCATAAGTATAGATAACGTCGTCTAGTTTTCTGTGATCTTTATCTTTTCTATTTCCTCTTTTGTAATTTGGCTTTCGAATAATCTGTGGGTGAGTCCTTCTTTGAATTGACCCCAGTCCGTCTTTCTGGTGTTATAAATTCGCGTACTTCGTTTAATGTCCGTGCCGGTCGCAGTTTCCATGCTAACGTCGAACAAAATGGCCCTATGGTCCGAACTGGCAACCTCATCCGATAGCCTCCATCCTATCGTTTTTGCGAGTAAATCACCCGAGCAGGCCGTAATGTCGACTCCTTCGCTTAAGATCTCCAGCTCCATTTCATTTAGCGCTGCAGCTACCTCAAAAAAAAAAGTAGTACATCTATTTTTTTTTGCCATCTATTTTTTTTGTCGCCATTCTAACACGTTACAAAAAGAGAATGTCTTTTTTTGAAAACGTTTAGCATTTCTCTCTTGTCTGTCTTACCAAAGTTCTTTTTGACCAACTTCCCAAAAGAAGCAGGTCCTCAACTCGAATATTTCTATTTGCTACCTCGTTGCTCCCCTGCTAGCCCTTCGATTTTGTTAATTGTTTTTTTAAATGATAGATGTTATCTTCCGATTAATTCCATTTTATAGAATAATTTTATGATAAATAGTTAGATAGATATTTGAAAAATAAAAAAAATGCTACCAGGAAATGATGCTAAGACCGTAAAAGATTGACATTAAGTATGTTTTATATAATTGTACTGCTTGAATTTATCTACAATAAAGTCGGGGAAAGCACATATCTATGTTTCAAGAATAACGTACAATAAACATTTTATTGTAAACACTTTTAGAAATTGCAATTAGGCACATTCAAAGCTTATCCAAGATAATTCAATTTAAGTTAACATAAAATTTATTGCATTAAAAAAAAATTTTTAATTGTATGTTTTTAAAACGCGTCATGGATGAAATTTTGATAAAACGAATACCTTAAAAGTTATCAGAGATTTAAAATGCAGTGGTAGAAAACGCGACGAAATTTCGTACGGTCAGCATGTTACCTGCTTATATTGCATAAAATAGTTATACGCTGTTAAAAGTCGGTCATAGTTTTTAGGTTAAAATGTTACTTGGTAAAAACAAGTCCCCGGTACTGTAGATAATTTGCTCATATGGTAATTTTGCGGCGCAATTTACGCCACTTATCTTTTTGTAGTTTTAAAATCTTACTTCTTTCTCATCTAGAAAATACACTAGAGCCTTTCTAAGCAATTAGTATTTGATAATTACAACTTTTGTAAAACCTATGAAACATAATCATACCCGTTATTTCATCATTAATTTATGTTATAAGTATTACCATTAGGACATATAATATTAAACCAAATATGATCAATATTTAGTTTGATGAATAAGAGAAATAGAACTTGCAAAAATGTTATAACAGTGGATGCCATTATAAAAATTTCAAAATTTAGTTGCAGCAACATGACTTTTAACTACATTTTAGGTGTTGTGTTACTGCATTAATCTTTTAGGCCCAGAGATGGGTACAATAAATTGGTAAAATTTAAACCTAGACTATTGTTGCACAGAAACATAAAAAACACCTTTGTTGCAACTAATTTTAGCAATCACAAACGTATTTTTTATGGTAAAGGAAGAGTAGAATGGTTGAAAAAATCATAACAGTGTCGCGCTCATTATGCTAGCAATTTATTAATGAAATATATATTTATAATCAAAATAAATATCTAACTTCAGGATTTTTTAATATTTCAGTTTATACTTTCCAATCCAATAATTTTTAAATAGAATGTAACTATGAAAATGAATTATTGTAAAAAAATTGGTTGGCTGTCAAAAAATCAAAAAGAAAAAAATATTTCGAGTTTAATATAAATAATATTTTATCAACAGCCTGTGTTAGTCCACTACCAGACATAGACCCCTACTGCACGATTCTCCATAAAGGGTTTTCGGGACCGTATCTCACCTCACACGCTGGTCCAACGCGGGTTGATGGGCGAAATAAAATTTAATAATAGAAATATGTTAAACATATTAATTTCGTTACAAGCAGAAAGTAGAAATTAAGTACAGATTACAGTATCACTTCATGTTTCTCTGTAAAGATGTAAGTCATTTCCTGAAAGTTATAAAAATCGAAGTAATATTACAGCATGTTATACACAACGACGGCTGATACATTTATTTACAGTCTATATGCCAGAATTGTGAATTCGTTGGGTTGTACGAGACGATATGCTGTAATATTTTTTCATTGCTTTATGTTGTTTAGCTAAATGACAAGCCATTACACTAAAATTGTTTTCCTTTATGTATCTAAAACTGAGCTCTTCATTGCCAGATACTTTAATTATTTACTTACTACAAGTTTAGTACGCATAAAGAGTAAAAATGACAAATGGGTTATTTTATTATTTTGTTTGTTTTCTTGTTAAAATTATAATTAATATGATTATACATCAAAAACATTCTCTTAGATATCATGTAAGAAAATTGCTTGTGCATTATATGTATACATATACAATAAATTACTTGCATGCGTACAACTCTTAAGAGGTCGGGACTTCTATTGACTCTATCTATTTTCATCATTCATCATCATAAGCTACCCCTATCCATCGACTGCTAGACAAAGGCCTCTCTCAATGAACACCTACTATCTATATTATTAAAATTAAAATAAATTGTACATATCAAACCCTTCCAAAAATCCGGCTACTGTCGAAGTAATCCGGCTACCGGTAATCATTCGGGCGGTATCATTAGGTCTAGTATTATTTGTGTGCTTACTTTTAATTATCTAAATAATTAAACCTAAGCGAAGTTGGTTAGATTTTCCATACACCACAGGGTGTATGTGGAAAATCTAACCAACTTCTCTATATAAATTAGGATGTGTTCCAATTTTAAAAGCTCACTCATTTTCAACGCGAATCATCCTTAATAGGAATCGGTGTTCTTTTGCTAATCAAACTGTATTATTTATCATGTAACGCATTCGCGTATACAATGAAAAATACCATAAATATTCTTATTTTTTTCAAGTAAAATGGCAATAATAAAACATACTCAATTGTAACGTTTATATGTTAGAAAACATTATTTGCTCACAAATTAATTACTCACTTCATATATTTAAAATTATGCAAAAAAAGTATTGCATTTTGCTGCCCCGACTGCTCGTAGCAACATTATTTAGCTCGATGTTCAACTTTTGCCTTATATGGAAGCTTCTCACAGTTCCAAAGTGAGTAACTTTGCGGCAATTTTAATAGAGTTGTAAGAATTGTAAAATACAGAAATACTACAGGACTTTTTTAAATATCACGTCGTCATACATTGATCTTTCATCATTTTTTTCTTCAAATATCACATTTATCATGATATATATACAAAATAAATGAAGTACTATATTTTTTATTATTTATTTATATATACTCGTTTCTGCATAGACTCATTTGGTCAAAATTTATTTTTTGGAGTTGTTAGTAAGAGCAATTGAAAATATGGCTTTATTTTGTTGCCTTGTTAATATATTGTAAATTCGTCGTAAAAATCAATAAAAATTATTTCGCTACTGTTGATAAATGCCTGTTCCTGAGAGCACAAAGAATATCTCACAATGATCATTGACTGCTGAGCTTCGAAGTATCAAGCAAGTACTGCGGGACAACGAGCTCCAAATCCCAAGCCTTCGTCGAAAGGACCCAGTGAAGTTAGCCTCAGTTGAGATGTCCTGCCTTTGAACATAAGCATGCAAAAGTTATTGTGTGATCAATCTTCGGCCTTGTCGATCCTTCGGTTCCATGATATCTCCTGTGAAGAGTGCGATGAAATCTGTTTGCTATTGGTATATTTATTTTACTGTTTATTTATCTTTTATCCAAAAAAGTGACATTATGTAAAAAAGGTGTATCTCTCAATCAATGATATATGGTTAGAAACGTAAATATTTTTACAAAAATAAACCATCTATTTATCTTATATCACGCGAATCTCACATCAAAAACCGTTTTATTTTTTGCTTTCACATTTACAGTAGCTGAAAGTATTTTTAGGATAGTATAGAATAAAAAAGTAGAATGTAATTTAATGACTAATTTGTTTAGGTCTTATTAGGTCAAATGTTAACTAAACTAACTACACAGTTTTTTTTTATAAAAAAATGTATTTTTTTAGATTTACACTTTTAAGATGTATAAATGAAAAAATAATGCTTTTTTAAATACTATTTGGGGTAAAGTTCATAATTACGTTAAAATTTTACAACGTTACGAACTTACTTTGTGAATTTAAAATATTTTTAGCCGTTGTATTAATAATTATTTGTGTATTATGCAACGTAATGAAATATAATAAATATAAAAGGAGCTTTAATAATTTATTTGATGAATTAATTAATGAAAAATAACTTGTTATTATTAAAGCTACTTATTAATAAATTTGTTCAGGGTAAGTTTTGGTCCTGAAATTCCTTCCTTCCTTTCCTTCATTCCTTTTTCTTTTTAGCTCTAAATTTTCTAATCAGAGGTACTTTATATTTTTGTACAGAAGAACACAACAAGAAGTAGTTATTACTTTAAAAAAAATCTTGCTAATATTTTTTTTTGATGCTGCACAGGATTGAATCTATAATGTCTTCTATGTTTAAGAACAAATATCATACAGACATACATACATCATCAGCACGTGACAGTCCACTGCTGGACATAGGCCTCCCCTAATACACCCCTATCCATTAGAGGGTTTTTGGACCGTATTCCACCACGCTGGTCCAAGGCGGGTTGGTGGGTGGATCGCCTTTTTTTCCGACGCCTGGATCATCTTACTTTTAGGACAATTGGGTGATCAGCCCAAATTGCCCTAACCAACTAGGAAACAACAATAAAAATTTGTTGAGTCCCCGCAAGATTCGAACCCAAGGCCTCCGGTTTCTAAAGCACACGCCCATACCACTTGGCTGTGGAGGCAGGCAGAAATACAAACACTACTTTTAAAAATAAAAAATCAAACATTACTTGCATTAGCTTTATTTGTATTAAAACTAATTGAGCTGACCGCTGAACACTTTTTTAGCATATTTTTTGAGCCTAAGAACATATGTACATATTATTTATACTATTTTTTAGATATTTTACTACTGTTTTTGTAAATTAAATATAGTTTCAATTACGATATACACAATACACCTCTCTTTCTCCTAACCATTTTCTGAAGTTGTCATGAGGGTCGGATCTTAAACAAATAGCAACGAAACAAAGAACAACCTAGATTCATCTTAATAACAGTTTTACGCTGAGCTATTGGCATCAGAAATTCAGAATCTAAGAGGTAAATTGAATGGAATGATAAATTAGTTAAAAAATTATCACGTTAATTAATCAGTAAGCCTTGAGGAACAGGCGTCCTGTCTCAACGTATGGATTTTCTTACTTTCAGCCAATTAAGTGATCGGCTCATATTGATCTAAAAGACCTGAATACAAAGATTTTATAATTATTTCTATTGCTTGCGCGAATATTATACATTATTAAATAAATTGACTTTACGGATTTTAATTTGAATTATTCTTTATTGTTATTAGAATTGAATAAAAATTATCAATTTGTTATGTTTATTCGATCAATGAAAAAAAGGATGATGTAACACACTCTTAAATAAGTAGATAGACCTATAAGCTTTTTTTTTAAATTATAATATAAGAATTATCAGCAAGTCCAAAATTAGAAGCAAGCAACAAAAAAATCCAGTTATTTGCAGCCAAACCCATGGAGTAAAATACTCTCGGACAGACGCTCATTTTTTTTTTCCACTTATAATCGCCGCAGCTTATTGAAGAAAAATCTTTGAAAAAAAAAAGGCTACCACATTCTTTTTTGGGAGACCAACAAGGGAGTACCATGCCTGTTTCTGTCTTATCACTATTGTTATTACCACTGTCTTCCTGTTCGAAGGGCATCGTAGCTAAGGGCACTGCTATTCTTATAGAGAAGGCGTATTTGATTACCTTCTTTTTGCAGTATCTTATAAAACTATTCGACGGTATTATACCTTAAAAGCTAAAAGGAACCTATTACCTCCAAATATTACATTAAAATGTCTACTACTAAGGAGACGACGATGTAGGCTAGATTTTATTTCAATTATTAAGAAACCAGTATGAGGTTACTTGAATTAATGCTCCTTTACATTACGGAGGACGTCTTACAAACACACCCTATACTTAAATACGACATTTGCAACGTCATGCCCTGAATGAAAGATTAATGAGATACTTAGGAGACCTTTTGAAAAACAAACGCGAGCGCTGTATCACAGTGAAAAACACGATGAATTTATATACACAAGGTGATTTCACAAGCGCCTCGTTGCTTTTTCATAAATATTTTTTAGGTTGGTACAGATATATGATAAAATTTTAAAATTAACTATCGAATAAGTTTTATCGTCATTGTTTCTATTTATATTGACCCTAACGCAATTAGACTTTGCCAAATTTATGTCCGCTTCTGATCCAACCATACTTAAAATACTGTTTTTGGCATAAAGACTAATCTAACTTATATTAAACGACCCGATTCGAAGTCAAATTATTTAAATGCTTTCATATCTTACACAATCGCGGTCAAATTAGTTTCAATCGAGACCGATTTCGTACACGCATTTAACGGATGGGTCGAGACACGGATGCTTCCCGAAATCAGCCCATACTGCTTTACTACCAAATAACATCAATAAGAAACAACGATCGTATGTAATAAAACTCTGTAAGAGCCAATATTTTTTGTCAAAATAAGGGCTTTAAGTTATACCTATGTGGGAGGCCTACGCTTAGCTGTGGGTTAAATGCTGATGATGATTTGTATTCAATACTTCATTCTTCATCATACGTATTGTTACACTAGTACCTTGGCACCAGCTTAATTCACCTTCGAGCTGAAATATTTTCTTTAAATAAAATTACTTTTTAAGAGCCACGGGGTAGACCACGGCCGCTGGATAGTGTTCGAAAGATCGGGAATTTAAATATGTAAAATAAATGCGTAAAAAGTAATTTTATTTAATAATGTATTCGCGTAAAGAAAAGAAATAATTATTTCCTTCAAAGTTTGGTTATCGAATTTAATTGAAATTAAAATAAAGAAATGGTAAAGCTTGCTTGCAAAATTGACAAAAGCAAATATTTCGTTCTATTTTTCGCAGTCGTAATAAGAATAAATTTTTGATGTCCTTTTGACGCTCCAATGTGTAAACATTAATATAATAATGATAATATTTTACAAGAAAAAGCGTCAAATAATTTTAATTGAAGCTTTGAATATTCTCTCATTTTTATACGTCGAGCCATAAATAAATTTATATGACTATCGCATTTGATCAAGTCGACTGTTATCCAAAAGCCGCTTTAAATAAATTGTTTTAGTGAAAGTTATTTACGATCAAATCCATTTATCGGAATTAAATCGAGTAGTTTTAGACAGATTGTTTCAGAAATAAAACAAATACGGTAAATATTTATTGCATTTTTTTTAAGTATGGATCTTTTATATTATCCTTGCATTAAATTTCACAATTTTGTTTTAAATGCTTATTATTTTGAGTAGGTCTCTTTACCAGACACCGACCGAGTAGTATCTGCTATTGTCTTCCGGTTTGGATCGAAGCATCATCCGATTAAAAAATCCGTGAATAAGACGTAAAATACCATGCCATATGATGGCGAGCAGATCTGTGGATCTATGGACTTTTCTTATGAGTAGGGTATATATTTTACTAATCTGCAAGTGTCATTACTTGAATTTTTTTTTGCAAAGACAACGTATGATGTTTATTTCATTCTTTCCTATTCGTATTTATAGACATTATTTTTAATTTATAAGCTATATTTAAATATTTATGAAAAGACCCCTAACGTCCGGCGCCTTTAGACCAACTTTCAGCGAGTCCCGACTTTGACTTTCAAAACAACGACAGGAACATCCTTGTCACCGATACGGCAAGAAGAAATAATAGTAACAACAATAAACAGATAATATAATAAGTCCTTAACAACATTATTGTGATAACTTTGAAATAATATTTGTTATAACTCATAAAAAAAATCATAAATCTTGACGGAAACTTGTTCAAACTTTCGTAGAATATGAGAAGAAAAATCTGAAAGCAAGATAAAATAAAGGAAATTATTTTTGATAATATAAGTTATTTGTCAGAAATAACCGTGAGTCAACCGTGGGTTTGTGTCTGTTCTAAAATTATTTATTTTTCTTATTTTATTCTTTTGAAATATTTCAACTAACTTTTAGTTTTGAATTCAATTACGTAAATATTGGCATAATATTACTAAGAATAAGACCTCGTTTTTGTTAAATATTTTTACAAAATAGTCACAGCCGTCGTAAATTACCTAGCAGTGATCATTTCTGTGGATAGCGACCATAAATAAATACACTGTGTCTCATAAATAACAACATCCTAGAGGTATATATTGGTTTGGATCTTGAAGAGACAGCAATACTTACAAGACTGTAATGTAATGGGTCATTGGCAATGTCTGTCAGTTAAGATGGCCTATGACTAAGATGGTCTTTTTCGTAATCCTAATCTGATAAATTACAACATTTATCAGATTAAGATTACGAGCATGGCCTATCATCTATTATATCCTATATCCTACACATATACTATATCCTCCATTAGCAATTAAAAAAGAGTTAATAGTAAACTAAAAAAGAAAGTTTGATTTCTTTACGTCCAGGATTGTATTAATTAAAATTGTTTTAAATTAATTTTGTATCATATAAAAAAATAAAAGAAGAAAATTAATAAAAATACCTTAAACTAAAAAAATGTACGTGATACTCTGTATCGTATAAAATGCAATGCAATACCCCACATCGGATATAATGACTCAAAATTCTAAATGATTACGTCCGGTTTCGCATATATACCGGTAATTAAAAAAATATTAACTAAAACAGTGTCGCTTGAAATGATGACAATATAGGTAATATTTATAACAAAAACAAAAAAAATGTGATATGCAACTAGTAAAACTGCTTTGATAAATAGATAAAAGAATAGATTAGAAAACGATTACATAGATTAAGTAATAAAATAATATTCTTTTATTAAGCTTAGCGCATCATTCTCCCACAATATAAATGTATGTACCTAATTTACTTTGCTACTAACTATTTTTTTTTAAACTTTGATATTGCTGTGTACCATACTGTGGTGAGAAAATGAAGATTTAATTATTTATTAATTATAGCATATACGAGTAACTATAGATTTAAATTTCATCATTATTATCAGCCTTGTATTAGTTCACTGCTAAACTAAGGCCTTCTCTAATGGACCGAATTTCACCACGCTGGTCAAATGCGGTGCTGGCTGGACCGACTTTTTACATGCCCATCCGTCATCTTACTTTTCAGACAATTGGGTGATCGGCTCAAATTGCCCTAACCAACTAGGAAACAACAATGAAACTTTGTTGTGTCCCTAGGATTCAAACCTATGACTTTCTGTTTTAAAGCACACGCCCTTACCACTAGGCTAAGGAGGCAGTTTTAGTTTATTTAACTCAGTTTAAATTAACTCGATAAAATATATGAAAACCAGTTACTTAATTTTAAGTAAAAAAAGGAAAGCTGCAAACTAATTCTAGTTTAACTATTTACACTTATCGAGCGAAAGTGGTAATAGTAAGCCTATAAGATAATTATTATACGTATCTAATCCACTAATTTACGGATTTTTTGTTAGATATATATATATTTATTTCTGACGTTTCGGATTCTTTCAGTATCCACGAACACGGGCAAACTATGTTGGTAAAGACATATACCAAACGCGAAACATCCATAATTAAGTGGATTTGAGGAGTTCAAAAAATTATCATAAAGGAATATTAGGTAACATCTTACTTTACATGCCTCTTGTTATAAAAAATTTCAATAACATGATCTCAAATATTAGAAGAATAATTTAACTTAAAATGAGCTGCCATTTCTACCGATTACGCTTCTGGTTTCCGTGAAAATGCTAGCTTGAAAGATCGATCTATCGATGATCAATAACAGTAAGATAAATAACGTCTGTCAGTTCCGAACTGATGCTCCGAAGATGCTTTACAAGCATGATTTTACTACTAAAACAATACGTAACATTTGTCGATTTCAGATTTACCGAATTAAAACAGAATCTGTAATAATAATAAACTAATATTAGCGAATTTATTATTAAATTTAAAGCAATTAAAATTATAAAAAAATAGATTTTCCATACTCAGTTCATGCAAAATCTTTTAAGTAGTTGAATCACGGACTTCGTCTAATTTCCAAACCTTACCTTGCCTTATATATTCATTGTTTTACGTCGACACCATCCGCGTTGACTGAATAATGAAATACTTAAATAATAGTTTTAAATTCATGGTAAAAAAACACACTTTATTTTTTTTAAACTTTGATCGTCATAAACTGAAGGTACATAGAATCGACAACTGTTGTGTATACTATTTCATAAACTTTTTCACTATTAAATGTAAATCGTGTTTTGTATTAATGATTTTAAATGTACGAAATATCAAAGTGATAAAATCCGCCAATTCTCTCTAAATGAAATGTATATTTAGAAATTTGGTGCATTGATAAACCCGTGTAGTCTGTAAACTGTGTCACTGTTCAGTCGTATGTCAAATCGTTATCTTTTAATCCCCGCTCTCTGTTTAATTAAACAATTTAATTTCAATTGAGTTAGGTAAGTGCAATTTTATAAAAAGTTTTTAACCTTTTTACGTATACTATTTTTCTCAAGCCACCAGTGAGCCTAACTCTGCAACTTGCAATGGTGAACAGTGCCGTAATAATGAATTGTGCGCCGAAAAAGGAGAATGGGGCACCTATCGGTTTAAATTAGAGCCACCGGTTATTGGAAATCCATACACATATAACAGTAGTGATATTCTATTCAAACAAAAACTTCAGCTTGTTATATTCGAGTAATTGTTTAAAATTTACGGAATATTGGAATTTATCGAAAGTTTATCACCTAAACCGACGGAGTGAAGAAGGACACGCTGTGCCTAATACTGTCAAAGTTCGTGAAACTGCTTTATTGTTGACGCACAAACACGTTATATCCTATTCAGTACGCAAAGTGTCAATATCGAAGCTGTATCGTCTATGGGTAATTTGTTCGTGCGGCGTGCGGTTATCAACGCAATTTGCACTTTAACGTGGCTACGGCTTGCCTAGCCAAAAGACCAGACCACGGTCTAGTCTTTTGGCCAAGGTACCCTTAGCCTTAATGCAGAATTTTGATAAGAAGGAATGTATATTAAGTTTAACACCAGCAAAACACCGTTCAGTGACAGTTGCGTAAAGTGATATGAGCTGCATCTTATCAACATATTTAAAAAAAAGTAAAACATTTTTCATTACGTTTGTTCCTGAAAAGACACTCTGAGCTGTATGAAGCAATGGCTGTATATCATAAAGGTGGTCATGATCGTCACATAATTTGCGCCAGTGATCCTCAACACCACGCGAAATGCAGGAAAGCAAAATTTTAAGGCAGACCCTATAAATAAATACCGACCCTTCGACTTATTTTCGCCTACTGAATAATAAGGGGATAATCCCTAAAAAGTATCAGTGATAACGGAAAGAAATAATAAATTTTATATATATATATATAGGGACTGTTTTTGACCGGATCTCGTGCTCTGTGGAATAAACCTATTAGAACATATCGGGTGTGGGTGGGCCCGTTGCCACAAGCGCGTCTCCCCACCCAGTGACTTAACTGCACCAAGGGCCCCCAGATGGGGAGCCTTGGCTTAGGCCGTCACTATCTGGTACCCGTCAGCATGCTGAATCGAGGGCTGTCCAGGTGGGCCGACGCCACGCCTCGATTCAGACGCTTTATTAAGGATAATTTATTAGCTCAAAGAGCTCGATCTAAACTTTACTACCACTTCTTAAAGCGTTGGCGATCGGAGAAAAAGTGGCGCCGGAAACTCCAACAACAGTCCTATCTAAAATGGTGTTAAGCTACAGTGTCATATAGCAAAGGGTGTGTAAGTCCGACCCCCACATTCGGCCCCACCGGTAATGAATGTGTTTGTCCTACACTCTAAGTGTAGAGTGTGTTTGACTAAGGCCGTTGATGAAATTCCTGTATTTCACAAGTAAGGAAAACTAGCCATAGCGTCGGCGGCGGCGGCGAATGCATCTGCTGCTTGATTGAACTCGTCTAGACCAAAGAGATCTAGCGATTTTAAAAATGTCGCGCAGTTATTGCCAGTGCTGCCATTGCTTTGGCTAGCATGCTGGCTATTTGAGGCGGCGGCGGGCCGCTGTGCGCTCGGAGTCGGCTCCGGCGCAGGTTGTTGCCACGCGGGGCGGAATTGCCAAGCGTTGGAAGGACGGAGGGGTGGAAATGTGGTGATAGAGGATGGGTTGGGTGGTGGTCGCCTGGAAGAGGCTTATATATAGGGTTTACTCTCGCTTTACTTATATTGTATTGTCTTACTAATGCATAGGACAGTTACTTAAATAAACACAAAAAATTCAGATATTCCCATTTAATAGCTTACGAGAATCTTGCATGGATATGATGTGATATTTCATAGTTTAATAAATAAACAGTTATAAATAAGCTGATGGAATAAACTAATTATAACAGTCACAGAAAATGTAAGTGTATATAAGTACTTTGTAATTTACTTTTCTTTCAAACTTTCTTTCAAAAGCTCCGTCCCCACGAACTAGGTGTAAAACTCCTTCCTGCGCTAGCACTAGATTATCTGCAGGTTTGTCTCGTTTTTTTATACTTTGCAGATGTTAAGTTACCTTACATCTAAATATTGAAATCAAATTTATTAATATTATACAATTACAATGATAATTAATCTCATACTTTAATAAACAATATGGATCGTGTAAATTTAACTACACTTATTTTCTATTATAATTCTTTTTTTTCCCACTTTTTAATAAATATTTAAGGATTGCATATAAATCAACAAGATTAATTGGTTTCAATATTTCTTAGTTGTTATTATTATAAGTAGATTGGTAGCTGCTTAAGGTTAATTATTTCCTATCCTCAAGTCTGGTGCCTTTTCAAGACGTGGCCTTGAAGTGTCTTGATTTACACTAACAGTACATGATTTTATGAGATAAATTAGTAATTTTCCAGATTAACAGGTAGCAGGTGATTGCTGCGGACATAATAAGGTGAAAACTGTATGACATCAATCATATTTGTCATGGAGTTATTGGTCGCGTAGCAAAGATATCGATATTTGTCGCATCCAATACTTTTACCTACTTTTTTTTTCAGATGTTTCCAACGGGTAATTAAATCAATGATGCCCATATCTTCTCATGAACCATTTAATCTATGGAATACGAATCATGTCCAGCTGAATTTAAATGTTTCAAACTATAATGTGACTAACTATATTGTCACTACTGTATACAGTCTTTGAATCATTTTTGTATATTCATATAAAAAAATTATATTATTATATAATCTTTATATATTATATTCTAATCTATAAAAATCATCACCGAATCGATGGTAGATTAGCTTTTATAAAAGGGCGTAATAGTCATTAGTCATGATTTTTACCAAGGCTCATTTAAATGTATTTATTTATTAAGATTTTATTTTGGGTGATGCCAGTAGAATTTAAAATATTTCAGAATTTAGGCCTTAGTGTATCAGTAAAAACGTCAGTAGTCGCCTTCAAATGTTTGCGTGACACCGTTCGAATGCAAAAAATGTGTCATCTTGTTAAATATTACAAGTCACTGGGGTTACGTAAACCCTTTCGCTCGCAAACACCAAGAAGGGCCATTAATCGTAAGGCACCACGGAAGCAGCTCGGGGGAAGTGAAAGAAAACATTCATCTTTGTGGCGTTTTTTACATCTAAACTGACATTGACACCCATGAACAGATATGCCACCCACTTTTATTTTTTTCTTTAGATGGACGAAAATATCAAAAACCATCTATGCGATGTAAATAAATGAGATTATATTAAAAAACCCAAAGTTTTACTATTTTACAAACTATGTTTTGTTTAAAAAAGTACAAGATTATATTGAAGAATTCATAATATTACAAATAATGAAGTACAATGTTGATGGGGTATTAGTATGGGCCTTGTAAGACGCTTATATTGCGGTAAATGGTTACATACTGTTTTAAGTAGGTCATGTTGGCTTAAATGTCGCTTGTTGCATATACATTTACATGTTGTTTTCATATGCACTGCTTTTGTTCAATTAATTTTAGGAGTTCATCGGAAATTCCCAAGCATTTCTAATTTGTTTATTCTGCTTTATTTCATTCATTATTAATATAACATTTTTGTTTCAAAAGTGTACTATTTTTTTAACTATGGAGATTTGTATACTATTGCTGGGTGATAAAAGATACAATTTGTATTGATAATATATATAATTAATTAGAAACGGCGAAACAATAACATTTTTTTAAACGTTTTAATCTTACCTTATCCAAAATTAAGTTTAGCATTTTTCAGCTTCAGCCTATTAACCTATCAACCGCCGCATACCAGGAAGTGGCTATTTCCCACTGTACCACAGCACGAGAAGACCGATATTTGGTTAAAACAATGCACCAAACTAGCTTTTTACCGGGAACTGCCCTCACATATTAGTTCCGACTCCTAGCAACAAACAAAAAAAGCAACCCAATGATTTCGCCAAGGATGAATGGATGGATAATTAATTGCCTATCGTGCACAATTTATTTTAGTTAGCTAACTGTCTTTATCTTCCAAGATATTCAAACTTTCCTAACCGACCCTTTATTTTTGCAAACGGCTATATTTCAATACCAAAATAACATACCTATATTGTATTACGGGAGCGACATTGCAAAACTATTAATTATTTTTAAGAAAAGTAACTCTATTTGAAACTGGTGCCCTAGAGACAAAAAAATAAAAAGGAAACATAGCCAACAAGATGGGCAGATGAACTGAAACAGAGTAGTCTCTAGCTTCTCCAGTTGGAGAAGAGTAGCCAGAGACAGAGATAAATGGAAAATATTAGAGGAGGCCAACAGGCACACAGATCAGAGACATATTATGAATATATATATCAGCAAACAAACAAGCGGAGCTCGGGAAAACAAGGCTAAATGTAAATGCGATTAAAACTAATTACAATCAAATTAGTTTTAACCACATTGTTTTTTTTTTAAATTGTAAATTGTTTTAAAATATTCGCCCAAGGTGAAAAGAGAAATTCAGAATCCTATTAGGACAGAGCATTTTGTCAAAGTGGTCTCGTTAAAGACTTACTTTCACCGTTATCGCTGCTTCTTCATTTAAGTACCTTAGTAACGTTTAGCGCTTCAGCTTAATTGCTGTAAAAATGTAGGTTTTCTAAAAATGTAATGTGTTTAAGAATTTTTTAATTATTTATTTTGTATATGTTTAAAAATAAAGTACACAATGTAACGTATTTTTTTAGGTTGACCATAAAAAAATCAGAATATTTTCTCATTTTTCTATAGATTGGGTGTGTAAAATTTAAGGCAAATAGTTCTTGAAACTAGCGTTCAATTCTTTATTTCTTCTATATATCCGAATTATATTTCGAAATGTCGAAATTATTTATATGATGTCACAGTACATGATATATTTAAATACATTATTATAAATTCTAATCAAAATAATTTATTGGCACTTTATGAATGTGTAATGCATGATATAGAACATAAAAGAGAAAGCTTAGTTTAAATAAACGTCGTAAGAAATGATCTCAATTCCCCGCCATAGACTTGGAAGACAGCAATCAAATTTTTTGTTTGGTTTTATTAAGAAGATTTTTCCTAGGAAAAAGTAATTTTCCTATTGCATTTTTACACTTTCCATATTTTCCAATTTCTAAAACATTTTATTTAAAATGAAATGATAGATTGATAACTGGTTCTAATCTTAAGAAATCTAATTTATATTTTCCAAGTTTCCTAAAAAGTAATATTTGGTTGTTTTATATTTGAAATTCATTGCCTCTTTCTTGTATGTTCTATCTTATTTATCCTACTTATTTTCATTAACCGATAAGTTAAATACACTCACACAGTTACGGACTTGATGATTCCTATTTTCAGCGAAATCTAGTGAGAAACATTACCAATCTTGAAATCGGGACATGAAGCTTTGTTATATATAATATATATTTACTAGTTTATATACCACCAGCATTTAGCAGTAACTTAATAACTTGAGACTTTATGGAGTGCATTGGATTTAGGCTTTAATTTTCTCTTTTCGTATATACTTAAACAATATTATAACAAAAAGTATTGCGCGATGACAACCAAACTGATGACAAGAAAGCTGATGGTAGACCCTCAAGGCTTGATTTTGGTAATTTTCCTAATTTGGTTGAGGGATTAAATCTTTTGAATACCATCACCTACTTCATTGTAGAGGATAAAAATTAATATAGAAATATTTAAACACACTGCAATGCTCATTCTGTCATGACTCACAAATGTTAATGACCCAAAGTAATTTTTAGTGCATGCTACAATAAATTTAATTTATATACCAAACTATATTTTATTAATACTAATAACATTTCGTAAGGTTTTTTTGGAGCAAAACCCTAACATTGTTACTAACAAAAAAAGTCAAAATGCTACTGTAACAATAATAAGTGCTCTTTCTATTGTGACCAACGAGCCAGAGGGAAAAGGAATGAATCTTTGAAGCATCCAAGTGTTTTAGAGTGCCTAAAAAAGGTTCTTTTAAAATGATATATTATATTATATCTTTTGAATCAACTAAGAAGTAGTAAACTTGTATTAACGAAAAGGTCAAGGTTCGATTCTCAAATTTTTTTATGAAATTAGTAGGGAACTAAAAAATTTATTAAGGAAAAATTTGTTTACGTTTCTTTGCAAAATATTGCTGTTAAGTTATTTATTGAACATGATTTATTGAATATATTTGTCGTTAAGAGTAAATTAATTAAAATCGTTTTATTACAACGTCAACTTTTGGGATTTTGCCGACACAGGGAGTAATGCTATTTCAGTGTGATTGTAATTAAAATTGTAAAGAAATAATGCATACCCTCAAGCTCATATATGATATCTTACAAACCTGAATAAATATGTCACAAACATTTTTGTAACAAATAAGTAAAAACCACCTAATAATCCGTTAAGTTTGGAATAAAAAATAAGTAATTTTTAAAAATAGTTATTCTTTAAAGTTTGTCCAGGATTTGTAGATTTTTTTTTTGTAAATATCCTATTTACCAATAGAAATTACAAATCAGCTTAATGTATTTTGAATGTTGTTTGTATCATCGAGCGCAACAATGACCGCATCGCAGCTAATTGATCCCGAATATATTACGTTTACTTTAGTGTTTTAAACGTTATTTTATAAACCAAAAATGACGTCAGAGTGATATTACTGTTCTAGATATAGAACCGACACCCGATTTATGTTAGAGATCAACCAAGCGCAGAAGATATCATAATGTACATGCGTATACGAGCCGACACAGGTGCACTTCTTATTCCTTTACTCTTATAATGCGATGGAATGAATAACCGACGCGATAGGTAAGAGATCAGGTGCAGAACCAACTTTTTGCATACCCATCCATCACATGGATAATCTAACTTTACAGACCAGCATTGCCTTAACTAATTAGAAAACGATAATAACAAGTAGTCAAGATTCAAACCCATGACCTCCGGTTTCTGAAACGCACATCCTTACATCTAGGCAGGCAGTAAAAGCGAGAAATACAGATAAAACATAACATGCTTTTTGATTTCAGCATTGCCATGACAAATAATAATGGCAGTATATCGTTGGGTATGTATTTAGTTACCGTTTGTGTACTAGATATTTTCTCTAGTTATTGTTGAGATAGGCTTCAAATTCACCCAGATTTACCTTAATATATTTTTGCACAGTATCTTGGATGTAACTTCCACAGCTCAAAGTATAAAATATAATCAAGGTTAGTTTTTACATGATCTTCACAAACGGTTGCCAATCAACATCGTCATTAGCCTGTATTAGTCCACTGCTGGACATAGGCCTCTCCTAATGCACGCCTTCTCCATCAGGGGGTTTTTGGACCGTATCCCACTACGCTGGTCTAATGCGGGTTGGTGAGTGGACCGACTTTTTACATGCCCATCCGACGTATGGAT
Organism: Lamproptera curius; assembly: GCA_029286875.1. NCBI lineage: Eukaryota > Metazoa > Arthropoda > Insecta > Lepidoptera > Papilionidae > Lamproptera > Lamproptera curius. The sequence continues at coordinate 388,513 of JAGSMT010000208.1, read as the reverse complement.
CATTTTACTTTTCAGACAATTGGGTTTTCGGCCATGGGGGCCCGATCGTGGGGGATTTTAAACATGCCCATTCGTTGCATTTTAATTTTTAGGCATCGACCCGTATTATCCTAACCTACTAGAAATCAGAGCGGGTTGTCGGAGACCGAGATTTCGAGCGTCCATCTCCTTACCATAGGCTGGGGCACCCGGTGACTCAGGTTGGGCTAAAATATACTTGCCAGAGTGGCGGAGCAGAGGACCTCCAGCAGAACTGTTCGTCGGTGAAAATCTTCACCGACGGCAGTAAGATAGAGGGAAAGTCAGTCAGCTCTCTCATATCGGGGAAATGTCGAAATAAGTACCCGAAAGCTTAAGCTGGAGTACTTGCACCGTCTACCAGGCGGAGCTTGGCCCTGCTCGAGGCTCCAGGATAGCGCTCAAGAAAACTGGTTGAACTGTGAAACACACGTGACTCGCGATCAGCCCTCGAGACTGTATGCCGGGTGATGCTCTTCATCCCATGTCAGTAGAGGCTAGGGAAAACATAGCGTAATTGCAGAGCCAAGACGGCTCCCTAACTCTCTATTGGGTGAGAGCTCTATAGGAACGGAGGGAGTGAGAGGGCGGATAGCCTGGCAAAGGAGGCTGCACTTCGTCTCAAGACAAAGCCGGATTATGCAAAGTACCGTCTTCATTCGTCAATAGAATGATCCACTAGGAATCTGTTGATGAGTGGAACCGAAGGTACAGAAGTGAAGGAACAGCATCCACCACTAAACTGTTCTTTCCAGATAAGGCCGTAGCTTACCAGCTGATTAAGACCATTGTCTGCTGGACCACTGCCTGGTTCAAGTTTTCACTGGACATGGAGCTTTCGCGGCTTACCTACACAGATTCAAATGCAAAAACAGGCCAACTTGCAATTGTGATGGTGAATCTCACCAAACAATAGAACATCTTTTGCAGGACTGCCCGGTGTATGGTACAGAAAGGGCCATGGTGGAATTTGTGTCCAAGCTCAAAGTTAAAGCAGAAAATTTTACTGCAATATTAACGCATAACGAAAGCAGAAGTTATTTATAATTTTGTGCAAAAATATAGTTAATGGGTGTAAAAGAATAAATAAATGACCATGATCTAATTTCTTACTTGAATCTTACAATGAGAATGTAGAACCCAAAGTAATAACATTGGAAAAGATTAAAACTTGTACTGTAATAAAATGTAAAAATATGTATATAGACTTAAGATATTAAATAGGATTATAAGAAAAACAACATGAAAATTGTATGTGAATTAGTTATGTATTGGTAATGTAAGTAAAAGTAGGCAAGAAAAGAAAATTGTATTAAGTAAGCAATTTTATAGAATAAGTATCATATTATGTGTCAGAATATATTGTAAGAAAACAATACATACAAAAAAGTAGTGTAAGAAATATAAGGATATATAAAAGCTAGGATATAGCGTGAGTTTCATAATATATAACACATGTATTCTAAATTCAAGAAAAAAGTGAAAAGAACATCACTGAAAATAATAATATAAAAGAGCACAAAGCCCCTGATCTCCCATATCAGGGGAAAATTGAAAAAAAAACCCACTAGAAAATAACATAGTGAATTCTTCACAGCATTTAAACTCGGAATCTATAATATTACAAATCCGGTCAATCTACCGAGCGATTGTTGTGTGCAGAACAGTATTCACTTTTGACGGTTGACTGTATTCCCCAGCTTCATTTTCCTAATTCTGGCATATAACGTTAGGTTTTTTTTGGTTCATGAACATTCTTTAAGCTGTGAGCTTGGGCAATTCGTTGCAAAAATTAACTCCTCTGATGCAAATGTACGATGCGAAAGTTAGTTCTGAAAACACTCTAGCAAATGCGTTTCGCTATGAGAGGTAATCCTTTGTTATTTACGCGTTGATAGCCTTTTAGCATCCAACGTTTCCGACTATTCAATAGGAAAACAGAGAGTGAAAATTAACAGTGTTGTACTATGATGTAATTTTAATCTCATTTCATTTTGATTTGCTTTGAGTTCTATGTGTGTAAATATGTAAAGAATTTTTTTTAATAAATACTAAAATAAACCATTCTAAATATATTTTGGCAGTATCTGATTAACTCCAAATTAGTAAAATGAATCAGTGTTGACCTGATGCAAAAGTACAATGTGAAAGTTGGTTCTGAAAACACTCTGGCAAATGCGTCTCGCTTTGGGAGGTAATCCTTTGTTATTAGATAAAAAAATATTTTTTACGGATTTTATCGCGTTTATTTTACAAATCTAAATTCCCGACGTTTCGAACACTTTCCAGAGGCCATGGTCACGGGAAAGACTGAGATGTCATGCGCCTTGTTGCCAGTGCTGAAGCAGGGTTTCCAGATCTTAGTTGTAATTAATTATTTTTAGTCTGTACTCCGACCTATGCAAAATGAACTGATTTTATCATTACAGCCGGCAGTAGTATGCTTAGGTTTAAATTTTAATTTATTAATTATGGGGTCCCAAGCAGGTGGGAGAACAACTGTTATCGGATGAAAAATACTTATAAGAAGGTCAAAACTAACCCTACTACTAAAACGCATAAATTAACTAGCGATCTTATTAAAAAGCACACCGAAAAACTTAATCTTGACGTTAAATTGATAATACCTTCATGTCCCAAGCCGCTAAAATTGTATTGGTTGCCTGAAATACACAAATCTAATGCTCCATTGCGCTCTATTGTTAGCCAAATTGACTCACCCACTTATAAATTGGCTCAACATTAGTGAAAATCCTCTCACCACTCAGAGGACAAACAAGCGCATTTACAAAGGATTCTTACCATTTTGTTAGTGAGATAAAACATCTACATTTTGCTGACAATGAAACTATGGTTAGTTTTGATGCTCAATCTTTGTTTACATCTTCACCAATAGAAAATTGCATCAATATTGTAACAAGGAAGTTAGAGGAAAATAACGTCCCAATAGAATATGCATTTTTACTAAAACATTGCTTAATATCTGGCTATTTGTTGTGGATGTCCCGGTGTCTCCTATTGTTGCGGACATTTTTATGGAAGACTTTGAGGACAAAGCCCTACTCACTGCTCCCATTCATCCAAGATTTTATAAGCGCTATGTAGATGATACATTTAGCATCTTACCATATAATAAAATAAATGCATTTTTAACCACCTTAACTCCATTAATTCAAAAATACAGTTTAGTATAGAGTTGGAAAGTAATAAATCTTTATCTGTTCTAGATGTTTTAACTATTTGCAATCCTGATAACACCTTGAGCCACACTGTGTACAGTAAACTAACTCATACAAATAAATATTCCAACGGTAATTTACTCCATCATCCATCCCAGTTATCTACCCTGGGCTAATTTTTGTTTCAGAGAGCACGAGGGATCTATGATGATGAACACCTGGCGGCTGAGCTACATTATGTTAAGCAAGTACTGCAAGACAACAAGCTTACTGCGCCACGGCAACGTCACAGTGACCGAGTGAAGGCAGCCACAGTGGAGCGAGTACCTGCTGTTCTATCTTTTGTGAGAGGTGTAACTGACAAGATTGGCTACATTTTGAAGCGGGATTTGCTTAAAAATTATTTCAAGCCGCTGAAGAAGATTGGTCAATTCCTACCGCCTGTCAAGTGCATTATTCCTCTACAAGATCTAGGAGTGTACAAGCTAGATTGTGACTGCAGCCTCCCTTATATTGGACAAACAAAGCGAGCAATAACAACCCGCTTGAAGGAACATATAGCTAACATCAAACATAAAAGACACAATAAGTCGGCAGTGTGTGACCCTACTTTAAATCACCCAAACCATTACATCTGATTTGATCCACCATAAATCATCGCTAAAGCACGCCAAAGCTAAGAATGGGCCTACAAAAATTGGTTCTACATCATGTAACGGACGAAGTTAGGTTAATATATCACATAATTTTGTTACACACAAGTATATCAATAATAAAAATAATCAAACACTTGATTGTAGCCCTTTATAAAATACACTACCTATGTACTAAGTATATGACTATCAAGCAATCTCCTTACTTTTGTCCCTACCTGTTTATAGATCAAAGGTTATTTCGGAGTAAAGAAAAATATAATGTTTTTTGTTAGGTCTAAGGAAAATTGGCTTTATTTGAAAAATATTTAGAACATATATCTAAATCAAACGTAAACAATTATATATCATTAATTATTTAAAGGCAGCACAAAACAATACGGTTTTTATTATTATACTGCTAGTAACCCACATTGTGCTAAAAATCATGCTGCTTGATTGAGGTACAATTTTTGTATCCTTAAATATTTTCTGATGTAAGTGTGATAAGATTGAATTTCATGCAACAGTTAATTCCAAGAAAAATGTTTATAGTTTTTATATCATAAAATAAAATACTGTTATAAATGTTACAAATGGTTTCAATTTTATGTCCAATTTTATTTCAGACTGGCGTACCCGACAGAAGTTGTCCTGCATGACCAAGCTATGAGAATATTAAACAATGTAAGAAATAAAAGTTTAAGTCGATTTAGCAGTTTACTGGCATTATAGATAAATAACCTAAATAGCGGCTAAAACGCTATCTGCCGGGACAAATTTCAGGTTTTATATTATGTAAAAAACATTGCAAGCTGAAAACATATGTGAGGTCAGGCAGTAAGCCTTTTGATCGCGTAGCGGATTATATTATCATCTAAGTGCTATCTCCTAAAGGGTCTAATAAATGTTGGGTATTATATTCCTTTTGTGCACAAACATTTTGTACAGTCCACTATGTTTGCTGACCAGGATTAAATGTCCTTATTGTTAGTGCTAACATCGTTGATTAACATCATTCAAAAAAGCCCATCAATCTTTATTTCGGTGTAATAGAGAATGATAAATGAAACGTGGAACGAAATGCTGTATTTTAGGACATTATGTAAAATAAATGGTTTTAAATTATAAACTTTAATCGAGTCGAATAAAATTGTAATTTTTGTCAGCTTAATTATGAGATATTTTTATAAAGTTTACCATCATTATTATTAAAATAGATACAAAAGCATGACATAATTCGCCGGCTAGTTTTTTGTAGAGCATTTTATAACTACATTTAGTGTTTTAAATTTTTTTAGTATATTTTTAATAATGCTATAATATAGATAATATATACAAATTATTAAATTTTAAAAGGTTATTATAACGAAAAAATAGCCCATTTTAGTATATAACAAAACAGTTTTTCTTTTATTTTTGTCAGTCTGTCTCTCTGTCTGTTTGTTCTGGCTTATCTCTGGTATGGCTGATTCAATTAAGACAGCTGATATTTAGTATCTGAAATAACTAAAAACAGTTTTTTTTTAGATTTGTATTTCTATAAGTTATGAATAACATTTTGTATGTTTTGGGGACCTTCAAATTGTTAACTGATAAGTTTACATGATAGTCAGTCAACAACATTATAAATTCAGACTCCCTACTTTACAATTCAAAGTGAATTGAAACTTTATGTTTCAGAGTATATTTATACAAGACAGCATTCCCGATAGCCCTCACTGCGCGAAACTATCGACCGTGAATATGATAATTATTGGTTACAGCCACCTGAACACTTTACCTCGTTCATAAATGTTGCAAGGATTTTCAGTTTTGAGTACATTTTGCGGTAATGTTTTGCTTTACGTCACCGTAGGTGTAAGTAGGTAGTGCGTACAACTATCAAATGGTTCAAATTATAAATAAAATTACTAAACAGTACCTACGATACCTTTCTACTACTCTATAAATTTGTATATATGTAATAACGTGGATAAAGTACTAGACAATAGTAAGTAACTTAATGTCATCTTACTAAACTAATTGTTACCTTTATAGCTAACTTAGTAAATATAAAATTCGTAGTTACCTCCTACTCTAGCACTAAGCAAATAGGCATATAAAGTTCTGATTGCCTTGTGTTATATTGATAATTACCGCATGCGTTCTTACGTAGACTTAAAATCTTCGATAGTAGGCTCTCTGACTTTTCAGAGTTTGAAATTTCAACAAAAATTTTAATATAAAATACATTCCTTTTAATCATCATCATCATCATCATCATCATCAGCCTGTGATAGTTTACTGCTTGACACAGGCTTCCCCTACTGCACGCCTTCTCCATTAGGAGGTTTTGGATCGTATCCCACCCCGCTCGTCCAATGCGAGTTGGTGGGTGGGTCGACTTTTTACATGGCCATCCGACATGCATGCATGGATCATTTTACTTTTCAGACAATTGGGTGATCGGCCCAAATTGCCCTAACCAACTAAAAACCAACAATTAAAATTTGTTGAGTCCCGCAGGATTCGAACCCATGAACACCGGTTTCTAAATCACACGCCCCTACCAATAGGCTTATACGGAGGCGTATAATTTTTTTTTGTTTGAAATATTTAAGTAAATCGTTAATTATTGAAACAAAATATTCATTCTATATGTAAAAGTTTCTCTGTTACAATAACAGTTATAACTCACTAAATCATATCTATACCAAAAACAAGCTTACTCGTATTCTATTCGATAATCTTAAAATGATAATACGATAACGACGTATCCTCGTATCCTATTGTCATCTATTGATAGTATTTTTCAAAAATTGTGTTGAAAATAGTTTTTCTTCTCTTGTCATTTTGACAGCGAAATCGGAATATATACATCAATTTTTTTAGTCTTTTTCAGTCACCTAAATGGTTTAAACCATTATATGTAGAAATGAAACACATTCAGAGTAGGTTTTAAAACTCTCAATTTATATAAGTTCTATAAATTTATTCTATATTTATTATTTAGAACTTTGATACGATACGGTTCAAGATTTATTACGTGCAAATATCGTCTTAAACAAAAACACCTACAATTTTTAACAGATTTACGCATAAGTGTGAATAAACCTTCTAAATATATTCACGATCGATAGCAATGCGGAGAAGACCGAACCGTAATTTTATCCGTGACGTCTGTTTTATAAAAATATCGCGCGAAAGAGAAATTACTACTTTACCTTTATGTTAAATATGCGAATAAAACATATTTTTTAAACGAATTGTAAACTTTCTTAAAAGCTACTATGGTTATCATTAAACTATCGTATTTTAGTGAGTAATAATCATTTGATCATTTGGCTATAATACTTCTTTATGTTAGTGTGGTAATAACAACAACATTTATAATTTTTTTTCGTCTAATTTAAAAAAAAATCATATTAGTTTGCTGGACGCTCTATCTGATACATCTTTACACGGCACGGCACACCATTTGGTATTCTTGACTGAATTATTAAAACCATTGAAAAACTTATTTGTGATATTACCATCCCCCATAATACAATATAATATATATAGAGTCGGAGAAAGGTATATTTATTAATATATTATAGAAACAAGTCAGCTTAAGTCAAAATTATATTAAAGTTGATACTTAAATGTTACAGTGAAATTTTTTACGATTTTTTATATAAATTTCAGACTGAAAGATATATTTTATTAGTGTTGTGACTTAATGTGAAGTATGAATGTGTTAAGAAGTCGCTTGGGAAACACTTCATTAATGTGGAATCTCTAATATATTTCCCCATATTCCATGGACGTTGGGAAAACAGATATAATTTTTTTCAACACAAAAACTTACATTGATTTTTTTTATAAACCTTTTTTGTCCGCTCTTTTATACATTTTAACTGTTGTTTATATTCATAGATATTACCATATTCTTAGTTATCTCATTATTTTAAAGAAAAAAAGAACACATGCTTCATAAAGGTTATAGAAATAAAAATTACTAAATAGGAAGTAGCATAAACAGAAAATTTTATACGTAATTTAAGTTTTTAGAATATTTTATTATAATTAATATCAGGCAATTATCATCATCATCATCATCATCATCATCATCATCATCATCATCATCATCATCATCATCATCATCATCATCATAAGCCTGTGTTAGTGCACAGCTGGACATAGGCCTCCCCTAATGCACGCCACCACTTTCGATCTCCGGCTATTCTCATCCGGTACACACACTGGCCACTTTGCGAATGTTGTCACTCCATCTTGCGGCAATAGTATATATAATTCTTAACCAAAGTATGCTAACGAAGCCAATTAACCAAATATGTCATAGATTTTAGAGTAATTGACAACTTAAATTAAATCAACACTGTATTCATACATTTAAATATGGACTAGCCAAATTTTGACTAAGCATACATTATTGAGAACGACAATGGACGCGTTCTTTAAATAATCCGTCATTGAAATTCAAATTCGCTAAAAATAACTGAACAGTGTTTCATTTTACCGCCAGTCATATTTATTCTTATATATTTTTTTGTACTTTAATATACCTTTTCATATTCACGTTGTAGGTTATTTTACCTAACGCTTGTATTTATAACTAGGTAAGCAAATGTTTAATGACATTGTGATAATTATAACTAAATCTTTCCGACTTTTAAGAATTACATTACACGGTGTAAAAGGTTACTTACGATAATACATAAAGATAACACTATAGTAGAAATTAAGTGATTATAATTATCGTAAAATGAAAATTAAAAGTTATTTACTTATTGTTATGCTAAGATGTAAAAATAATATTGTAAATACTCTTTTTAGCACTGACACTGTCATTGGCCCTTTTATTACAAACCACAGGAAAAGTATAAAGAAAACAGCACTGACCAGAATCCATACAATTCATAATGTAAACGATTTTTCGAAAATTTTATATTTTATAGTTATAGATTTAAATATGCTTCAAAACAATTAATAAGTAGAGGCTTTATCTTCATTGCATTATATATATGCTTAAAAGTGTTGCGCCGATTTACAAAAAAGTATAAAAGCTCTCCCTAAGCCCATGGTGACTGGAAAGGCAATAAAACACTCGGTAGTCGTTCGTAACTTCGCAGACAAGGTTAAATGGTCGACAAATTCGGCGCCGTCAGTTCTAGATCTTGTGATTTATAGGCTCGTGAAATCAATTCGCTATCTTTGTACTTGCGAAGCATTTTAAGTTATTGCTGCTATCAGTTTAAGTGTTAGCAATAGAAATATGTTAAAAAATTAATAAAACTTGATTCATAATACAGTTTTGACTACCTCCACTAGTTGCGGTTAAAACGTCGCAGTTATTGTCTGGTTTAATTTAATTTTTTAATGTGGACAGAAAATTAAATATAGTTTAACAAGAGTAAAATATACGGATTTAAAAAAGAGGTACATTTTTTTTTAAATTAGTTTAAATCTTTTAATTTCAAATAAAATGTATTTATAATAATTTGACTGCCATATAAAATTAGTACCTAATGGATAGTCAGTCATATTAGAGAGTCATCATGAAAATATTATTCTGCTATAAATATCAAAATTTTACGCATAATCGTTTTCCTTTAATCTTTATATCTTAAGTAAAATCTTACTAAGTGCGGATTAAAACTTCTCTACTCTTTTTTAACAGCTGGATCAAGCCTTACATTAATGAATATTTAATGAGAACATGAATTTGCACCCCAACTTTCTTTTCAAAAACATTCCTGGACAAAAATATTTGTATAATGAGTAAGATGAGGTCAAAATGTATTTATTGTTTTAACGAAAAGTGAGACTTCATTTTTTTGGCCTTTTTTAAAATCACAATTTAAGTCTGGCATTTAATTATATAAAAAAAATTCCCACCAACCCGCATTCGACCAGCGTGGTCTGATACGGTCCAAAACCCCCTAATGGATAGGGCGCAATAAAAGAGTATTAGGGAAGGCCTATGTCCAGCAGTGGACTATCACTCGCTGATAATAATAATATTATAATAATAATTTAAATTTATACTTCATCCAAATATTTAACAAAAGTTAGCGTAAACTTTATAATTGTTTTACCTACTACATAAATAAAGGGAAACATCTTTGTACAAAGATATCAAACAGTAGTTATAAATAACGAACGAACTATAGAGCTAAAATGTACAATATTGTACGATTATCCTTCAAATCGTTTATTAAACCTTAAGAAAAACGCTTAAACTATGTTTTACCTAATTTTACGTTATGAATATTTTCTATATATCCTATAGATATCATTTTAATTTATAATTTGCCAAAGCCTTAGTTTGGCCTTATGAAAAGTGCGCTGGACGATATTTTAATGAAATGAGTATCTTAAATCATTTCTTTACCTCACATTAAAAACAAATAACCCTCTCATTGAAACCGAATATTAATCGTCAAAATGTGAAAATAATTATGTCAGTAATTTGAAGTGATTCTTGTTGGTAAAAGTGCACAACACTTTGTTATTTAGTTTTACGATTTGTCCATTAATAATGCCGCATGAGTAATGTAGCACTTAGAGATTGACATAAAAATTAATAATAAACATACAATAATCTAGAAAAAGTAGAATGCTATACAAAATTTCGTTTAAAAAACACTTAGTTCTGCTCAAATTATCGATATTACTTAATTTCTGATCTGATGTATTGTAGCTAAGACTAAATGAAACCATTGCTGAAAGAAAGATATTTTATATTTAAGAAAGACATTGAAATAGTGATATTTTAATAACAGTTAAAATTCGGAAAAATTATGTAAAAAGAAGCTAATATAAATAATTGTTCTGCATGCGCATTTTTTTATACGTCTTCAATTTATAATGTACTAATATAATACATATAAATATGCGTTTTTTCATGCAAATTTTATATTTAAGTAAAAATTCAATTTGTGTTTCTCATGTACCTTTTATTTTGGGGTAATCTGTCAAATTATAAGGCAGTTATGATCAATTGATAGTTAACAATAACAGCTGCACTATTATTAATATCACCACACGCTTAACAGGTAAATGTTATATAAAATGAAAATGGATAGGAACAATATTACTCATTTAAAACAAAATGGAAGTAAATATAAGACGGAAATGGAAAGTAGAAACATGCGCTATTCACAGAGTACGTGCCCCGTTTTCAGTCTACGTGAGTGCTAAATAAAATGGAAATATTGTGATTTCATTATATTCCATGTAAAAACTTTTTAAAATAACATTATGAGGTTAAATTTGTTTTACTCGCAAATTTAGTTTTCTTTATAGTATTTACGGACAGCTTTATCACAAAACTGCCTCCGTAACCTAGTGGTATGGGCGTGTGCTTTAGAAACCGGAGGTCATGGCTTCGAATCCTGCAGGGACTAAACAAATTTTCATTGTTGATTAGAGCAATTTGGGCCGATCACCTGATTGTCTGAAAAGTAAGATGATCCATGCGTCTGAGGGGCATGTAAAAAGTCGGTCCACCAACTAACCCACATTGGACCAGCATAGCGGGATACGGTCCAAAACCTCCTAATGGATGGGGGTGTATTAGAGGAGGCTTATGTCCAGAAGTGGACTATCACAGGCTGATGATGGTGATGATGATTATCACAAACGGTAATAGCATTTTTTGCTATAGATTTGCGAATTGCGTTAAAATTGAACTAACATTTAATTATCATCATCGTTTATTGCTCACTCGCAGTCTAACATTTACTTCTACAATAATATTTAATACCTTTCCTATTAAATCTGTAGAGTATCTATAGTCTAGATGATAATCTGTCACTACCAATTTTATAACAATAGTAACAGATAATAAAATAAAAGAGAGACAATAATGAAGTTCTCACATCTGTCACAACCATTAAAATATTAAGTGTAGGAACGAGAAAGAAACGGCAATATTATGAAAATTCGCCTTAATTCTTTGCTACTGAAATCATAAGGAAGAATTAAATCATACAAATATGCTCTAGGTCTTTTACTATTTTGTTACTTTGTTTTTATGAATTCCATGTCTGCAGTGCTTTAATATACTTTAACATACTTTTAAATGACATACCTCTTATTCTAAAATTTTAAAAAAGTAAAACAAATTTATATTATGTATATCTCATGAAGATGTAAAACAAGCAGGAAATTAATATATTGATTCGAAGTGTCTTTGTTTTGCCACGAGTAACAAAGATTTGTTTTAAACTGGAAGTTTCTTTTTTTGATCTCCTCTTTACTTTGTTGTGATATTTTGGGAGAAAAATAAAAAAATAAATTAAAATTGGAAATGATACATAAGTATTTTTTTTTTAACTGATTTTTCAAGTGTTATGGATTATTGAGAAAGTCACTTAGTTATATATATCAAAGTGGAATTGTGAGAAAAGTTAAATGGATATATGAAGTCGTTCTATTACAGTCATGGTGAAACGGTCAGTCAGTGGAGAAATTAAGAAAAGAAAAAGAAATTTTTAACAAAAAGTATAACAGTCGTCAAAAAAAAACATAGTATTAAAATTTTTTGAGCATTTTTTTTTAATTTTCTTCCGGCCACTAATTATTGATTCTCTATGATTTAAAATATTTATAATTATCGAAAACTAAGAAACAGTTAGTTGACGTTGAGATTTATTTAAATAATAATATAATTTTATTCATTCCGTTAGCTTTACAAGAAAATCGTTATTTGTCTCACAATATGTTTTAAATACACTTTTTATCTACATGAAATTTACACTATTGTATTACTTAAAGAAATTTAAAGAAACATGTATGTATGTTTGTTCATTTTTTTTTTCTGGAATTACATTACTGTATTTTCTGGATACAAATTTGAAACAGACTTTGAAGAAAGCATGAATGGTGATAAAAGTTGCCAAAGTAAGTTAGAGACTATTTATTAACGTGAGTAATAACCATTTTTCTCCCTTTTTTTATAAAAGTGAATAAGCAGTTCTTAGAACGAATTTCAAGCAAATATGCATTTTACGTGCAAATACCATCTCTTTAAAGTAAAGGTCCAGAAAACGCCATTCGCTCCACGTACGTATGCGATCAGCCTGTTACATTATTTATGAGCCTATTTAATAGCGTCCCATTGGAGACTTTGGGATATTTTAGCATTTTTTATTTTATAAAATAACTTTTAGACCCAACAGAGCATTTGAAAGCAAGATTTTGAAGTAAAAACTGTATGTAATATAAACGTATGTTTATAAAGGACATTACTTCAGAAATATTTTGTTGAATGATCACACTAATAGCACCTATAGTAAAGCGATGAATGAATTTATAGCGCCTGTCAAATAAAACAGGTCCTATACCTGTTTCATTCATCAGTTATTCAGATTTTTTAATATTTTTGGGTGAGACAAATTTGGAAACTTTATTTGATTTGCAAATAAAGGCAGTCGAGCAGTTAGGTCATTTGATGGAAAGTGGGCACCAACACCCATTGACATCGACGGCTCTTTTTTACCCCGTAAATTCTAACCGGAACACGATATGTTTTCATACTGCTACTTTGCGGCTGAAATAGGCACCGTGGTGGTACCGCCCCAGAGGCCCCATTGTAAAATGGGGACCTACAATTATATTAATAAATAATATTTAAATAAAATAATATCTTTATTTACCAAGTTAGTAAATTAGTGAATTGGCCACTAATTTACTAACTTGGTATATGTATAATAATTGTGTAAATAAAAGAAATAATATCTTTGTTGTTCTATTTTTGTTGTGATTAAATGTTTAATATTTATGTTATTATTAATAATATTAATAAAAAACATCTACGCCTTATTTATATTTCTCCAGAGTTTATTTAATAATTATATAACACGAATAAGCGTGATAACAACATGTTATAAACAAATATTTAATCATAATAGTTGTATTTAAAGCTGTTATATTTTTATTATGAAATAGGTAGAAATTAAAAAAATATGAAATAGCAGGAATTTCGATAAAGGATTTATCCAAATAACTTCACTATGTTTAAAACAAGATAAAAAGTTACTTTAAAGTTAAAGTAACTCTTAACAGACTGTGTGGAGGTGGCAGACCCAAAGCTTACATCTTTTTGTTGCTAAAAAGTAATTTAACTTTAGTAACCTAATTCTTTATGCGTGCTTGTAAGTGAATTTACTTAATGTGATGCTGCTGTATGTAATTTTATTGCTTCTATATCTTATTTATCCATAGAAGACTAAATATTTTTTCAGCTGTTTTAAAATCAAAGTATTAAGAAGACGAAGTAATAACTTGTATTCAGATAACGTTAACTCTAAGGTACGTCTTACATTGAAATAAATTTCCGACGTAGAAAGGCGACCTTTCCGTTACGTGATAGCACTATCGGAGCCTTCTGCACCCTTTTATGTCAACAGGCAAACATATAATACCTTTGACGTATTTGATAAGAATTTTATCGTACTTTGCTGAATCACATGAGAATTAAAGAAAGAGTCCTTATTTTGACAACCTCTTTAGGTCACTTAATATAATGAATGTAAAGAAATTATGTTAAGTAGAGTCCACATTTTTCATTTTTTTTTCTAATTTGTTTCATAGTTGGTTAGGGCAATGCGGGCTGTTCATCCGATTGCCGGTAAAGTAATATGATCCATGCATCGGAAGGGCATGTAAAAATACGGTTCTGCGCCTTATCTCCGGTCGTGTTGGTTATCCGTCCCATTGGCCTTTGAGAGTATAAAGGAATAAGGGGTGCAACTGTGTTTTCGCGTATACTTTTGCACTTGTGCAGTATATTATCTAGCATAATATCTCCCGCGCAGTTGGTCTCTAATTAAGATTGGCCGCCGTAGTCGGAATCGACTTGCAGCAAAATATACACTCAAGTTTCTTATTTTTAACGACGTTTTGACAAGCAGGTTGCGGTCCATTTCTTCTTATTATAAAACTTATGCTGCCTTTATTGTATATTACTAAATAGAATGTATTGAGATAAGTTAAGAAGTTAGGCCATATCCTGATTAGGATTTGAGAACATATTTTGAACCAAAAATTTAAATGGTATCCAATTAATTGGAAATAAAGCATAAACCAACTTTCGGTTCGGTAGCCGTAATTGAAGTATGGTAGTAAACGAATTCTGAAACGACTATTATTCCGTGTGTTTGTGCAACAAACAACTATTTGCAATTGCATATTGACACTAGCAGCCACAAAAGTGGATTTTAAAATATATAAAAATGAAAGAGTTTGGTAAAAGGATAAATTTATAGAGCTTTATGGCATAACAGTTATTTATTAAATTGTATTTGGTTTTAGAGGATCATTACCAACATTTTTTTGGACTTTACTATATAGTGACACCAAATATTGCATTGTATAAAATAAGTGGCGAATAAACTACAATCTAAATAGTGTCAAAGAAGAGAAAAAAAAACAGATAAAAACTATCGAATGGCCATGTGCGTCTTAGTTCAAATCGGTTCAGCCATTCTTTAGTTATAAATAGTGTGCCTTACTAACACAATTTTCTTTTACATATATTAAATCTCGGTAGACGCTACAAATAAAGTCGCTAAAGAACATTTCGTGCCGCGAGAAAAGTGTAGCCTTCACGTAATAAACTTCCCCAGAATTGGACCATTAACTCAGCGCTTTTCCTTTAACAGAACCCTAAGTTTGCTTTATAAAACTTTAATTCAACAAAAAGGATTCAAATCTCTTATTATATAACAAGCAATTTTGTATTTTTAACCCTTTTTGTGTTAAGTAAAATATTAAAAATCCGACTTTAGAACAGTAATTATTGGTGGCGTAATTTTGATTAGTTTCTACAATATGTCCAGCTATTGACGTTCTACGATGAAGTTTCAATGATTTTCTATCATAAAGAACCATCAAAAGTTGACAGATATGAAAGGTTGCTCATTTTGGACTATCTCGAGTCATGTTGAGACTGACAAATCTGGATAAATTAAGGATAAATTCACTTTTCCTTGCAATATCAATTTTTAAAAAGTTATTGTAAAATATTTGACTTTTAAATATTTTTAGGACATACTATTAACATTTTTATGCTTTTTGTACGACTTTTCAGAAGAGCGTATAAATTTTTATTCTAAACCTACGTATTTGATCATTTCATTGTTTTTTTTTTTATTTTAGATATTATCTGACATGTGGTGCCATATTTTAACATTTTTTGTAATAAGTTGCATAATAGAAATTAAAAATAAAAATAAAAATACGGCATCAAAAACCACAACCTTATGCACAAAGTGAAAACTCTGACGAAGCTGTAAAAAATAGACTTAAATAAAATTCTATATAATTGTACTTCTTGAAAAGGTCTACAATTCAGCCCGCATACATCTTGTTTGAAGAATAATCCACAATAACAATTTTAGTGTAAACATTTAAGGAAATACAAAGTTCAACATTTTATACACGTCAAACATGTCACACGCGGCATTATGATTAAATGAATACCTTTAAAGATATTATAGACGGCAAAAATCGCGGGGCAGTTTGAAGCAGAGAGCACGTTGTTATCTGCCTATATTGCGCTAAATAGATACATACTGTTTGAAGTCCTCAATGTTTATTTATTAAAATTTTGCTTGTTAATTTAAAAAAAAAATTGTCTACAAAATGACAACATCGCATACAATTGTATTAAGATAGAATGTAATTTGATTAAATTGAACAGTAACATTAAAATATTAAGCACGTGAATGAACCTACTCATTTTTTGTATATTTCTTGGGATTATTATTATTATTCCCTAATTTAAAAATTTTAAGTTAGGGAAAAATGATAATCCTAAATTGAAAAAGTAATTTTTATTTATTTATCTAAGCATATGCACAATATATCATATGTGCATATGGGGGCTTCTATTTAGGGTACTATACTACTGAAATATTTTAAGTATGACTTGCTCGATTTTAGTAAAGCAAATCAGAATTATTTTATTTTAAAATCATTCAGAAAAGGGCAAGAACCGTTAGTGTCTATATTTTAAAGGAAATACACTTTAGTGCTTATTTAAGCTAATCTGACATACAAGTTAATTGAACGAAGAGGACGATAGAACATCTCCCTTACCTTTACTACGTAAATATACTTAAAAGTTCATAGAAGGAATGTCTTTATTGGGTCTAAAGTATTGTATTGTATCGTTCGTGGACAAGCATCAATACTCGAACAGAGTAAACACGGAAAGGTTTTAATACTTGTATAAAGTGGATTTAGTTTTTCTTTGCTGTAGAATGGACCATGTATAACTGCACTCACGTATTATTTTCCAACGAGATTACTAATAAAAATACTAAGTAAGTAATTCATATCGTGGTCCTTATAATCAATTTAACTAAAAATAAAATAATGACAAAATAATTGTTTTACGCAGTTACTTATCCGTTAATCAAATTTTTAGTGATATGGAAAACATAAATCATTAATAGTGATATCTATTGACTGGATTGAGTAAGTAATCAATGGGACGGTACTTTTTAATTGTATAAACTGCTCGTTGTTAATAGGAGAAATAAGCCAATAAAAGGTGATGATTCGTTATATCGATATAAATGTCTTCTTTTTTTGGAATAACCTCAATTACTGCCATTAAATAAAACAAGTTATTGAACTTTATATGTACGTAAATATATTATATACAAAGTTTTTGTAGTTCGTAAAGTTTTTCTCACAACATAACAAACAGAAAACTTGACAAAAGTTTTAAAAAGACAATGTGCTATCCATCCATACTCTTTATATTGTTACATCTGACGACGTAGGAGGCTTTTATTGCCATCCTACGTCGTTTCTTATCGTCTCCGTAGCCTAGTGGTAATAGATTTCGTTTTAGAAACCGGAGGTCGTGCGTTCGAATACCCGAACTCAAACTCAACTCTGAAACTAATTTTCTAATATGTTACCTGTTTGGTTCGGGTTTCCTGGTTGGTAACTGCCCCAAAGCCCAGTGGTTAGGGCGTGTGCTTTACAAAGCGGAGCTCATGGGTTTGAAAAGCCTCAGTAAAATGGTGTTATGGATAAGCATTATTCATTGATACACGAGAATAAAAAACAATTCAACATTCGCTACTTGTATCTATGTCCTTTAAAACTATGAACACATTATTATTATTTTTTATTTTACAATGATATAAAAATCTTTTAAGCTGCATTATTCGTTCGAGTAATGTTTATTCGCTCAGAAAGGCTCGAAAATTCAAGAACCCATTGCGCGTAATATTTTTATGGCATTATATTCATTAATCTCAGGCCTTTGCTTTTGTAATTAGTTCAAAGGCCGCCATTTGAGGTTATTAAGTGGATCATTCAAATATATAAATTTTTTTACATCCTCATTGTTTTTCCCCGTTTTAAGTTTTGTGATTATAATTTTTTTGTAAAAGGAAGGTTAAATACATAATAGCATAATGGTACTGATTTATAAAAGCTATTTATCGATTACTAAATGTATATAACAAAGCATTCGAATATCAGAACAATTCATAATAGCATGAACGTTATAAATATATTTATAATTCAATAGAAACAACCTGCACGAGATAAACATATCTCTCTCCTGCGAAATAAATAAACGATTTTATCCCACAACTATGATTAATTCGAATGTCCAAATTGAGTGCAAGTTTTCTATTAACTTCTTGAAAACACAGCATTATAATTAATGTACGCAAGACCAAAATTGAGAGTTAGCTAAAATTATTTTAATCACTATTTACAGACGGTTCTTACAAAAAATAATATCCACGCCTATTCCGACAGCATCGGCACAGAGGCAATGGAATGCGTCCATAAGTTCGTACACCTCAGAAGTTGCGTGTCGGAAACAAGAGAAACCGAAGACGACATAACTTGCCTAAGCTAACTTCGTCCCATTGGCAGTCACGGGAACTGACCTGGAGAGTCAAACTCAAAATATACCGGTCAAACGTAAAGTCCGTCCTGCTGTATGATTGTGAAACGTGGAAAGTCAACAAAAATATCTCTCACCAGCTCCAGGTTTTCATTAACCGATGTCTTAGGAGAATTCTTTGTATTAACTGGCCCAACAAAATCTCCAAACTCTAGAAGAGCTGCAGTGAAGCCCGATCGACAAGGAGATCAAACACCAGAAATGAGCTGGATAGGCACATTCTTCGAAGAGACTTCAACCGCATTCCATGAGAAGCCCTAGTTGTTTTTTAGCCCTTGTATGAATGTTATTGGACATTCACCACTATTCAACCCGGGGAATCATGAAAGATTAATTCAGGTGTTATCTATTAAAACATGAATATATTTATGAACATATTCATTTTTTATATACATATATATCACTGTTATAAGTGTTTAGTGGTAAGGGCGTGTGCTTTAGAAACCGTAGGTCGTGGTTTCAAATCCTGCGGGGACTCAATAAATTTTCATTGTTGTTTCTTAATTGGTTGGGGCAATTTGGGCCGATCACCCAATA
Organism: Lamproptera curius; assembly: GCA_029286875.1. NCBI lineage: Eukaryota > Metazoa > Arthropoda > Insecta > Lepidoptera > Papilionidae > Lamproptera > Lamproptera curius. The sequence goes on along the minus strand of JAGSMT010000208.1, from coordinate 369,215 downwards.
CTCTGAAAATTAAGATGATCCATGCGTGGGATGGTCATGTAAAAAGTCGGTCCACCCACAAATCCGCATTGGCCCAGCGTGGTGGTATACGGTCCAAAACCCTTATGGATGTATTAGGGGAGGCCTATTTCCAGCAGTGGACTATCACAGGTTGATGACGAGTAAACAAGACGAGACAAAATTATTCTTTATTTCTTTACTATTTGCTTCCTCTAACGATATCATGTTGATCATTGCTAATGCGGGGCGTAAGTGGTAAGCCGTAGCAGCATAAAAAAATGAGTGAACTACGTTTAGAAAATTTTTATTTATTGTCATATAATTACCAGAAAAAGGGAAATTAACTGAAGGGGAGGGGAGCGGAGGGCTCGGCCCTTACATCTGGGCAGTAGGCTCCCGATTAACCTTATACCTAAAGAATTTAGCTCGTCTTTGCGTATTTTCATGTTATAAACTTTCTTTAAAACAATATAGTGTGAACATATTAAATTCTAAAATCATAACAAAGACTCATAGTCTCTGAGACCCAAATATAATTAAAAAAAATGTTCATTGTATAAAGCTAAAACAATATTTTAAAAATGAATATGTATAGCATGCATCAATTATTAAAATGAATCTCTTTTAATACATTAGTCTTTTCGAATGCGATTTCTCTTTAGGATCGACCAGTAAAGTAATTAACGTAGTTTTCATTCTAAATTATTCTTTAATTTTTTCATTGATAGTATTTATGTATCATATATAATATAATAAATTTGTGATTTACGCTTTAAGCCTTCCGTATATTTAGACATCGTTTGCCAGATACCCACATTGATTAAGTATTTCATTACCGATGAGCTTAATCAGTGAAGCGTAACTTTAAGCGTTAATTAACAGAGCCCTTAGATTCTATTCTGAGCGATCATATTAAATTGGCAGGAAATTCATTCATTCTGCTCCAGGCGTTTGTATATCAATATCCTCATATTAAACGCTTGTATTATAGTTTTGGGTCGTCTACCGAAGTTGTACATACCTTTACGTATATTAAGGTTTAGTTGTTTTGTCCGTGTAAGTTGAGACTGAATGCGGCTTCAAATTACGAAAACAATCATCAATATACTAATACCGTACGTAATTACTTTATCTAATGAGCTAAAAAGTTTATATCTACACCTGATTTCGTTTCAGAAAGTTTTGGTTACTGCTTCGCTGTCATGGCGTAATGAATAACATTTGTGTTGGTACATTTACTGATGGAATTACTTTAAAGTTGTAACAGATTAGTTTGAACATTAGATTGCGTCTTTACTAAGATCCAATACAGACAATTCATAATCATTTTACGATACTATTATGAAATAAAACACCTGAATTATACGTATTTTACTAATTAATCCGCCATTTTTATTGAGACGAGCGGAAGGTTCACAAGATGAAGAAGAAAAGCAGCGTAAGACGACATAAATTCTGATTTGCACAGAATAAAGCAATGCAGTCTTGTAAAAAGACGTCTGTCTAGCCTTGAAAACTACTATTGGCGCTTGAACTAACAATGCTACAAAGATTGTTAAAGAAGACACTTTAAACTTTACAAAACTTACAGACAAAGAATTATGTACTCTGTGTAACAAAATAAAGTAGTTAAAGCCATTTATAAGTTGTATATATGTAAATACTGTATAGATTCAATTTATAAAAAACATTTTTTCCATGTTAAAGTATAAGTATATCAAAGCTTCTACAAACATGTTCAACAAAAACCACGTGCATTTATAAAAACTACCACGGTTACGTGTTCCCATTCCGGCATTATGCAAACGCATAAAATCCGAATGCTAAAGCGCTATCGCCATGTAAACAACAGGCACTTTTACACAACAGGACGCGTTTTTGCCCCTATTTCCCGTAATGAATACTTAATCAAGTCCTTAATGAACATCAAAGTAGTTTGACTCCATAGTATTTTATAGTTTTTCAGTTAATAATTCAGCATGATATTTATAACATTAATATTTAATATCCTATAATAGCGATAACAGTATCCACAAAATATCATCATATCAATACCATAAATATCATGCGCTAAAATTTTTTGAAAATAAGATAACGTGAATGTAAAATATAAAATTCAATCTTATTTCTAAACAAATCTTATTTCTTATATATCAAAACGACCCTAAAAGACTTTTAAATGTCTTCTGCATCAACTTTTTGTAATATTTGTACAAATTAGACAACACAACATTCGAAAACATTAAGACACTCACATTATTATTTTTAAACGCCGTGAATGTTCAAGCTCTGGCATGAAATATCAATATAACTTTTAAATTTCAAGGTATTTCTAGAGTTCTAATAATAAATTTGATATATGAAACGTTTTCCTATTATAGTTCCAAAAAAGCTTTAACAGTATTATATTGTCTGAATAAAAGGACAGACCTTTCCTTGCTTAGTATACGTATCGATATGATCGTAACGTGAGAATACAAGCGAATAATTTTGCAGAAAACTTTATGTAAATTTAAAAAAGAGGTACTCAGAAAATTTGTTATTACCAATGCAAAAGAGGATCTGAATACCCGCTTTGAATAAAAGCCGTCACATAAATATAAAACGCGTTACGCATACCTCTAATTATGAGCTGACAAGGAATGGACCTTTTTACTAATTATAAAACACCTTGAAAAGTGTGAGATTCCAAACTGTTATGTTCATACAAATAAAATCAATACTATTCACAAACTAAAGTAGCAAAATGATACAAATAGACACCAATGCTCAAAAAACTTTTTGTTTCTTTATAAAGTTCGTGGGTACAAATTTCGCGAATAAACCACGTTAAAATGTTTAAATTATTTAATAATGATGTAAAATCATTGTTACCGTTATTTTCTAGTTGGTTAGTACAGTATGGGCCGATCACCCAATTGTCTGAAAATTAAGATGATTCATTCGTCGTATGGTCATGTAAAAATTTGGTCCTGGTTGGCAAGACCATCTTTGGCAGTCGTTATACGAAGTCAGTGCTTTCAAATTTACTGAAAATTCATCCTTACATTGCAGTTAACCCTTTGGGTTGCGGAGTTCACATGCCAGTTGTTCTGCGTAAAACCTATTAATCGTATTAATCGAATTCGATTAGAAGTCGTATTCTTAGGAAAATGGATTATGGCTATGGTGGAGTAGGCCATGGTCCAGCAGTGAGCTAAGACAGGCTGATGATGATAATTAACAGCTCAATATAAACTTATTGGCTATCAAGACCTCATTTTATTTGTCAATGCATCAATCACTGACGGCGATGACGCTTTAAAAATACCGGATCGCACTTTAATTACGACTGGTTATTGTAATAAATGTTTTTGTTTCCATCTTCCCTTTTAGAAGTTAATGAACGTTTTAGAAAAATATAAGCCAACTTTTGTAAACCTCATATATTTTTACAAAAATATCGTTCTGTAACATTGTAAAGAACAACTTTTGTTTTGTGTTTTTTTTTGTTACAGTGATAGTGTTTTTAACATTCATTTAAATAATTATATTAAATATATGTTATATAACATTACATAATTATTAAACAAATTTAATCTAACTATTGTCAACAATGTATTCTATGTTAAACTTAAAATATATTTAAAATAAAGCATCTTATTTAGAAAACAGAAAAAATATTAAAATAAAGCATCTTATTTAGAAAACAGAAAAAATATTAAAATAAATACGATTGGCGGTGAACCCAAACGGTGCTAATGCACAGTTTATATTATTCAAAAAATTGTTTTTTGCTATTTTAAACGTTAGCCCCTTTTTGGTTTCCTTGTTTCAGAATGTGCCTGATTGCAATTTAAAAAAAAAATACATTAAAATGCTGATTGTGCGTTATTCTTAAAACAGAAATATATGCTGTCGCGGACTTTATTGTAGACCATTTTAAGTAGTCATCATCATCGTCATAATTAGCCTGTGTTAGTCCCATGCTGGACATAGGCCTCCCCTAATGCACCGCCTTCTCTGTAGGTGGTTTTTGGACCGTATCTTACCACGCTGGTCCTGTGCTGGTTGGTGGGTGGACCGACTTTTTACATGCCCACCGGACGCATGGATCATTTTACTTTTCTGACAATTAGTTGATCGGCCCAAATTGCCGTATCCAACTATGAAATAACATTTAAAATTTGTTGAGCCCCCGCAGGGTTCGAACCCACGACCTCCGGTTTCTAAAGCACACGCTATTACCACTAGGCTACCGAGCTTTAAGTAAGTACATTTACTTTATTCCTACCTTAAAAAATAATTAACTCAGTATTTTTCAATACAGAGTGTATACAAGCTCCCAAACTTTGTTCTAAAAACGTTTTTTTTTAATATGTTACCTCGTTACTCGGCTCCTAGGGCTCTTCGATAATTACTAGCTTCCTATAGTTCCGATATTTTTTATTAAATTTAGTTTAGTAGATATTTGATAAAATAAAAAAATGTGGTACCAAAAATCACGACCTCGTGCGATTAAATTACAAACGCTGCCAAAACCGTAAAAGATAGACATAAAGTATGTTTTACATAAATGTACTTAAATTGGTCTACAATAAAATTTGCTGTATTTTACAGTATAGTATATAGTATAGGGAATATTTTTAAAAATTGCAATCAGGCACATCAAAGCTTATTTAAGATAATACAGTTTAAGTTTACATTAAAGTTATTGCAATGTAAAAAAAACTTGCATGTACATAAAACGTATGACACGTTTTGGTTCGACGACATGCTGATGAAATAAATACCTTAAAAGTTATTAGAGATTTAAAATGCGGTGGCAGAAAATATTTTATTTTTAATTAAGTGATCGGCTCGTATTGATCTAAAAAACCTAAATGCAAAGATAATACAAAGTCCCCCGCAGGGTTCGAATCCACAACCTACGGTTTAAAGCAAGGGTCAAAACAACTAGGCCACGGATACTGTAAATACGTATATTAATACCATGAATAACATAGACAAATCCTTATGCTTTCATAAAGCTCCAGTATGTTGTTTATTCTACTTTAGGCCTGCCTCTACATCCCTTTCGCAAAGTCAATACAAAAAGGCTCAGCCCGGAATTTATAATTCTATTTACTACTCAGCCACAGAGTCAGCACTATAGTAATTATTTAAGCATTAGCCATTTGTTATTTGTCTAAAATCACAACCTAAGTGTTAACACACTTATATATTAGCATCAAGTTTTTTGTTTCTCGGAAACAACTCTTACAGGGTTAATAAAAAGAATAAGACCAGGCTTACTAATTATAAAACTTTAGACTTCAAGGGTATGTCTACCATATTTATATCAAATGTTATTTTTATTTATGTCCATCGCGGACTATTTTGTACTGCTACCATCAGGTACCTAACCGTCGCGAAAAAGGTTTCTTCGCGTAATAAATTTATTATAACAGAGTTTTTCTTTGCGTCAATTATTTTTATTGGCATTATTACTGAATACATATTATCAATTCGTCAAGTTTATTCAATCAATGAGAAAAAAGACAGATCGTAGACGCTTTAAAATAGTAAGCCCAATAAGTGTTTTGAAAAAAGAAATATGACTCAAGAATTTTCGAAAAGTCCAAATTTAAAAGGGTCGATATTTATATTCGTAGGCAATTCATAAGATCTTTTATTGCCACTGACGATTGCCAAAGATTATTAAAGAAGATATTCCCTAATAAAGAAAGATCTATTACATAATTTTTTAGGGGCCATTTTTTTGCTTTTGCCTAATCACTAGGGTAATATAACTGTCGACTGGTTCGAAGGGCACCAGTAGCTGTGCTATTTTTACAAAAGATGCGTATTCAATTACCTTATTACAATGTATATAATGTAATTTTCTTCTTTTATGGTAAAGATCCGTCATTTAAAACTATTTAACGGCGTTTTACCTTAAAAGCTAAAAAGGGAATCCACCACCTTTAAATATTATATTAAAACGTGTATTATTTATTAGGACGACGTTGAAGGCTAGAATATATTCAAATTCTTAACAATGTGTCTGTATATGTCATCAGACCATCAAATACCTCAGGAAAAGCTACTAGCTGCAGGAATTCCTGGACGTTTTCTTCTTATAACCAAAGCAGGTTGCAAGCTGTTGTTGTAAATGGGTATTCATCTTCTTGGACTACAATTCCAATTTTTTTTAAGAAATCACTAGTATTACTGACTGCAAGCTTATTCAGGAAGATTTACTCAGACTAGAACAATACTGTTTATCTAATAAGTTAGATCTTAATCTTTCTAAATGCTATTTAATGGCATGTGCACGTAAAGTAAATATTTTAAAACATAATTACAAAATACTGAGTGAAAATCTTACTTCAATTACAGAAATTAAAGATTTAGGTTTAGTTCAAGACCCTAAAATATTGTATGACAAGAACATTGACTACACTATTAAAAAAGCAAATAAAGCTCTCTGGTTTATAATATGGTCTTGCGGAAACTTTGTAACGATTAATTTATAAAAGTACTATACTGCTTGTATGTGCGGAGTCTTTTCGAGTATTCTTCCCAACTTTGGAATCCTTGCCACGACATTTATATGAACAGTTTAGAGACTATACAGAAACGGTATTTACGACGCTTAGAATTTTAATGTGATACTGTGGGCAATGATTACGAATCTCAATGCAAAATTGACCACTTGTTACCATTAACAGTAAAATGGATTATAGAAAATATTACATTTCTATTAAAAATTGCATAAAACTAGGATACTCATAGTCCGTTACTCATAAATAAATTGTTATTTTCTGTACAGCAAAAAACTATCTCACGACGAACGCATCCAATTCTTGACATACCTTTTCACATAAAGAAATATAGGAATAATTATTTTTTCTGTCATGATCCTATTTTAATTAACAAATACTTAGAAAAACATGACTTGATATATTTAATTCAAATATATCTACTATACAAAAAAAATATCTAGACATTGATTTGATAATGTAGCTTAAATTAATTTGATTTTTGTTTAAATTCTGCTGGATTGTTCGATTTTTTTTATATTACCGTTATACATTAAGATAAGTGTCTGTTCTCACAGTGTCTATTCTTAGATATTTTAAAACATATTACTAGCAGATTTAAGCCTAGCATATGGATTTTAGTTTTTATTGTATTAGCTATTTTTTTCCAAATAAAATAAAATATAAATAAAATATCGTTCCTTCAATTAATGCTCCTGTACATTACTGAGAACATCTTACAAACACGCCCTATACATAAATACGACATTTGCAACGTCAGACCCTGAATGAAAGATTAATGAGATGCTTAGGAGACCTTTTGAAAAACAAACGCGAGTGATGTGTCACAGTGAATTAAACACGATGAATTTGTATACACAAGGCAACTTTACAAGCGCCTTATTGTTTTTCATAAATAAGTTTTAATATAGAATTTTTTTCTCATGGGTTTTAGTAAATTATCTAAAAATTTTATCGGAAAATTGTTTTATTTATATTGAGCCTATCGCAGTTAGACTAAGTGAAAATTATATCGGCTCGTAATCTAACCATACTTAAAATGAAATTGTTGGATTAGAGACTTATATAATCTATATTCAACAAACTGATTCGAAGTTCATCTATTTGAAAGCACTCATATTCTACACAGTCATGACGACTGTCAATTTATTTATTTATTTCTAATCGCCTAATATTCGCTACATGCCATTCTAATATTAAAGTTAAACAATTACGAGATTTAAACCTAGATATGGATCTTCAGTTTTCTATTGTATTAGCTATTTTTCCAAATAAAATAAAATTAAATAAAAATATCGTTCCTTCAACTAATGTACTGTTTTACATTACTGTAACATCTTCAAACGCCTATACATAAATTACGACATTGAACAGACCCTATGAAACTTAATGTGAGATGCTTAGGAGACCTTTTGAAACAAGCTGAGTGATGTGTCAGTAATTAAACACGATGAATTCTTCACAGTGCAATTTAAAGCGCCTTAATTGTTTTTCATATAATAACTTTTAATATAAATTTTTTTTCATGGGTTATTAGTAATCATTTCTCAAAATTTTATCGGAAATGTTTGGTATTTAATGACTATCCAGTTGCAACTTTATTTAAAATTATATCGGTCAGTAATTCTAACCATATAAATGAAATTTGGAATCAGTAGACTTTACAATCTATATTAACAAACTGATTAGTTCATTTTGAAACACTCATTTCTACAGTCATGAGACTCAAATTAATTTCAATCGACTTAATTCACAGCCATTCAATAAGGGTTCAGAAACAGTTTGGAATAATTGGATAATACCATTTACTCTAACAAAAAACGATTGATATACAAAAATCATTGTATGTTTTACTTACTTATATTTCAACATAAAATTTAAATTATACGTATGAACTAGTGCTGAGCATGTAGCCAAACTTTAACAGGCTGATATAGTGATGATAATGATGATGAAATTCTTTTCAGTCAATGCTTAATTTTTCTTTTACTTATTGATTTTATATGTAAATATAGTTAATTCGTAATCATTTTCTCAGTAACATTATACGAAGTCTTGGACTTATTTAAGAATACCAGCAATATTTTCTTTAATATTTTGGTCAGGGAATTTTATAAAAAATTAATGAAGGTCAGTTTGTTAAATTGATAAAAACAAATGTTCAGTTTTCCTATTCAGTCTAAACATAATACATTTCTTCTTTAGCACATTAATTTTGAAAAATATGAATAATTATATTTTACAGGAAAAGCATTTAACTATTAAAATCCTTTTTTTTCCTTCTTTGTCGACCATTAAAATTAATTGAATAGTCATATCGACCAAATTGTGACAGTCGATTTCATCAATCCTTAATAATGTCATAACGGATCTTTATGTCATAGTTCAGCAATTTATTTGGCCAGTTTCAGTGTTTTAACCAATTTAGACCGATTAAATGTCGAAAAATCTAGTGTCAAACACTAAACCGCGGCCATTTCTATTCTTCACGCGATATTGACTTAATCTAAAATATATCATATCTAAACTTTGACATAATTATATCTAAAATGTTAACGCAAATTGAGTATGACTAGAGTTAAAATTTGTTTCATATATTTTTTTTTTGACTGGATATCGTACTCTGTGGAGAAAACCTATTAGAACATATCGGATGTGGAGGGCCTCTTGCCCCTGGCGCGTCACCTCACCAAGTGACTTAACTGCACTAAGGGCCCCCAGATGGGGAACCTCGGCTTGGGCCGTCACTTTTAGGTTCCTGTTAGCATGCAGAATAGAGGGCTGCCTAGGCGGCCTCCGCTCAATTCTGACGATTTCTTAAGGATAATTTAATAGCTAGAAGAGGTCTATCTTAACTTTGATACGATTTCTTAAAGCGTTTGCGCTGGGAGAAGAATTGGCGCAAGAAACTCCAGCAACGCTCCTATCTAATATGGTGTTAAGTTACAGTGTCATATAGCAAGGGGTATGTTCAACCTCACCGGTAGAGCCAATATCATGAGTGTTTGCGTCTGTCCAACACTCTAAGTGTAGGGTGTGTTTGGTTACTGCTTGGGTGTCGCAACCTATTATGCAATATGGGCAATATGCCTTAAGGGCAATAATCAAGTTCTTGTATTTCACAAGAAGTGAGAACCTAGTCATAGAGTCGTTGGCGGCGGCGGTGAATGCATCTGCTGCTTGGTTGAATTCGTCTAGATCAAAGAGATCTAGCCGAATCTCGAAACTCTTCGTGTGTCGCTAACTGTAGTTTGATCCCGTGATTGCTATCAGAGGCCACAAATTTTATGTTATTTGACAGGTCCGAGTTAATCTTGACCCACTTCTCTTTTTTGCGGAGGTAAATTAGCGGGGGACGTTTCTCTACGGGGAGCCGTGCCTGGGAAAGCTGGGACGGCTGGGCGGGGCGAGCGGCTGGGGGGAGCCTAGGATTGGCAGATGGGGTGGATTTTACCAACTGGGAAATCGACGGTTTGGTGGCCTGCTGGGGGCAGGTGGTAGGAGCGTCAGGCTTTGCAGCTTTGACGGGAAGGACGGGTGCAGGTGAAGAGGTGCGGACCTTGCGCTTCCTTATTGATTTGACGGTAAAACCCTTATCGGGTTCAAGATTAATTAGCGCCGAGACTTCCATGTCCGATTCGCTGCGGATGCTGATTTTGACATAGTTGTCGTGTTCATTCCGCAGGGTATTGCTCAGTCGGTCCAAGTATTATGGTAGGAGAAGGAGTTTTTTATATGATAGAAATTCGATCTTTCTTGCCGATGATAAAAGATACAATAAAGATAACTTTGAAAATTTAATCGAAACGGCGAAACAATAACAAATATTTCCCAAACGATTTAATCTCACTTAATTCAAAATAAGTTCAGCCTTCTTTAGCTTCAACCAATCAAACGCCGCAGACCAGGAAATGGCTATATCCCGCTATACCACAGCATGAGAAGACCGGTAAGTGGTTAAAATAAAGCTCCGAATTTGCTTTTTAACGGGAACTACTGTCACACATTAGTTCAGACAACTTGGTGGAAAAAACCTAAATGGATGAATCGATATTTAATTGTCTATTATGTACAATTTATTTTAATTAGCTAGCGTCCCTATCTTCCGATTATATGATATTGAAACTTTCCTAACAGACCCTTTACTTTTGCTCAAGACTAAATTTCAATAATAAAATAATGTATCATTATTGAGTTACGGTAGCGACTTTGCAAGATTTTTAAGCTGCTTAAATATTTTTTATAATTAAATATTGCTTAAGAAATTATATTCTTTCCAGGACTGCAGCCCTAGAGACGGCAAAATAAAAAGGGAACACCAGCTACAAGGTGGAAAGTTGAACTGAAACAGACGGCACGTTCCAACCGGAGAAGAGTAGCTGGGGACAAAAAACAATAGAAAATATTGGAGAAGGTGCCAACAGGCACACTGAGCTCAGAGACATATTTTGTATACAGCAAATATAAGCAAACAAATAGGTGGAGCTCGGGAAAATCAGGTAAAATAAATACGGACGTAAGTCTAGTAAAAAGTTATGTAAATGCGATTAAAACTAATAACAATTAAATTAGTTTCAACAGCATTTATTTTATTTCATAAATGTCGTAAGTATTAACTTAAACTTTATAAGACAATCGCTTAAGGTGAAGATAGAAATTCTCTTTTGAAGACTTACTTTCACCGTTATGGCAGCTTCCCCATTTAAATACCTCAGTAACTTTGGCGCTTCAGCTTATTCGCTGTGTTTTCTCTTAAAAATTTAATGTATTTAAGAACATTCTCAAGTATTTATTTTTTGTATATTGTTAAAAGTACGCAAAAAATACGTATTCTTTAGGTTATAAAAATTTTTGTTCATTGCAAAAATCAACAAAAACATTTGTTCATTTTTGCATAGACTTAGCAGATAAAATTTGAGCTGAACAATTGCAAGAATAGTTCTTGAAAACTAGATTTAAACGCTCCTTATAACTTCCCTCTTTTTCAATAACCAAATTATATTTCGATCATTCTTATTCTTATAAGTCACAGTATGTGATATATTTTTATACATTATTAGAAATTCTAATCAAAATACTTTATTTGCGCCCTATTGTATGAATTAAAGTATAAAAGAGAAAGCTCAGAATAAATAAACGTCGTAAAAAATCAATTCCCCCGCCATCGACTTAGAGGCAGAGTAATTCACTTATATGTATGGTTTCATTAATAATATGCTCCTTAGCGAAAATAGTAATTTTCAGCTTTTCCATTAGATGTTTTTAAGACTAAAAACATTTTTTTAAAAGAAATGTTACATTAAATATCTGGTTCTAATCTTAAGAAAACTCACTTAATTTTAAAATGGTTTTATTTATGTTTCTAATACTTTTGACCCAAAATAATTTTATATGTATGTTACTATAAATTTCATTTATATATTATACTATATTTTATTAATCCTAAATTAAATACAGTGAAGTTTTTTGGAGCAAAAACTTAACATTGTTACAAACAAAAGAAAGCCAAAATGCCACTGTAACAATAATAAGTGCTCTTTCTATTGTGACTGACGAGCCAGAGGAAAAAAGAATGAATCTTTGAAGCAACAAAGTATTTCAGTGTTTATTAGGAGACGCCTAAAAAAAGGTTCTTGCAAAATGGTGATATATCGTTTTGATGAACTAAGATGTAGTAAACAGACTGACGAAATAATGGTTATCAAGGTTCAATGCTAAGATATTAGTAGGAAATTACTTACAGAAACTAAAAATTACTTACAAAAAAAATTCCTTGTTTTTTATGTAAAAATATTGTCATGAAATTATTTATAGAACATGATTTATTCAAGACAATTGTTTTACAGCGTAAATTTTTTAAAAGCGTTATTTTTCTATGTCAATTACCGATGTTACCGACATTTTGAAAAACGCCTTTTTTATTGTGATTGTAATCTTAAAAACACAGTCAAATAAATATTTCATTTCCTCAAGAGAAACGATGAAATACATGAGGGACATCCTTCAAAACAGAATAAATATATCACATTTTCTAGTAAATTTGCACACAACTAAATAATCAGTTAAATTTGGAATGAAATATACTCAATACAAACGATTCTTTAAATTATACTTTGGATTTTTGATTTTTTTTTATTAATATCCTATTAACCAATACAAATTACAAATCAGTTTAATAAAGTTAAAATGTGGTCTGTATTTTTCGAGGCACCAACGACCGCCTCGCAGCTAATTGATACCGACTATATTTTAGTGTTTTATACTTTACTTTGAAAACCAAAATTGATGTCAGAGTGTTGTTACACGGCTGAACGGCTGAACTACGGACGACGGATTTTTTAGTGTACGAGTCTACGAATAGACACGCGTGCACTTTTTGCTCCTAATAGTCCAATAATCGAGACAGGTGAGAGATTGGGTGCAGTTTTTCTTGGGGTAGAAATTATTAATATATTGCATTTCTATTTCTTGCAGTTAAAGATGAAAGAAAAACTTGATAGTGTTTCTTGAACTATATTTAAATGCTACTGTTTTATATTTTAAAAAATATGTTACACATATGTTTTATGCCATTTGAAAATAAAAATAAAAGAATGAAGATGATAAAGTGAATATCGTAGTCAATATTATATATTGTATATTGAAAATAATTTTCATTAAAAAATCTACTTAAATTGTAATAAAATTGGATCAAACATACCTATTTGAAAAAAATTAATTTGTCAAAACAGGAAATCAAAGGACGTTTTGAAAAGAATAGATAATCTCAGTTATCTCAATTTAAATTAAATATGGTTTAATTACCTGTTATTATTAATATCACGCGCGAAGCATTATTGTATGCAATTATATCACTCTAATAAAGCTACATTAAACGACAACTTCGATGGTGTAATTTATACATATTTATTTTTATACAAATAATGCTAAGTTCGTTAATGCATTAAGAAATATTCATCTTTTCTCTTGCTCTTTTTCACAACAACTGATATCAAATTTTTTTGCGTGGCAATTTAATGTTTTTTGACTGTCTCCATAGCCTAGTGCGTAGACGTGTGCTTTAAAAACCGGAGGTCGTGGTATCGAATCCTGCGGGGACCCAACAAATTTTCATTAATGTTTTCTAGTTGGTTAGGGCAATTTGGGCTGATAACCCAATTGTCTGAATTATGTGTTCTTGTCAAATAGTTACCATATACTAATAAACATTGTATTTACGTAATAATTTATAAAAAATACTACTATAATAATAAACATAATGGCAGTTAATTCGGTAATGTATTTGATCAAGTGAATTAACATAGTTTATCTTCAAAAGCGATAATAATTAATCGTGTGAGCAAACTACATGTATTTCGTTAACCATTGTTGGAATGGAATTGTAAATATACATTTTGATCAACACTGCAGTCAACTGATGGACCGTAATAATAACACGGTATCACATTAAGGAAGAATTTGTTTTTAATTATTTAATAAATTTTCCAAAAGGCCTCATATAAATTTATAAATGAAAAATATATTACACGTGCCTATGTTATTTATTCACATGATTCCCGAAACGATGCGTTTACGTTTTACATATATATTCTCTACAAAAATTCCATACGAATCAATGTTTTCCAAAACTTATAAAAAAAATCCAAATCTATTTCAACAACTACGCAGGGAGCATCATGCATCATGCATCATCAGCCTTTGATAGTCCAACTGGACATGGCCTCCCAATAACCTTCCATTGGGTTTGGACCTCTCATAGCGTCAATGCTGGTATGGTAGTGGACCGACTTAAGCCATCCGAGCGCGATCTCTTACTTTTCATGACAACTGGGTATCAGCCCAAATTCCTAACCACAGAAACAACAATGAAAATTTATGTGTCTCCTGAATTGGACCAGCAACTCGGTTTCAAACACGTCAAACGCACTGCCACAGAGATATTTAGGCATAAGCTCCAAGAGCAGCTCTTCCTTTTAACTCTCAAGTCCATAATGCTGAAAACATAACTCAACGAAAGATTAAGGCGCGAACCCCTTTCACGTTCAACATTAATATATTAGTTTTGGCACAACAGAAAATTTAATAACAGTCCCATTGACTTACAACTAGATAAGCAGGTTAAAAGTCTCGCAAAGGAGTTAGAGACACGACCTTCAGTTTCAAGTCACAGATTTTGCTTAAATCAGCATAAAAAGTTTAATATCTAGTACGCAAATGATGCTCCTGATATAAATAAATTTGAGGAGGAAACTACGGCGATAAGGAGTTCTTATTAAGTACATCGGTAACAGATTACAGGTTTGTGATCGCAAATTTCTATTAGGATTTAATTTAGGCAGCACGGAACTTATCAAATTCATTCAAACGTTTCCAACTCATTAGTCTAGAACCTTTCGTTGTTTAGTTTATTTAGTTTACATATAGAGTTTAATTTTAGTATAACCATGTTTTAATATACCTTCCGTTTATTACGTCAAAAAACATTTGAAGGAAAAATTTCAAATCGTTTAATTTTCAAACTATAGTTCTTGCATAGAAAATATTATGTATATAAAGTATTAGAAATAATAAAACCGCAGCAAATTCCGTTGCGTAGTTTTTAAGATTTAAGCATACATAGGCATATAGGGGGTTTGTTTTATACCATGATACACTTTATTCTAAAAACCTTGTTTTCGTAAAAACAAAAAAAATATCATCTAAAATCAAAATGTATAGAATTTACAGAGGTATACACAAATGACTTCTTATATATCGAGTTGATTATAATTAACATTGGCTTTTTCACGAAATATGCTGCTGCAAAACAGCAGGAAAGGGGAATCAATTTTCTAACCAATTTTCCTTGCGACAGCCTTCCCGAAGTGTATTCTCGGCAGGGGACATATTGTGAATCAGACCGTTGTCAAATGGCGCACAATAGTTTCTAATAAAATTGTTACATACTTAATCTTTACGATACACCTTCACATTTATATTGAAGAGTTAGTGTTTTTTACTTGAAAATTTTTATTTTATCACGAGATGGGACCGATTTATTAGACAAGTAAAATAATAATTACTATTATTGCTGAAAATGTTACTATAAAATTATAATTGTGTTCAGCGGTAATGATCACCACAGCTACTGTTATGGATAAATAATTAGTATATCTCTAACATAAAAATTCACATATAAAATTGATATGTATAATAATCGCGTAAATAAAAGAAATAATAGAAAAATACCTTTTTTTTTTTTTTTTTTTTTTTTTTTTTTTTATAGCATACCCAGGCAGACGAGCATTCGGGCCACCTGATGGAAAGTGATCACCGACGCCCATAGACGTAGCTAATACCAGTGGTATCGCCAACGCGCTGCCTACCGTGAGACATAGGATGTTAAGTCTCGTTTACCCAGTAAATACGCTGGCTACGGTGCCCTTCAAACCGGAACACAGCAGTGTTTTCACACTACAGCTTCGCGGCAGAAATAGGCACCGCGGTGGTACCCACCCAGACGGTCTCCTGTAAACAGGGGACCTACCACCGTAAACCTTTGAAAAAGGTGCCAATGCAAATCTCGAGAAGAGCAGAACCATTTTCATTTATTATGTTCCAATTTTTTTGTCACTACCAGAATAAGTACAATTAATACAATTAATAAGAACGGACCTAGTTTCTTTCATTCCGACTTAAAATTTGGAGCTGTTGTTAGTATTGAAAAATTAATGAAAGAAATTTATTAAATTGTGTTGTGTTGTGTTGTATCTCTTTGTCATATTGATTTAGTATAGGAAAAATTACTAAAGCGTTAAAGTTATTACCATGAAAACAATGTTATTAACTAATATGCAAGAAATAAAGATTAGGGTTAAATAATAATTATAAAAAAAGATAAATAATCGTCATCGTTATTAAATAACCTCTGAATACCCACTGCTGAAAAAAACCTTTCCCCCATAATATCAATTAACTCGCTTCCAACTTGCATGGTCTGTACAAGGCTGCCACTTCATACTTAATAATTTAAACAAAAAAACTTTCATCCCCAAGGACCGTCGGTTCTTCAAGCTGTATGGGATACACATTGGAACTTTAGCTTGGTAATTCTACGAGCTATGTCGGTTATCATAGTTAAGTTTTGGATGTATGCATAACGCATTTAATCAATATTTTAACTATTATATTGTTATTATTATTACTTAAAGTTTTGCTTCTACGCATATTAAGATACAAGTGGAAATAATTTAGAAACAAGAAATCTTCATATGGACTATGCTTCGACAGAAATCGACTGCAAATAGATTAGAGAAAATGTAATTAAGGACACAGCCGACTCAGGTTACCTGTGAAAATATTTCCAACGTTAATTGGATACGCCTAACATTATATATTATTATAAGAATAACGTCATATGTGGAACGTCACCTCTCTGAATTAGTCTTGTATAAACTTAACTACCTCCATAGCCTTGTGGTATGGTGTTGTGCTTCAGAAACCGGAGATCGTGGGTTTGAATCCTGTGGGGACGCAACAACTTTTCGTTGTTAGTAAGGGAAATGCGGGCTGGTCTCCTTATTATCGGTAGAGTAAGATGGTCAATGTCTGGACGTACACGTAAAAAGTCGGGTCCTGTCGGTTATTCGTCCCATCGGTCAATGAGAGTGAAGGAATAGAAATAGCACCTGTGTATTCGCGTACACTTGTACACTATAATATCTCATGCGGAGTTGACTGACCTCTAATATAGATCGGCTGCCGTAGTCGAAATAGGAGGACATTACATGTTATTAGTACATACATGCACTGATATAACATACAATGTCTGATATAATAAAAACTGGGTCTCTTGACATGTATGTCAACTTTCCGAATGAAAAGAAAAATGAAGGTTCATCCAGTGCAGAAAAACAAGGTAACAGGCCCAAGGAAATTGTAGTAAACAAATAGTCGGCTGGCCATTTTGTAGATATCGACGCTTTTTATGAACACTTTTAGTATAAAAGGTTAAGGTACATAAACTTTTTAGGCTTTACTGTTTAAGCCTAGCACGTTACCGTGATAAAGGTAGTTTCTATTGCCTATTTTTGGCGATTTCAACTTTGCCCGTTTACCTAAACTTTCGACAAACTAACTTTATGTGGACATACGGGCATAAAGGAGAACCTAATTAACTTAATTTTCTCAGCTTGTTCTAACCTTAATTTCCTTTATTTAGGTTAGGTGTCATACTAAAAGGAGCAATGACGGCTCGTGTCACTGTGGTACCAAGTTTAAATTCGTGCTGAATAAATTTCGAACTCGCCATAATAACTGAATTAATTAATTAATATATAATTGGCCGTTTATTTAACGAAAACAAAATACCTCGAATTTAATTTCAGTGCTCGAGCTACGCCAATCTTATTTCTAGAAGCATTTTAATAGCTAGCTAAGCTTTAACTTGTGATAAGAGAGAGCGACATATATTTTAGATATAGCTTATTGATATAGAGCGGGTACATCTGCGACTTTTTAAATAACGTTTACACAGTGCAATGCAGGCCGTTATGCTCAGTACTGCTGTCCAAACCCGTTAAAATCGGACCACCAAGGGCGTTTAAAGTTCTCTGGTTTAAAGATCGTCGAACTGGAAACTACCGCATCCTAGATATCTAGGGTCGCAAAGGGCGAGAGTCGAGGTGGTTTGGATGCCCTGGATGTAACTTTGCTCTGGAATCAAGTATGTATCTCTTGTCTCGCCAGAGCAATTTAAGGTGGTGGGGTATTGTTAGACCTTATAAAGACATCCAAACGCTGCGAGTCCCTCCACTCTACGACATCCGGTTCAGAAGTAAATCCCGTATATATATTTATACCTTAGTATAGCATGGCGACCCGTCGCCACGGCAAGCGTCACCACGCCAATAATTCGGTTTATAAATGAGCCTATAGATGTTCCACATCAAAACTCTGCCAGCCGGGCTGACGTCACTTATCTCTTCATCAGGGTCACTCATCGGCAATCATTAAAACAAAACAAGTTATAATGAATTCTATAATAAAACAAATAGACTAACACTTTAAATTTTAATTAAACACTTATCACAGTTCTATAGTAATGAGAAATTAGAAGGTACTCACAGAACAACCTGCCTCGCCGACAGCTCACACCACAATGTGTTTTCACAACAAATCCAGGCTCTTTTTATATCAAAGTGGCGGTGTTTTTGAAGTCATAACACTTTCATATTTACTATTATTAATGGTTTCAATAATCATCTTTACTTGATTAATTTACTCCGACAATTCCTTAAACAAATCTTAAAAACTAATACTAAAATTAGATATTTTATTACAGTGTTTAATCAATCAATCAATCAATCAATCAATATCATGTGTTGCATCGAGTTATGTTTAGATAGTTTTAAGTAGTATTTCATTTGTTAATTCTTTAAATGAATTTAGAAAGGTATTCACAACGTCTAAATATCACAATATTAAAAAAATTTGACATCTGGCGTTTTAACGGTGTTAGAGGGTAATCGCAAATTAATAGATGAAATTATTTAAACTCGATACAAGACTTAAGAATCGATTGTTTTTAACATTGATAACCTAGTACAGACTAATTGCAATAATTAAATCTTAGCAAATTAACACTATTTAACTATAAAGTTAAGTTTGAACTACTTGCGCCGACAATATGTATACCTTAGTATAGCGTGGCGACCTGTCGACACGGCAAACGTCGCCACGCCAACAATTCGGCTTACAAGTGAGCCTATAGATGGTTCACATCAAAAGTTTCTTGAATAAGCTAACTTTAGAGAAAAAAATTATCTGTTAATTATTTTTTAAAAAACACTTACTAACACGCTTTTTTCGCACTTCGTATAAATGAATTTTGTCTTCTACTGTCTACCAAAAAAAATCCTGCGGCATTCCATCCATTAAGCGTGTTTCAAGATTATGAATACCATGAAGAAAAAGAAATTTAAAAATGCTAGAGCAGTGCTTGTATGGGACTCATGAACTAACAGTGGCTCTTACTTTTATTTGTCTCTTAAACTCTCCTGATCACCTTTATACACATTTGTTAAAGCTGAAGTCACTTTTATCTTCTCCAACAGTTGCTGAATCACTTTTATAGGATAATTTTGTAATGATATACAAAAATCTTTAAATTCTACTGATGTGTGTTGCAAAAACATTATAAGTGCATGCAGAAAAATAGATATTTAGAAAACCGCCTCCGTAGCCCAGTGGTATGGGCTGTGCTTTAGCAACCGGAGGTCGTGGGTTCGAATCCTGCGGGGATTCAACAAATTTTCATTGTTGTTTCCTAGTTGATTAGGGCAACTTGGGCCGACCACCCAATTGTATGAAAAGCAAGATGATCCATGCGTGGGATGGGCATGTAAAAAGTCGGTCCACCCACCAACCCCAGCGTGGTGGGATACGGTCCAAAACCTCCTAATGGATAGGGGTGTATTAGGGGAGGCCTATGTCCAGCAGTGGACTATTACAGGCTGATGATGATGATGATGATGATGAGAACACTGCAGACCTTTGGGGGATCTCTGTAATGGTGGTAAATTCGATTATTGATTTGATTTTACCTGATCTAGCTACCATATTCAATAATCCAGAGAGACAAGTTTCGTAAACTAATGAAACACCCTAGAGTTATACCGGTTTTTAAATCAGGGTTTAACACGGACCCTAATCATTTTAGAACTATCTCTATCTTGCCTACTTTTAGTAAAATATTTGAAAAGTTATTATTAAACTAATTAATGAAACATTTTAATAGCAGCTGTCTTATTAATAACTAGCAGTACGGTTTTACTAGCGGTCGCTGAGCAATTGATGCTGGCGTTAAGCTCGTTAAGGCTTGGGAAGCGTCGCCGGATGCCTTTTGCTTCTTTTGCGATCTCATAAAAGCTTTTGATTGCGTACAGCATGAAATTCTGGTCAGTCAGTGTAAGATACATTACATCATACATCATCAGCCTTTGTTAGTCCACTGCTGGACATAGGCCTCCCCTAATACACCCCTATCCATCAGGGGGTTTGGACCGTATCCCACCACGCTGGTCCAATGCGGGTTGGTGGGTGGACCGACTCTTTTACATGCCCATCCGACGCATGGATCATCTTACTTTTCAGACAATTGGGTGATCGGCCCAAATTGCCCTAACCAACTAGGAAACAACAATGAAAATTTGTTGCGTCCCCGCAGGATTCGAACCCGACCACCGGTTTCTAAAGCACACGCCCATACCACTGAGGCTACGAGGCAGTGTAGAAATGCCGCAATGAATCTTCTGTCTCTGTACGTGAACTACCAAAAGGACTGGCGTAAATAGTAAAAAATCTCTCAGGGCCCCGGTAAATATGGGTGGCCCACAAGAGTCTATTCTTCGGCCTTTTCTCTTTCTCATGTATACAAATGATTAACCATATGTTATTAATAAAAACGAAGAGATAGTATTATTTGCAGTCGATTCTTTCTTGATTTTTAAAGTTAGACAACATACATCACTAAATGACCATGTAAATAATACTTTCTCTACAGTGGCGCACTGGTTGAGTGTTAATAATTTGCTTCTAAACCACAAGAAGACAAAATGCATGAAATTTATGACTCCAAATATAAGACCGAGTAAATGTGAAATGTTATGCATAAAAATAGAAAGGCATTCTATGCATTCTAGGCATTATGATGCACATCACATAAATACTAGAAAGAAAAATAATTTAATTCTTCCTGTAACTAGACTGCGAAAAATAAGTAAATCTTTTATGGGATAATGTATACGCGTTTACAACAAAATCCCAGTAAATGTTAAGAATTTAACTATTAATAAATTAAAAAAGTTGTAAACAAACGTTTATATGTTTAAGGTTACTATAACATAAATTAATTTATAATCATCCCCATACGCCGTATGAATCATCTTACTTTTCAGACAATTGGGTGATCGGCCGAATTATTGGTGTCGGATATTGTTCCAATCTACCAGAAAACAATGATAACAGTTAATATTTTATAATTAAATTTATAATTATTATATAATACAAACTATATAATTTTAAGGTTGTTTACTCACGAGAATCGAACGCACGTGTTAAAGTTTAAATTAGTTGTTAAATTTACTGTTTTCATTGCACAAAATATTTTACTTTGCTACTTATTAGTAGCAACGTAAAATATTTTCATACAAACCTTTATCGTACATTTTAGAAGGCTTGTCTCACAAATACAATTATATTTTGCAAATGCAAATAGCTATAACCCTTACTTATAAGCTGATTTTTCATACATTACTTGGATATTTGTACTCACCATACATTATGTGTAAAAAATATAACATACTTGTTATACGTCTTAACCTTTTTTTATATCATGTATTTTACAAATATGTTTTTTAACCTGTTCGTGACCACGAAGATAGCAGACAGTGTATAATGTCAACTATAAAAGTTTTAATTATCGAAATAACTAAAATAAATACAATAATTTTAATTTGTATTATTATTTCAGTGACTGCGTTAACATATAAAAAAAAAATTATTATTATTTCGGCATTAAATTATTACGCGCATTTACAATTATTGGGCCTTATAAGGCCCAATAAAATAGTATAATGTTAAAAATGCAATAATAGATAACTGTTGCCTTATTATAATTTTTCAGTACTAAATAGCTGAACAGGTGTTTCCCAATTATAGGTGCTTTGTTAGTGAAAGTTAGTGTGATGCAGTTTTATTATTTTCTTAAATTATTTAATGTAAGCAAAAAACAAATAGAAGTAAGATGAAGTATAAGAATTAAGTAAAACGTAAATTATTTCGTAAGCTGGTAGAAATCTTTGAGTAAAAATTTATATCCAAAAGATACAAGACATAATCCTGGGGTGAAACGTGATAAATTGTGTTTATTACACATTTTATTGCCATTCGCAATGGCACGTCGAGTTTGCACCGAGGGTTAATACATTTTATGTTCTAATTATGTTTATAATAAATGTCTGTAATATTTATTATAAACATAATTATATCATAAAATGTATTTTTTAGCGAACACGTTTTTATTACTTATAAAATTTGTATATATTTATTATAAACTATTAAATTAAATAACTATATCTGTAACAAACAGCTTTTTATAATTTTTACAAGAAAAAAGCATATTTTTATTTTTATAATAATAAAATATATGACTACTAATAATATGTATCATTCACTTTTCACATAGATAACTTAAATAAATAGAGTTAAAATTAAAAAGTTTTCTACAGACTTCTCAAATCCACTTTGTGGTACTTAATTGGAAGCGTGTTTTTTTAATTTATATATGTTGCTCCAATTTTGTTCATTCTCCTTTTAAACGATAGATATTAGCGTCCCATTGGTCTCATTTTTATAATAATTTTGTGATCAGTATTTTAATACATATTTAAGAAATTAAGAAAATTTCAGCTTCAGAAATCACACCCTCATGCGATTAAATTTTATTTACTCTCGATGGAAATCATTGATGAACATTATAATAAAGGGTAAGATTATGTTTCAAAATAAATTTAATCTGTTTCCAACGTTATGCTAAACTTCTTGCACTGACGTAAATTATTCGAGTGGGCGGAATAATACTACTTTCCCAACATTTAAAAGTTTAACAAATCAAAAGACAAGATTAATTACATTGTCTTCTATTTAATCTTACGCTATAAAGATTTTTTCATAAAATTACTTAAACTCTGACCAAAATTAAAAAATATAAAGGAAAATTATTTTTACTATAAGCTAAAGAATAAACTTTTTGTTTTTTTTACTAACCTTAGGTATATTGTTTGCTGTATCTTGTAATTAATAAAAAAATGACGGCTACAGAAAAGCTATACATGTAAAACTAAAACAAGCATAAATTTTCTTCAAATCAATTAGTGTGACTTTAATATTAAAACATTCCTTCACATTTTAGATATTTACTCTATTATAGTCATTGTATCTTATATGAAATTTTACTATATTCATTTTACTTGTTTATCGCTCAAACTTGTCAGTTATCTTAAAGTCTATCAGATTACGACAATACAATCGACTTTCAAAATATTAAATTAAATCCCTGCCATTTACAATTTTTAATAGTAGTATTGGTAACTAATATTAAAAATTTAAATTGTCTAAAATTTGTCCTAACACGGAAATAATGCTATAAATTATTCCCTTGTTCGTATTAATACCCTTCATAAAAGTTAACACATTTTCCAAGGATTAATAAATAATAATGTCCTCCTAGTTAATTCCGACTACGGCGGCCGATCTATATTAGAGATCAGCCAACTGCGCAGGAGATATTATAGTGCACAAGTGTACGCGTAGACAGGTGTACTCCCTATTATTTCACTCTCATAGCCCGATGGGACCGATAACTTTTACGACTAAAGAGAGGTCAGACGCACGACTAACTTTTTACATGCCCATCTGACGCCTGGATAATACTACTTTACAAGCAATCAGATAATCAGCACGCATTGCCCTAACCAACTAGGAAACAACCTAGAATAGACGTTAAGTCCCCGCATAATTTGAACCCACGACCTCCGGTTTCCAAAGCACGAGTCTATAACACTAGGATACGGAGGCCGTTACATAAATAAATAAACATATATTTGTAGCGATTACACTACTATAATCAGGTATAATTCCGAAGTTATTTCATTTGTGGCTGGTAAAAGTAAATTGCCACTGATATAAAAGTTTTGCGTTGTTACATTCGACAGAGCGTACGTGCGACTGTTAAACTACATTCAATGTGCCGTAATTCAATTTTGTTGTCCGCTTCACATTTTACGATATACTCTTGCTCATAATATGAGCAGAAATCGAAATACAATGTATCAAAACTTTGAAAAATGAAAGTTTAGTAATCCAAATTGTGTTAAGGTAAGTATTTAGTAAGTTTTATTCTTCGAAAATTTCTGTTTTAGTGATCAATACTATTTTACTTTAAATAATTACAACCGTTGAAGATAAAAGTATTAAAAAAACTGTTAAGTTTACTTACCTATTGTAAATGTTAAGGTCTTTTTTGGGGTATACGCGTTATTGACTCAAAATAAAAACTTGCAATGCGAATATAAATTACTGAGTGAATAAACTTAGATCGTGTTAATTGTAGGTAAACAACTAACACTATCATACTATTAAAAATGTAGAACAATATACTAGATTTTAACTAACTTGGACTATATAAAAAAATAATTAAAATTACAATTCAATTCCTTCTTCCATTTACAATAAAATAACCAGCTGGATTATCGAGCAATCTTTTGACTTTGTCGCCGACTTTCTGATCAAAGATGAACAATCTTTCGAACAAAGAAATGTAACTAATTATGTTAAGAATAGAATAGAAGTTATGTGGTAGCGATTTCAATCTATTAATTATGTTTGAATACAGAAACCTACTATCTATTTATTTTAATTTAGTTTAGTAACAGTTTTTTTACATTATGAAATTATGTAACTTACAGCGCTACTTGTAGTAAAGTCACTAGACGTCGGAGAACCGTAAATATACAGATTTAAGAAATGTTTGAAATCCAAATCAACCTTACGTTCGTGCAAGCCCTATCATCGACTATGGTGACATTATGTTCCTAGTGACCTGAATGCAGTTCAACTTAACAAACTTGACAGACTTCAGAATAACTGCATTTGATTCCTTCTACAATTTTGTAAATATAATCATGTCGGGAGATATCGTTCCTACTTCTGTACCACTTTCTTTTCTATTTTAAATTCCTCTTTACCGAATTATTTGTCTTCACATTTTATTAGTACCAACAATTAAGATCTTCGTTCGACGCATAATCGGCTTCTGTTGACCCTCATATCGGGGCGATTTTACGTACAAATCGGTCTTAGTGGAAATGCAATGCTATGACGTTAAAAATTGTTAAAATGCAGTTAACACTAAGAAAATATCGAAAAAATATAAACGCGAAATTTTGTGTCAGTGTCGTGAAGTAATTTTAAATACTTTTTTTTGCAAACTTTGAATGTTAAGCATTTAAAGTAACTTGTTTATGTAGAAAAAAACAAAGTTAAAAGTGGTATTATATATCCTTTATGAGAATTCCAACTCTAATTTATTATTTTATTCGTAATACACTATCAAAATTATTTATATATTACGAAAAGTACAAGTCTTTTTGTTTTATATGTAATTCGATATCTTTACATTGATTGGAATATTGATGAACATAAAGGACATTTTAAAGAACTTTTAAAAAATAAAATTTTCCGTTTATAAAATTCGTTCAAATAGTAATAAAAAAATATGGAACATGAATGTTGCGTAGGTTTTCTTTTCACAAGAAAGTGGGTTACTTTTTTTCAACTTGCCCGTTTCCCTCCCATAGAAGTTAAAATAATATTGTTTCCAATAACAAGTGCTGTAGCCAGTAGACGTATCGCCTATCAGATAAATGTTGTGTAATGTTGTCGCTTGACTTGTGTAATGTTGACACTGGTTACCAATGCCTTTAAGTGGGGGACACGCATTTTACAATGTTTTCATTATTTACATTTACAACATTTTGTTTTTGATGCAAGAAAAAATATTTAAACATTATGTTTTGTCGTCAGTACACTAAACGGAAACAGCAAAAGCAATGGTAACTTTTATAACATTTACCTTTAAATTTACTTTGGAACACGATAAACTATTCATAAAAACTAGCATAAAAGTAATTGTAATTGTGCAATAAATATTATTAGTATCCTAGGAAACATGCTGATTAGAAACAAAAATGATAAAGTACAAAACAAAATCCAACCTCCTCCGTGGCCTTGCAGTATTCCGATCGAAAACAACTTTGTATTGTTTTTTGGTTGGCTATAACAATGTGGGCTGATTACCCAATTGTTTGAAAAGTAAGATGACCTATGCGTCGAATGGGTATGTAAAAAGTCGGTCCACATACCAACCCGCATTAGACCAGCGTGGTAGGATACGGTCCAAAACCCCCTAATGTGGGGCGGCCTATGTCCAGCAGTGGACTAACACTAGCTGATGATGACAAAACAATGTACTCTTCTACATTGTTTTATAATCTATAACTAATTATAACCATATAGTCTTGACCGAGTTTAAGGGCTTAAGTGTCAGTAACTTTTTACGAGGTCTAGTCTCAAACTTTACATTACAAGAAACATCTTATCGGTCAGGTGAGGTCATCTTAAAAGCTCAGTAAACGTTGGGAAATAGATACCGAGGGACCTTGTTTTTGTTAGAGTCCCCAATTCTACCTTTAGTATATTTGACATATGAGTTACTTTAATACAATAAAGATATATTATGACAATAGAACGAAATGTCTTAAGTTCATGTCTGGACTTGAATATTGGATGTAACTAAAGAAAGTTTCTGCAATAAACCTTTTTGATCGAGATGCTACCGTATCGGTACTCTATTGTACCTCTAGGAAATGGGATAGATGTCTTTGTTTGAAAAGAATGTGTAATTAAATAGTCGACAACAAAAGTAAAACGATTGCTTCATAGTATAGCTGGCTGTTTTGGCGAATGGAAGAAAGAATTTGATCTTCAATTGATTAATGACATAATAAGACTATAGAATCGTATAATAGTAGCAGATTAAATATTAAAACTATTTCTGTGAATATTTTAAAAAATTTGCATCCTAATTATTACGTTAATATTAGTTAAACAAATTTAATAACTGCTTGATAAGAGTAAATGTGCTTTTAATATTTTTTATATACATAAGAGAACCGCATAAGTTCATATACAATTAGAAAACAAGGGAAAATATTAAATAGCGGTGGCTTTTTAGTTTATTAGAAAAATAACTGTTATTGCAATGCACTATACATGAATATCATAATGTTCTAAATTGTATGGGTAAATCACACCGATTATATTTAAAAATTATTTATCTTGCACAACTTTTCAAAACATATCATTTACTAAGAATTGAGTATTGACGTAAATGGAACGTAACACATAAGAAAGGGACGTCAATATTACTAAATCGGATAAAATTGCACGGACATTCTTTGAAATCAAATTACGGAATTGAATGTTCACAACAGCTTCACTCAGACTCAATAGGTAATGCGATAGCACAGTTCGCAAAGCTCTTCGTGATCGTATATATATTGCAATTTATTTTGAACGACCCGGATTATAAAAATTTGACTTTAAATAAAATTTTACTGAATAATATTGCTTTTAATTAAGGTAACAAAAATAAGTCCAGTATAACTTTGTTCTTTTTTTAATTTATTACCCCTCTCTTCCCTTTTGTAATGAAATTTCAAGTACTAGCCGCTTCAACTTAAAAAAAATGCTTCGTATTTTATTTACCTCTTGCGAAACTATTGTACAACTGCAATTCGATAGAATTAATATCTTTAGAGAGTTTCAGGATAAGAGTTTGAAGACAAAATCAAAGTTAAAACATATGCAGTTTAATTAACATGGATGTGATATTGAAAGTAAATATATCGATTATAAGTTTACAAAATTATGTTACATATTTTTTAAGTTGTTGGCACAATTGTTATTAAACAAAATAGATTAATTCTGGTATATGAATTTTGCTAAGCGTGATATTTTGGTTGAGAACTAATACCGTTTACTCTTTAATGAAAGTTTTTCGTTGGAAAAACCATGCTAAATATGAGACATTAACTGATTACGTCTCCCAAATGATATTAAAGTAAAATATTTTCTGAAAGTTAAATTACTTTGGTAGGAGCTTACATACGTTGAATTTCAAGTGGGCTATTAAAAGTTATTGAGCGTCTAAAGCAACTTGTTATCTGTTCCAGTTAGTGCGATAACTGCATAAAATTATTTTACATCTATATTTGTTTCATGTAATACTTAAATTTAGCAAATACTGTTATTATATAGCTTTTTAATTTATACTCTGGCGGAGTCTCCTCAGAGAAGGTTCCAATTTACTTATTCTTACTTTTAGCCTTAAATAAGGACATAGGCCGGTGTACTGTCATATACTATGAATGGTTTTGTGACTACTCCCATTTGAGTTACTCTAGAAAAGCTAATAGGTTCTTTTGTAGTATTCGATTAGGCAATTTTGACTTGTTGATATTTAAGTTTTAGCAAACTGATTAAAATAGTAGCACAAATTTTCCAATGTTTACTACATTTCAAACGTAAATTTTTAATGTCGTTGTTTAAGGTAGCGTGGAAGATTATATAATAACTAGGCTATCAAAATTTATATATTAGAGTAAATAATCGATATAAAATAACTAGCAGAGCTATTTTGAGTCCTTTTTTATATGCGTAAAGAATTTAATTATGATTATTTTATTTATATCCATTATTACTTGCAACACAAATTTTATGTAAAGAGTTATTTCATACATAACATAACTTATTTACTATTAGATTAGCCAGAACAGAGATACAGACAAAAACGTTTTTTTATATTTATCGGTTATATATCACAATTTTAACATTTAAAAACGGTCATTAAAATTTTACAAACATACAATTCCATTTAATTCATCTGTACAGATATATCTTAATTAATTAGTTTGAATACATTAAGCAAATAAACTGCATTGGCATCAGTGCGCATTAAAGCTATCGATGATGCTCATAAACTGTTCTAACAGATTAGGTGGCTTATAAAACCAATCAGTGTCACCGCCGGTATTTGCTTGCAATATATTTAACTAGTAATAACCAAAATAATGCATTACATTATGATGCCAAAACCCAGAACGTGGAAACCATCTCAATCAGTAACTTCCTGTATCTGTTACGGTAATTTGTGGCCCGTGAAGTTTATTTGTGTTAATACAACTGCATCTATATGTGTGTAAGGGTTACAAAAAAGATAGAGATGTCAGTTGTCTTGTTACTGTTGCTAAAATGGGTTCGCTAAGTTTTGAATATAATTTTACTTTTTGCTCCGTTCTATGGGGTAAGGAACTATTTACAAACTGTAGTGCGGTGGTGAATTACTTGAATTTACTTTATAATTACTTAGGGCAGTGAATATTATAAGTGATTGATGACTTTAAACTTAATAAATATATTTAACAGCTTATATATTTGTATATAAATATATCATAATACAATCCTGATATCAGTATCTCATGTAGTAAATCACTCGTAAACAAAGCAATAAACGTACACACAATTAAATAAAATGCGAAAGATTTTATTAATTGCCAAATTAACTATGTTTGTCTGTCCGAATTTACCGTCTAAACAATAGAACCGATTTTCATGAAATTAGGTACATACTTACAAAATGGTTCCAAGAAAAGGCATAGAATATTAATTATTGTGATAAACGTGGTTAAAAGGGTTGAAATAGGGGATGAAAATTTATATGGAAATTGTCACTGTTGAACATGAAACGATGAAATTTTGTGTCTAGATACTCGTAACGAGCCATAGCTGGCGATTCTCTAGCAATCTTGTAATTTTAATTTGTGCGAGGAGGGGGATAAGGGTTGAAATAGGTATAAAAACGCTCTACAATAATAAAACCTCATTTATATTATAATAAACAGTATATTTTAATACACCTTACGGACATTTCTCTAATTTCACGCGGATGAAGTCAGGGGTAACGGTACGTTCACACGGAGACACGATTTGCCGAATCTTATTTTCATCGGATCTGGAAAACCGAATGTTGTATTCACACAGCACTCTTGCTTGGCCGTATCCGACGGCCTCGTATCGGATCTCGTGTGAGTCTTGTTGTATGTATTCGAAGTTATGCTTCTAGACCTGTGTCTGTGTGAAGCTTCATCTAGTTACTGAGTTCGGAGGATTGCGAGATCCCTCGAACTCTGTGACAAAACTTTAAAGAATGGCCACACGCATTATGGATGCGTGGGTTGATTTTGAAGAAGTCGCTTAGGATCATCGACGTTCGGTATACGGACCGAGCGCCGATGTTCGGTCGACTGTCTAATCGATTGCTGGGGACGGTGAGAACCGCCCTGGAACGCGGGTGTATTCTCGTGTACGCGGTGTGTTGGTCTCGCCGTGCTCTTGAGCGAGGTATACCTAAAGTGTGTGTGTGTTATCCCTACTTGTGTGTGTAGTATCGTGTGGCGGGACCCTTGTAGGTCCAGAATTCCTAAGCCCCTTCTTCATCTGGGTCTAAGAGTATATTACGGGGACGACGTTTCCTACTAGAGGCTTCTGGGTCTGCTTGATAATTTGCAGCGCTCCATCAGAGGTTATTTTGCGTTTCTATTCTTTCATAGAAATTTTTGATAATGTTTTTAAAATGAGCGCGTAATGTCGGCATCTTGCACATCGCTGTGCAGAGTCGACATTTTTGATAAGGCTCTGCTCCAGTGACTCGTCGTAAAATTTATTTTGCACCACCTGTAGTTGATTTAAGTGGTGGGAGGATATGTGGGCAAAGATTGCAAGCATATGCCATTATCAGCCGTATGCAAGCTTTATATAATAAAAGTTTGTAATTAAAGGCAATTTGCTATTTGAGTTGGTAAGATAGAAGAGACGATTCGAAACATTAAGCGGTTTTTCTTCTAACCTCTTTGACGTGACTTTTGAAACTCATGTTACTGTCGAAAGTAACATCTAAATATTTGGCTTTCTTCTGCCAGGGATCGGTTTGCCGTAGAGGTTCAATTGTCCGAGTATTTGCCTACATCGAGCATTGTGTGCGGTTTTTGGAACGGACGTGTGGTAGGACGAGTGAGGTCAGCTCTGACAGAAGACCGATTAAAGTATATTGCTACACTTTTTTGGATTCACATCAATCCTCCATTTGCGAAACCAATCGCCTAGGCTATTGATTGCACATTGGAGTTTACTGGGATAAGGGATGGGAGGAAGAGGAGTAATGAGGGCGGTGTCGTCTGCGAAAAGCGCAAGGTTAACATTAGAGCTTTTTGGGAATATCGCTAGTATATAGCGTGAATAACAGAGGAGAAAGAACGGAACCTTGTGGCACGCCCGCTAGCAGGAGCGTCTGGTTGAGAGGGTGTCCTCTACTCGATATCGAAAAGAGCGATTCGAAGGTAGGCTTGTATGATGTGCACAAGCCCTGTCAGGCACATTAAAAGAGTATAACTTGTAGAGTAAGCCGTTGTGCCAGACTTTATCGAATGCCTTTGCGACATCGAATAGAACACCCCGTGTAATGGGATCTAAGGCCTGACTTTGTTTTATTTAGCCCGTCAAAATGTATTCTGGGAGGCGATAGACCTGGTCGGGACAGGGTGTCTCAGGACGGAACCCGAATTGTTCGTCTGGTAGGAGGCCATTAGAGAAAACGTAATCCTTTAGCCTTCGACAAGATTATGCGTTCATACAATTTCCCCATATACAGTTGAGGAGACTGATTGGACGATAACTCGTTGGTTGGTTTAGTAGCTTACGCGGCTTTGGTATGCCGGTAATAATGGCCTCCTTCCATTCGTCAGGGAAGGAACAGGTGGCTAGAAATATATTGAAAATGCTCGCTAGTAAACAAATAATCTGGCCGTAAAAGTTTATGCCTTATTACTAATACGGTCTGGGCCAGTGCCGATCGGGCAAGACCCTTAATAATATCTTTGACCTCCTCCGGGTCACTACTTTTAAGCGTTCGCCCTCTGGTGGTAAGACTGCCCTACGGCCGATTTCACGGTCTACCTCCGCAAGATGAAACGTGTCGGTGTGTTGGCGAGATGGCGTGCATTGTAACTCTAGTGCGTCCGCTAAGCATTCGGCAATTTTCAAAATCATCGAAGGCTAATAAGCCACCATTAGGACGGGATAACGGCGGAATTGAATCGCGTGAACCTAACTTTAGATTTCGGGCTACTTGCCGTAGGCAACATGTGAAGGTCTCTAATTCTTCCGTTAGGTTGTGCCACGAAGTTTCGCGGTGAGTTTTTATGCGTTCTCTAACCTGAAGTTGTAAATATCTAAATAATGCGCGGTTTGTTTCGGACCGATATCTATCGTAAGCACGTTGCGCGGCATTTTTGTCTCTTATCAGACATCGAATGTCGAAAGGCAGGCCAAAGTTCCGGTCGGCCGTCAACTTTTACCATTCTCTCCAGACTCTTCAATGGCCGATGAGATGTGCGACTTTATGTTGTTAATGGCATTATTTGCCTGATCTAGATTATAAACTACATCTGGGATGTTTTCACAAATCTGGGGGTTTATTTCCTTGAGTTTAGCCTCAAGGCAATGCCAATCCACTCACGGTTTTAGTCATAGGGACCGAACCGGCGTCTTGGCCTAATTTACATAAAACCGGCCGTGGTCAGAATCAATTCGTGCAGTGTCTCTATCGATACGACATCGAGTGAGACACCCTTTAAAATAAATAGATCTAGTGTACTAGGTGATCCTCTACTATCTGATGGATATCTAGTTGGGGTCTCGGGGCTATTATATTAATGTCGAGTACCTCCTCGAGACCCTGCAATATTGTGCCATTTGAGTTGTTTCTGCTTGTCGTTCCAGTCGCGGTGTTTGCAATTAAAATCACCAGCGAGTAATATTGATGGACCCAGTCCGAAAAGCAGCTCAAGGTCTGATTGTAACATAGTTTTTAGCGGCGAGAGATACACTGAGGCAAGTACAAGCGGCTTATGGCCGGTAAGTGCGATCATGCACGCGAAGCTTCTAAATTTGTAGTAAGGGCACTTCTATTGATGTTATGTGCAGGGATCTTTTATAATAAATTAGAGTACCGCCCATGGAGGAGCTAACAGTCTATCGTGTCTAATAATATTGTATCCGCTTATCTTGGGATCCATGTATTGCTGGTTTAAGATGAGTCTCTTGTACCAAAAATATGTCTTTATTATAATCTTGTATGAATTTAGTGATTTCTGCCTTCTGATCTCTAAAACCGTTTGCGTTATAGCAAGAAACGACTAGAGAATTTGGTTTGGCCCTACCTACACGAAGAATTGCCATCTTAATCTACGGTAACCTACGGCCTTGTGTCTGTTACGTTTATTTAATTTTTAGATTGCCCATGGCTGCAGAGGCGCACATGCTGCGACAGTGCGTTCATTTTTTGGATGCCGTCTTTGGCGGCGCGAAGCTTATCGCAAAATACGCCTAATTGATCTCGTGTGAACTCACCATCCGGCTTTTTATTAGCAAGCGCGCACAGTTCCTCACGTTGATTTGGAAGCGATGGACGTGAACAGTCTTGCTATACTATACTGGTATTATCGTCAGCGTCGTAGAAAAAGATTGTGGTTAAACCCAATAGTACAAAGAAGATCAACAGTTGGTGCCTTTACAACTCTAATGCAGCAGTTAAGAAATGATCCACAAAAATTTTTTAACTACTTTAGAATGACTATACCTACATTTGATAATCTTTTGAAAAAGTGGAAAAGATTTGAAAAGCGTGATACAAATATGAGGAAAAGCATTAGACCAGAAGAAAAATTAGCGATATGTATAAGGTAAGATTGAAATACTGTATTTTATTATAATTAAATTATTTATTAAAAATATGATTAAGATATTATAGACAATCGCTTGGTAGGGTACCAGTTTGAAGTTTCCCAACTACATATTATGAAAGTCTGGTAAATCAGAAGCATTCTGATTGAATACTTTGAGACTCTGGTGATGCTTGGTACTGCGATGTAAAATACCTGTAGATTGTGCCACATTTGGTTGATAGTTGTATGTTGATGAGTGTGCAGGAGACCATTCATTTTCGGTTCTTTATATTTTGCAATAAATTTAAGACGCCTACTTGAAATTCTAATGTTTGATTATCGTTTAGCGTTGCTCAATGATGGAAGTAGACTTTTAAGAAAAACAAATTACGGTCTTCTTTCATTTCTTCTTTCTTCTTGCATTCCATTTGATAATCTATAAACTCACTCATTTTCTTATCAAACACGTTTAAATTCTGCCTCGATGGTCTGCTTTTTTTTTCGAACCACCTACTAAATTTTCATTATTACTTTCTTGTTGACTTTCATCTGTAGCATCTTGATTGTTGCGACATCTTCACCGAATAAATTGTCCAGAGCCATCGCACTCGTCATGCGGTAACATCTGATGTAACTGTAGCGGCTGTACTATCGTCTGCTGGGTTTGGTGTAACAATAGTTGACCTATCATGTGTGTCTGCTGGCGATCACAATTTTTTTAAGAACAACATTTGACGATGATAAACGTAGGCTCTCGGACATGTCGCAGACGATCCTGATTTTTTGATTTCTTTTTCTCATTAATACCTCATCCAGCTGTCTCTAATATTAGTCCACTTCTTTACGATCGATTTAGTGCTGAAAAATATAATTAAATTTACTTGCAGATATATGGCTTCTGGGTGTTCATACAAGGATTTACATTACGCTCACTGAGCCGGTCGAGTGTCTACGATCAGTAACATTATTAAGGAAGTAACGAATGTTATTTGGAACAATTTGCATGGGAGTTTATGACATTACCCAACACAATATCTGACTGGGAATATATCGCCAATGGATTTAATACTAGAGCAAACTTTCCCATTGCATTGGTGCAGTGGACGGTAAACATATTAGGATAAAAGCCAAAACAACAGTGGTTCTATGTTTATGAATTACAAAGATTTCTTTTCCATCGTATTATTAGCAGTGGTTGATTCATATTATAAATTTACATACATCTGTGTGGGCTCGTATGGAAAAAGAATGCGATTCGACAATATTCAAGGAGTGTACTTTTGGAAAAACTAATAGATGGTGATTTGCAATTACCGGTAGCATGTCCACTGACAAACGATTCCGATTTATCGATTCCGTTTGAGTAATAGGCGATGAAGGTTTTGGCTTGCATCAACATTTGATGAGACCTTACGGCGGAAAACCATTTGGATAGAAACAAAGATATATAACTACAGATTAACCAGAGCTCGACGCTATGTTGAGTGCGCCTTTGGGATATTAGCTAACAAGTGGCGAATATTTCATCGTCCACTGGATGTTGATACCAGCACAGCAGTATCGATTGTAAAAGGCTTGCACTGTAATTTATAATTTTATAATAGATATGGAAGGTGTACAGTCGAACATAGAAACAACAAGCAATGTATCATCAGTGCTTACCGTGTTCAAGATGCAGCCAATGAACAAAATAGTAAACGAGGTGGACGATGTGCTAATGTTATACGATCTGAATTCACAATTATTTTATTTCTACAGCAGGAGCTGTGCCTTTGGCAAGACGAAACAATCTAACGTTAATTTTGAACACACTGCTAATGTACAAATAATTAACCTGTTTAACTTTTTACTTTAAAAATTACACAAACTTACCATAATCCTGCCTGTTTTTCTCTCTCCATTTCTTCAAAATCTTCATTCAAATTTATACATATTTCGCAGCCAGCAGTTCTCAGGTTTCTATCCTGTATATTTCGAGAGTTTTGTCCCATAAACTGGCTGATTTTGGACAAGAAGAAATTAAATTTTCAACGTTTATATTTTTCTGTCGTCATAGCGAGCGGTCAGTCAAAGCGGGCGAAAAGAACTGGCGACTGGCAGCGCACGATGCATGAGTCCTCCTGCCACACCCTCTTCCCAGCTTGTGACGGCACGTATTCGGTTTCAAGATCGCGACAAAAACCGAATCTACCCTGCGTGTATCGTATGAACGCATGTATTGAATGCCCTATACCACTGTATCCGATCTTGCATTTTGCAGTATCGCGGATCGGTTGTAGGTCGCAAAATCGGATGTCAACTTCCAGCAAGATTCGGCTTTTTGTCGTGTCTTGAAACCGAATACGTTGAACTCCTTCATTGAAATATCTTATGCCACTAAACCGAATCCTGCAAAAAGCCGATTCGGTAAGAGAAACACTCGACGCCGATAGTGAACGTACCGTAACAGTTAGTTATTTATTAAACATCCAGAATGTCGTAAATTGATATTAACACAAAAATATATACATAAAATTTAAGCCTGGTTTTATGCTACGCGAGTATGAAATCCGAGTTCTATAAGTGAATATTGATTTTTCAATTTATATTATTATATATATTTTACATTATTTACAACCAAAGCAGACGTTTATGTTCTATAAAATATGATTCTAGTTATTAAATAAGCTTCTCATTACAATTACTAATGTTTTAATTATATAAGCTAACTACTTCGGAATTTTACCAAAATAATTTTATTAGTGTTTTTATGTATCAATAACATCACATTATAGGTCTGAAAACAGAATCTAAAAAGGTGTAAAAAAGGTCAAAACAACCTACATGTTAAGGCTTCATTTAATATTTACATTTTAAAAAATATAAATTATTTAAACATAAGCTGCCATTTCCACAAATCACGCTACCAGTTTTTGTAAAAACTGTCAGCTTAATGGATCGGTGGGTCGATGAGAAACGACAGTAAGATGAATGTCGCCCGCCGATTACAAATAAATGACCCAGTAATGCTTGAAAATCTTACTTTTGGTGCTTTAAAATTACGTAGGCCTTTTTAAATATATACACCTGATTCGAATAATGTTTGAAATCTTTATATACAATAATTTATTTAATTAAATTTAATTAAATACAGGGTAAACGAGAAATGACATCTTAATGTCCTGCTAATGCCATCTTCGTAATATTAAAAAAATTGCATAACGTATATCGCTTTATATGTAGATTAGTTATATCTTTTGGGTTCTTCTATGCTTCATCGTTTATGATTTATGTTAGTTTATCTATCCAGTTTATTAATAAAGGAGAAGCTTACTCATGTATGGTCCTTTTTATGAGAATCTTTTTTTTGTTTGCTTTTGAGAAGTAAAAAAATAACCTTTATATGCATTTCTTCTTCAACAAAATGCGAAAATATTACTTTGACCTGAAAAGGAGCAAGGTAAAACTAAATTTACATCATAGTGGGCTAAGAGGACATTGCCACCCGATATATTCAAAGCGTTACCAGAAAAATGATTGATATGTTTACGAATAGATGACGTCTTTATAGTATTAAATATTAGGGATAGGCTTTTGATACATAATCATAATAGATGTTGTATATTTAAAATGTTGTAAAAAAAAACAGCTACAGTGATAAAATGACTTCTAGGTTATAGAGCCTAATTTGTTCGAGAACATTACAGAATTAGTGATAATAATAAAATACATTTTGTTGTATTCATATATCATGCTATCTACGTATATATTTATTTATTAGTGAAGAGGCAACAATTTCATTTGAAGTCTTTCAAAGTAAAAAGAAGAAAACGACGAAATAATTATATGTAAGAGTTAAATTATATTTATTGCTAGTTTTAAAATATATTTTAATTTTCTGTTTTAAACATTATCGTTTAAATATTTGAATATTTTTCTCTATTTTATAAAAATCTTATAAGTCTAAGAATTCAATGTCTATTATTACAATGCAAAAAGTTCCAAATAATAATAAAGTTCTTAATATACATTGTGTGTTATCCTTATTTGTTTTCGGGGAGCTTCATTTAACATTGCGTAAATGTATCATTAAGGATCAGACGTTACAAATGTGGTACTTAAGTAAGACATGTGTTCGCAAGTCGGTTGGAGTAAGAGAGCATTAGGTTAATTATATGTCACCATTAGCGAAAACGTCGTATATCTTTCAATTTAAGATAATTAATCGACCGTCACTAATTATATAATTATGCAACTGCTCCATTTTGGCTTAGTTTAATATAAATTATTTATATCTACGAGGGTGGTCTGAAAAGTTTCCGACCTAACAATGATAAAAGATTTTTTTTCTTATATTTTTTATTTATTTTTCAACATAGTCTCCTTGTAACTGGACACACTTTCTCAGCGATTTTCCTAGACTTACCGTCCAAATAGTACTTGGTGTTTTCTCTGCAAAATAACTGTTCACATAGGTGATTGCCTCCTCATTTGACGAAAATCTTGTCCTCCGAGCGCCGTTTTTAGATGAGAGAACAAAAAGAAATCGCTTGGGGCCAGATCTGAGTGAAGTAAGCGGATGGTCGAAGGCAGTTGAAACCGTAACTCGTGGATTTTGCCATGAAAAGCAAGCCGCTAGAGGTGTGAAGACAGGCGCGTTGTCTTGATGAAACAGGATTTTGATTTCTTCGTAAGATGCAGTGGCCGAGTTTTCCGACGGCACCAGACTGAGCTTTGGAAATGTTCATCAGAACATGTTGTTTGGTCTAATGAAGAAATGAATTTGAGTCTAATCGTGAACAAAACGCGCACACTACCGCGCGGACAGCTTTCTCATGTCTAAATCTTGATTTAATATGTGACAAAGACGTTCTTGGACATTTTCATAACCTCTGCATATCTCTCTCACTTTAATTCGGCGGTCGCTTAGCACCATTTTGTGAACTTTAGCAATGTTATCGTCAGTAGTTGCAGTTTTGGACGTCCGAACATTCATTGTCTCCCAAGCTCTTACAGCACGTTTAAACTTAAGCTCGCCTAAAATTTCACTGTGGTAAATGATGGTGCAGAGTCCCCACTACATAGAGTTCATCCATCTTTGATTTGCGTAGCGTACTGCCTTTCAAACAACAAAATTTTAACAGTCAGATACTCAATTTTTTCTCATTCTCAAAAACACTCCTTGACTACTCAAACGACTGTCAACTAAAACTGCCGCTAAAATGGACAGAAACTTTGGTGAGTAGCTGTTAAAATATGCCCAACTACATTCACTAGCTTTTATTAACGAGTGGCGCCATCTTTGTGTTGAGGTCGGAAACTTTTCAGACCACCCTCGTATAATCTCAACAGCGTTTCTACGATATCCAGACTAGTATGCTTGTCAGTCAACGATGTAATAGAATAAGATATACGTGCATAAAACCATTTATTATTTATTGCGAAAACTCATTAAATACCAGGGACACAGAAACTAGGTGGGTTTTTCTTTTTGTTTCTATATTAAAAACGTTTTAAAAACAATTATGCAAAAAACTAAGGTACTTATGTATTTCATATAAACGCAAGTTAGTAAGAATGTGTAACTACTTAATGGATTTTAAATTAACTTTACATTTTTAGATTTTAAGTATATTTTTTTTTATTTATATATTTTATGCAAAACACCACTCAACACAATAACTCTATCACAGATGCACAACACTTATCACACACGAGAGTTCCGTTGCGGGAAGCGGCTTACAAGGATCTCTCCTAACTATATTTCAGACCCGTCTTTTATACACGATCTCGGACAGACATAACATTAACATCGAGACTTCTTTTCTCTGAGTACCCTCTTCAGAAATAGTATTTGACTATATAGTATTTATTCGTTTACTTCAGTATGTTATCTTGACTACTTAAAAAAAGACTGGTTAAAAAAAATACCACATTAATGCCGTAAGAAAATATGCGGCATATGTCTATTTTCCTTTTCACAGTTTTTTTTTCTTTTTATGTATGGCCTGATGGTGATATGGGTTAATTTGTTCCTCAGTTTTCGGTATTAAGAGGATTTAATATCGTAATTATTAATCATAATTCACTATAAAACTTCTTAAGCTAGCCAACGGTTGTTTTTTTTATATGACAGTCTACAGAAGTTTATGTTAACTCAAACTCTGGGTCAATAGTAATAACACATATACGATTTTGAGCAAATAATGATGTAGAAAAAAATGTTTGCATAAATTTCATGTCAGCTACACATATTTACCCTCATCACTCAATAGTAATGGAAAATATTTACCATTCCGTCACGTTAACCTTCCTCTGGCACTGACATAATTTATTCAAGTTGACGAAATATTATATACCAATTTCCTAATCCTCGGCAAATACCTAAAGTGGTACAATACTTATCATTTACTTTAAATGGAAAATGTTGTAATATTTTATTTCATAATTATTTTGTTTACCAAAAATGGTTTTCTAAAAAAAATTTTGTTCATTAAAATCAAAAAAAAATTATATGAAAGAATATATGCTCATTAAGACATAAAAAGGCTAATTTAATAAGATTAGCTATGGTGTAATATATACATTTTCATTAAAATGCTTATTGCTGACTTAATAGTAGATCTATTATAACGGTTCTACAATCAAGAGCATTGTTATGCAAATGCAACTGCTTTTAAATTTGTTAACTATATTCTGTATAGACATCTGCATGAAAGTATTATAGGCTTATCCTTTTTTTTGTAACGAAATAAAACTTACTTTTTGCCTAAATTAAAAATATGCAACTAATTTAACAATTGTTATATAATTTACTTAATAGTATTTATATGTTATTCGTAAGTAAATTGAAAGTACTTCGTCAAGGAGATTATGAGCAAAATATAGGAATATATTAAATTCGTATCCCAAAAAAAAACACTCATTTGCCGAAAGAAGGCTGAATGAAGATTGGAGAAAATGTTAGTAAATGGTAAAGACTGCCAATTTCTGTTACCTGTTAAAGAATTCGGAACGTGAATAGAATATGCCCTAGTTAGAAACAGAGCAAGAGTATCTTTCGATGTCAATTCTGAAAATACTTACTTAAAAATAATATGCGAGCAAGCTCTTCCTAATTTACAGTTTTGTTATGAAATCTTGTTCGCTAAATGTTTAGTACAAGCACTTTATGGAGATAGCGTAATTACAGTATGATAAATTATACTGGTAAATACCTACCTTTTAATATTTTTATCATACAACTTAATATTTTTTATATCATATCTATCCTATACATAGAACAGGAAAAAAATATTTCTTTATAAGAAGAATCCTACCATTAAAAATCTGACGACGGTCTAAATATGTAGATATCGATCATTTCAATAATATTTATGTATCCCTCATATTAATAGCACGTATATCAATTTTTTTATATATTGTATAATTTAATAAAGTATTTTATAATCTTTCATGAAATAAAAATAAATCAAAATAATATTTCTGCATGTTACACACGAAGACGTCCATCACAGGCTGACGGCAGGACGATATTCTGACTCTGTTTTTCATAGCTTTTAGTTTTATGTTGTTTTCCTAATTGATTAGCCTAAACAATAAAAATATTTTACATCATGTATCAGAAACTGAGCTCTTCGTTGGCGCAGAAAGCACCTATTAGAAACACGAAACGACGTAGGTGGGGCCGGTCTCGGCTCGATTCAAAGGCATTAATTTATGATGAAATCACGTTGGTGGAGTGAACCGCACAACCCAACGGAGTCGAGGGCTGTGCAACTTTAAGTGTGCACAGACTTCACCTTTATTTTGGCTTAGCTCGGCTGCCATTTGTTTAACCCGTGAGCGTGCTTGATCGAGGGTGCCCACGAGGGCCGAGCCTCGGCCGATCAGCCGCTTATCTTGTCCTTTCCTATACCTGCTAGCCACATGTATCGAGGGCGCCCCGGTGGCGGAACCTAGGCTCGATCAGTTGCTTTTAGGACTTAAGTGTGACGAGTTTTTACCCGACCCATCTGATTGGTGAAAATCGGCCGCACGTGCCGGTACCCTGGTGTACGGAGTGAATGGTTGCCCTCGTCGGCGAGGGCGGTATGGATTAGTGGTTGTGCTTTTGCACGAGCCTGCATGATTGTGGTTTTGTCGTCCGGTTCCAAATGGCATGGCGCGTCGCCTGAAGTGTTGTGATTTATGAGACTTTTGCTTGGTACGTAGTCGCGGCGCTACGTACCAATTCGTTCGGATGCTGCGAAGCCGAGTCGAAATAGCGAATTGACGCTTGTTTAAGATATTGTTTAATGGTCGGTAATTCCAGATCCATGTGCAGGTTTTCGTTGCGCAGATATAATGGCGCCCGTGGCTCTGCGCATGAATCTGTTTTGTTGACTTGTAATTTGTGAATATGATTCTTGTGGGCATGAGCAAATCAGGGCCTGAGTAGGTCATGATAGGACGGATTACGGTTTTGTAGAGCAGCACCTATTACGCAGGGATAGCTTGCTTTTAGGATTAATGAGGGGATATAGGCGGCCTAGGACAAATGCCGCTCTATTTTGACTTTGGTGAGGTGAGGACCGAAGGATAGGGTTTTGTCAGTGTTACCCCGAGGTATTTGGTTTGATCTACCAGGGATTGGGCAGTCAAGGAGGCGGATTTTGGATGGGAGTGATAGGCCTGCCGTATCGTAAATAGTACAGCTGCGCTTTTGGAAGGATTAATCTCAATCCTCCATTTCCGAAACCATTCCCCTAGGGTCTGGCCGCGCTTGAGTCTTTGAGCTATGAGGATAGGACATTTTCCGGATACATAAATGCAAGTATCGTCTGCGAACAAGGCGGTGCTTACGTGTTTGTGGAGTGGGATGTCGGTAGTATATAGGGTAAATAATATAGGGCCCAATACGGAGCCCTGTGGTAGTCTCAGCTAGGACCGGGTGGGGTTGAGATTTTGTACCCTCAACGCGGTAACGGAACGTTCGTTTCCGGAGAAAGTCTCGTATGATGAGTACGAGACGGTCGGGCACGCCGAGCTTATATAGCTTGTATATAAGCCCTTCGTGCCACACTTTGTCGAACGCCTTTGCCACGTCGAGGAAAAGGGCTCCCGTATGTAGGCCATATCTCATTTTAGATTTGATATGTTCCGTGATGCGATGTATTTGATTGGTGCATGAGTGTTTGGCTCGGAAGCCGAATTGCACTGGAACTGGCAACCCTCTCGAATTCATAAACTCGAGTAAGCGGGCTAGGATAAGGCGTTCGTAAATTTTCCCAAAACCCTTGAGGAGGCTAATGGGACGATATGATGTAGGTAAGGATGGTGGTTTACCAGGTTTGAGGAATCCTATAACTACAGCTTCTTTCCAAGTGTTTGGAAAAATACCATTGGAAAGGGCTGCGTTATAGATAAGGACAAGGAGGCTAATCAGGTGTGTAGG
Organism: Lamproptera curius; assembly: GCA_029286875.1. Taxonomy (NCBI): domain Eukaryota; kingdom Metazoa; phylum Arthropoda; class Insecta; order Lepidoptera; family Papilionidae; genus Lamproptera; species Lamproptera curius. The sequence continues at coordinate 325,836 of JAGSMT010000208.1, read as the reverse complement.
CAAGATTTTAATGACGCGGTTAGAAATTCCATTCGGTGCCCAGGGCTTTCCGTGGTTTGAGGTTTTAATAATCGACTGACTTCGGTCTCCGTAACCGGTGAAGCTAAATCGCGCGGTGGTATTCTAATCAATCGGTCGACCTCGCTCTCTACCTTGCGGAGATGAGCGGCGTCCACCGTTGAGTGCTGGTGCATTGAGCCTCGAGGCTGTCGGCTGAGCATTCGGCCTTTCTTCATCCAAAAACGCTGGGGTGTCGGAGTTGGGTTGAATTAATGGTGGCATCGCGGGAGGCCGGTGCCGCCTTTAAGCTTTGGGAAATCGCCAGAAGGCGAGATGGGAAGGATGCATATTGCTGAGATCGTTATCCCACCGATCGTTCCTGAATTCAGCTATGCGCGTCTTGGACTGATGTTCAAGAGACGTAACTGCCTTCGGTTCCGCTCGGTTGGATACCAATCATAGGCACGAATCGCGCCCTCTTGCGTCGCAAGAGGTCCTAATTCGCTTGGCAAGGCCCAGCGGGGTTTTCCTCCACTGGGACTTGTCACAAGGAAGCCCTCGACGACACTTTGGACGTCGTTGAGAGCGCATGAGCGGCAAGATTCGTGTCATGCGCTGTGCAGGACTTGAGGGATGGTATTAAGGTGTGGCGAGCTGGTGCAATCTAGTTGGGACTTGAGTTTACGCCAGTCTACTATAGTCTTTTAATGATATTAGGTGAATCGCGGGTCCTAGCTTGAGCATTACGGGCGGTGATCCGAGGTTAGGTCCTGGAGGACCTCTATGCCTCTGAAAGTGAGGTTAACATTTTGAAAAAGTGCAATATCAAGCACATCCGATTTTTGATGCGGTTGGTGTGGATAATGTGTGTGGTTCATAGGTGCCACAACACTGAAATTAAGCAGGTCTGTGAGGGCATCAAGCTCTCTACCGCGTCTACTTGTTGTCTCGCTATTCCATCGGATGCTGCTATTGAAATCGCCGGCCAAAATGACGGCGTCTCCTAGTGAGAATAGCGCTTTGAAATCAGATTCTATTGCGTGAGAGTTGTTGTTGCACGGCAGATAGACCGAAGCTATTGTTAACGGCGCGTGTCCAGTCATGGCTAGACGACAGACCGAGGCTTCTAAATGCACAAGAGTCGACGGCGTGTCGATTGCTACGCAGTGCAGTGACTTTTTGTAATATATGAGAGTGCCGCCGTTTTTAGCGCCGGCCCTGTCATTCTGATTATGTTAAAGTTCGCGATTTTAGGATCGGGTCTGCTAGGTTTTAGGAAAGTTCTCCTGTTAGAGAATGTCTACGTCGTTTTCTCGGATGAAATTTGATATTTCGGTCTTTTTGTCTGGCTAGACCGTTCGCGTTAAAGAATACGATGTTAATTGCGTGGCTTTAGACGGCCCGGGCCGTTGTTACTACTTATTAGGTGTACTACCCATGTTGTCCCGAGATAAGCTCAACTAGGTGCTCTATACTTTCGTAGTATGGCCAATCACGCGCTGAAGTTTCCGACGACGGCGTCGAATTCCTCAGTTAGTCTATCGAGTTCAGCGAAATCGATCTGTCCGGCTACCTGTTCGAGGTTGTCCCAGCGCTGCCATTGCTATGGCTAGCGTACTGGGAGCGCGCTACGCGGAGCGCTTGTTGGTGGTGCGCGGTTGCGGCGCACGCGACGCTCGGCGCATTTTGACGCGTGGCTGTTGTTGCCATGTCGGTGGTGGCGCGCTACGCGGAGCGCTAGGTACTTGCCACGCCGGAGCAGTCCGAAGTGGTGGGAAGGCGGAGGGTGTGAAGGATGGCACTGGTGGGCGCCTGGGAACGGATGAGGGTGGTGGTGGCTTACGCTTGGGAGCTTTTGGGCACCCCAAGTAGTTAGCCGTGTGACCGGTGCTTTGGCAGTTTACGCATGCCGGCGGCTCAAATGTGAGCAGGGTATCTCTGTCTCGTGGACGGGGGCAGTCAGGCGTGCCGTGATCGCCGAGGCACTTTACGCATCGAGGACGCGCGTGGCAGTTGCGGGCCGAGTGCCCAAAGATTTGACAGTTGTGACACTGTCCTGGGATTCCGTTTTTACGGGGGGCTTCGAAGCTAATGCGACCGATGTCGCAAATATGTTTAAGGTCGTAGACCTTTTTTCCCTCGGGGGAACGCTCAAGGGTCAGAAGGACCACGTTGAAAGGCTTTTTGGTTTGGGGGTGCGTGAGGCGCATAACTGAATATATCGGAATGTTTTCCGATTTTAGGAAATTGTGAATTTCCTCTGTTGGTATCTCCTTCGGCAGCCCCTTGACTACTGTCCGAAGGACGCGCTCGTCCGGGCGCGCGTATGGATAATAGTAGTTGTTTGAATTTAAAATGTTAGGACTTGACGGTGCGCGGCGACCGTCTCTAACTGTATTTTGATTCCGGTTGCGGAATCTGACGCGTGAACTTACTCTGTTGGACAGAGCTGACCGGAGCTCTGCCCATTTATCTTATTTCTTCATAAAAATTGGGGTGGTTTTTTGTCTCCGGGTGAGACACTGTTTGGTTGCCGTGAGGCGGCGGGTTGCTGTGAGGCAGCGGATGTAGTTGGCCGTGAGGCGGCGGTGGCTGAAGGCCCTGGGGTTGGTTGGGCAGAAGGCCCTTGGGTGGCTGGGGCAGATGGCCCTGGTGTTGGCCTAGTGGCCGAAAGTTCGTTTGCCGACGATTTCGGCGCTTTAGTTGGGGGGTCAGGGATTGGCGATGACGCCGGTGAGGGCCTAGACTTGCGCTTCTTTTTGCGCGAAACTACAGGGAGGAAACCTCCCGCGTCGGAGTCCTCGGCTTCAGGGGACGCCTGCTCTACCTCCATTTCGGAGTCAGAGGTGGTGGTGGTGGTACTAGAGTTGTTGTCGGATTCATCCGACTGCTCCGGTGAGGCACGTGATTTTTTATTTTTCTTTTTCCCCTTTTTGGGGGTGGACGGCGCGGATTGGTTATTGTTAGCCGCGGCTAGTATGGCTAAACGTATTTCCTCGGGTGATTTATCTTCTAGCTCCTCCATATTGAGGCCTATCCCCTCTAGGGCAACCTGCATAAGGTGCCACATCTTGAGTGCGTTATGCGTTATTTACTGGGTTGACTGAGTTTTAACAAATGCAAGCATGCACCCCCGGTGAGGCCGGGGGTTGTGTAACCTACCCTCCCCGCCCCAGTGAGCAGGGAGGTGTAAACCTAATAGTAAATACGAGCTCCAGCGCTTTAGGAGCGCTAGACAAATGCCTATGTTGCTGCCTAATGCAGCAAACTAACGTTAATAGTAATACTAAAATACCACGAGGGTGGTGAGCGTGTTATTTAACTACAATTTAATTTAATTTAAAACGTGACGTGGCTTAATTAGAACAAAAACTAAAGTTAAAAGGGTCCCTACATCTCAACAGAAGGTGTCTGAACGCTGTAAAGGGAAAATTGAATAAATAGGCAAAATCGGAACGACTCACCCGACCGGACGGCTACACAGCTTTTTGCGCTCAGGCGCGTATGCCCAACGCGTCGACACTTTCACCGGCACACTAGCACTATCACTACACTGTTGCACGGTGACACGATGACTCGCGACTCGCGTCTTCACTCTTCTGCCACTTGTAGGCGTCGGGGAGGGCGTGGCCACGGGTGGGCCAACGGACGGCGCAGGTAGCAGGGGGATCGAGCGGGCTTGTCCGGTCGATCCGAGAGACTCGACGCACTGATGTCTGTTCTTGTTCTCAAAGGCATTCTTAAGCATTACTTTTTATAGCAGAGCTCTAACTAACATTACTACCACTTCTTAAAGCTTTGGCGCTGAGAGAAGAAGTAGCGCAAGAAACCACAGCAACGCTTCTATCTAATGTTTGTTAAGTTACAGTTTGATATAGCAAAGGGTGTGTAAGTTTGACCTCACCGGTGAGGCCGATGTCAAGTGTGTATGTTGTCCTACACTACTAAATGTAGGGTGTGTGTGACTACTGCGTGGGTGTCGCAAACTATTTTGTCATAATGGCCTTAAATTAATTCTTGTATAATACTGAGCCTAGCAATCGCGTTTAATGCGGGCGGACCGCTGTGCGTGCGGAATCGTCTCCGGCGCTGTCTGTTGCCACGTGGGGTGGAATTGCTTTACGTTGGAGGAACGGCGAGGTAGAAAGGCAGTGTAGTTGGATGGATTGGGTGGTCGTCACCTAGAAAAGGCTCCCCTTTGGATCGCAGAAACTCTGCGTTCGGGCGCTTTAGGGCAGCTGAGTGGAGGGGTTTGCGGCAGTTGTCGCACGCTACGGGCTCGAAATTTGTAAGGTCTTCTTTGTCCTTGGGTCTAAAGCAATCATCAGCGCCTTGATCCCCGAGGCATTTAATGCAACGAGGGCGGGTAAAACAGACACGGGAAGCGTGACACTGCCCGAGGAGTCCGTAGGAGTGTGGCCGCTTAAAGCTGAGACGACCAATTCCACACAATTGTTGGACTTCCACCGCTATATCATAAGGGCGTTTGGTGCGTGGGTGTTACATGCGTTGTGAGGAAAGGGAGGGTTCGTTTGACCGACTTCCTAAAGGAAGGAGGTACTCAATTCGAAACGTATGTATTTTTTATGTATGTTACCTAGTTGCTCCGATCCTAGTGCTCTGTTTTTGTTTATTCCTTTTGAATGATAGTTATTAGCTGTTAATTGGGTCCATTAATTAAATAATTTCCTGAAAACAAGTTGATAGATATTTAAGAAATTAAAAAAAAACTTTAGCGTCAATAATTTCAGCATCTTGCGATTTAATTGTAAACGTTGCTATAACCATAAAACATAGAATAAAACTATGTTTTACATAATTGTACTTCTTATACAAGTGAAATATGGCATGAGAACTTTTAACGTATTATGAATGACACGTGAAATAAATATTTTTTAATGCATTGAGATGAGTGATTAAACAGGTAACTTTATATGTAAACTCATGCATAATATTTTAGAGAAACGCTGGTAAATTTATATATTTTTCCACATATTTTACAAATATCAATATTGCACCCGTGCGGAGCCGGGGCGGGTCGCTATAAAGGGATGAACTAGTCCGGAGTCTGTAAACTTATGTAAACGCGAAGAAATCTGTGAAGTAAGTTTCTATAACGTGTTTGAGACGTCGTGTATATTTTAAAAAGAAAAGTATTTATAGACGATAAAATTTCTATACCTATATTTATTGTCTTAAGTATTCTTGTAAGCAACAGAAAGTACATAATTTTTTTTTCTTTTTTATGGCATACACCTGATGGGAAGTGGTCACCGACACCCATAGACGTTGACAATACCAGTGGTATCGCCGACGCGCTGCCTACCGTGAGACATAGGGTGTTAAGTCTTGTTTACCCAGTAAAAAGCATGGCTACGGTGCTTCAAACCGGAACGCAGCAGTGTTTTCACACTACTGCTTCGCGGCAGAAATAGGCACCGTGGTGGTACCCACCCAGACGGTCTCCTGTAAACAGGGGACCTACCACCGGTAAAAATATAAATACACTTATTTTCATACAAGTAAAATGGCGATAATAATATTTTTGGATGGGGCTAACTTTACATATTAGTAGGTCGTATACATGTTACAAATAATAATTTTAAATTGTGCAGAATAAAGTATTATTACATTCTACCGTCCCGACGGCTCGTATGATCATTATTCAGTTTGATGTTCAACTTTTGCTTCTCTCACAACTCCAAAGTGAGTACCATTGCGGCAGTTTTAATGGAGTTGCAAAAGTCGTAAAAGTATAGTAATACTAGCAGATTTTTTTTTATGTATCATGCTATCAGACGTTGATCCACTAAAATTAAAATTGTATATCATAAATTAACATAAAAGTGATATTTTTTAAATAAGATGGTTTTTAAACTTTAGTTATAATAGTCGTGAAAAAGACAGTTTTGATAAGTAAGAAAGTCTAAATGATTTAACTGATAAGTCAACTCTCCGTTTGTAAGACATTAGAGCAAAATTTTTAGTTTTTGTCATATTTTTCTTTAAATATTATATTTATAATTATATATATGCAAAATAAATCAATTACTCGTTTGTGCATTGACTATTTGGTCAAAACTTAATTTTTTAAGTTGCATGTAAAAAGAAAATGTTGTTTGTTAATATATTCTTTATTTGTCATAAAGCAAATACAAAGGGCAACGCCTGTAAACCTAAAGGCCACGTTCATCATTTATAAAATTGGTATTAATTCTTCAATTGTCTAATACATAATTGTCTAATACATAATTAATACGAAATATGCGTGGTATATCTTCTATTTACAGTCAACTGACTAGGTTAATAGTTGTAATATCCATCCAGTTATAAGATCCATTTTAAAAAATATATATAGCCGACGACTAATTTAGAAGTGAATTTCATTAGATACACTGTTAAATTAGTTGTCACACTAAGAAAAGTGTGAAGGCTTAATTTTATTTACATTTCAGCTCTCATTGGATGGACTCTTAAAAATATCTTTAATTCTTATTCAAAAATCTTTGAAAAAGATGGAAAATATGTGTAACATTACTTACAAAGAAACTTACCATGAAAAATGTTTTTCACAATATTTTTCAATACACTCTTACAAGTTCTCAAACTTTGTTGTTTTAAGTTTTATTTATTGATCAAACACTTTGTTATTTGGCTAGAAATCTGCAAACAGAAACTGTAAAAATAGATAAAATAGAAAGACTATTATTTAATTATTTTTATTTGTATTAGGTGTAAGACTTTGATTTTCATTTCACCCTAAGGAAATAGATGGCTGTAGCAGTAAGTGATAGTCGAGATAAATATATCGCCTTTTGTATTTGTGAACATTGAAATACTAGTTGATTTGATTCATAAAGAATTACGAGCCAAAGCGGGACTTTTGCGCGAGGTTTTAATTTTCTACTTAATTATAAAAAAATCGTTCACTGAAGCTCATCGAATGCTCTCAAATACCTATGATAAAGCCGCTTTTAGGAAAAAGACGTGCCGAGTGTGGTTTCAACGCTTCAAAAACGGTGATTTTGAGCGAACAGTTCGGCCCAGTGTATCATGAGTTATTAAAACCTACTAAAACCATGAAAAGCGATTGTTATCGAATGCAATTAATGTGTTTGCGCCGAATATTGCAAGACATATGGCTGCAATATAACCAGAAACATGAGAAAATGATTTTACAGCATCATTACAGTGTGGGTATACATTACGTGATTTTTAATATTTTAAATCATAAACTTATAGCTAGTTTTTAACCGATTTACCAAAAGAAGGAGAAACTCAATTCAGAGCGTATCTTTTTTAATTTTTTTTTTATATATGGTACCTCGTTGCTTCGCTCCTAGTGCTGCGATTTTGTTCATCCCTTTTTAAAATATAGGTATTGGCAGTCATGTGTTTCCATTTTTTTAAATAATTATACTTAATAAAATGGTCAATCACTGATTTCATATTTAGAGAATATTATGAGTAATTTGCATAAAACGTGTCATATTTAATTAAATGGATATCTTAATATCCTAACCAACTAGAAAACAACTAAGAAAAGTAGTTGAGTCCTTGCAGGATTCGAACCAACGACCTCCGGTTTCTAAAGCGAAACCCTTACTACTAGGCTACGGAGGTAGTTAAATATAGATATATTGCTACCACGAACAATATACATGTACAGAAATTCTTAAGCTTGCATTAAGCTCCAGTTACAATATACCGTTGTCTTAACGACTTCGCAAAGTCAAACACAATATGGCTTAGACGGAAAGTTATAACGTATTATCCTACTAAGACACAGAGCCAATACAACAGCAATTATTTAAGCATTAATCACTCGATTTTTGTTTAAAATTACTACTAAAGTATTGACAGACTTATTTATTGGCATCACGTATCTCCTTTCTCAGAAATAAATCTAACAGTGTTATTGAAAAGAAGAAGAATTATACATTTAAAACTATTTAATGGCCTTCTACCTTAAAAGTTAAAAAGGGAGTCCACCACTTTCAAATATTATATTAAAACGTCCACTATTATGAAGACGACGCTGTAGACTAGATTTTATTTACAATTCTTTAAGCAACCATATATTCTAGTATACGGTTGCTTGAATAAATGCTCCTCTACATTACCGAGGACGTCTTACAAACACGCCCTATACTTAAATACGACATTTGCAACGTCAGACCCTGAATGAAAGATTAATGAGATGCTTAGGAGACCTTTTGAAAAACAAACGTGAGCGCTGTGAATTAAACACGATGAATTTATAAACACAAGACGAATACACAAGCGCCTCATTGTATTTTCATAAATAATTTTTAAAACAGAATTTATTTCTCATAGTTACATACATATGATGACATTTTCTAGTAAATCATGTAGCAATTTTATCGTAAAATTTTTTTGTTTATATTGAACCTATGGCAGTCAGACTTAGTTAAAATTATGTCGGCTTCTAGCCTAAGCGTACCTAAAATATTTTTTTGTATTAGAGACTCATATAATCTATATGTAACAAACTGATTCGAAGTTCATCTATTTGAAGGCACTCATATCGTACACAGTCATGATGACTGTTAAATTAGTTTCAACCGAGGCCAATTTCATACACGCCCAGCAGTGGGCTAAGACAGGCTGATGATGATGATGATGATGAGAGTTAAAATTTGTTTCGTATATGATAGCAAACACTTAATTTTTCAATGAAACTTATAACTTATATATATAGATAATAATAACAATCGTTTATTTGTCACCATAATCTTACAGATTTTATAGAATAAAATAAAAGAAGAGAAAAAGAAAATACAATAATAAACATTAGCAGACAGATTATGGTGGGTTGATACTTGAACTAAGACGTATCCTGTATCTCAAATAATCAACCCTCCACCCCGTAAGAACTCTCTCTTATAAGTTATACATTTCTTAAACAAGTATGCAACAGGATAGTTGACAAAACGTAGTGTTCATGGTGTAGAAAAGCTGCCGAAACAATACAAAGAAATGTGTTAGTAAAATTTAATTAGAATTACTACTGCCTCTGTGTGTGTGCGAAGTATGTGGTAGTTTGCGTGCGCGTGTGTGCGTGTGTGTGTGTGTGTGTGTTTGCTAGCGTGCATATCAGTGTTTGTGTGTGTTTGTCTTTGTATATATGAATGGAATGATACAATGTTATAGTCAGTATTTTTTCGGTTTCAATGTAATCGAGCATCATCAGACTATTTTTCAATATATTTTTCAAGTGCGCTCTATTTTAAATCATTAAAATATTTATATAGAAATGGATACATGTAATAATACTGTCTTCTGGCAAAGATTGTGTTGAAAATCGGAATAGAAGTTCTTATACGTCGTTTATTTGTGGTAACTGAGTAGGATCTATGCTTTTGTGATGGCGAAGAACGCAATTGAACACATAAAGTTGTCTTACAGTAAGAACTTCGGTTTCTTCATAAAGATTTTTCTTGTAGAAAACTTTCTAGGCTTATATAACATAACTTTAAGCACCGCCCCTTGAGTTCTTTCTAACTCTAGAAGTATTGAAGAAGCCGCACCACCCCATATTGTGATACAGTAAGTTAATAACGATTAACAAAGTGTATAATATATATTTTTAATTAGTTTACACTCTAAGATATCACGAAGATTTCTAGGTTTCTATCTATTATTATTCCCAGGTACATATGATTATCGGTTTGTATTAATGGAACACAACTACAGCCAGTCCCTGAGTTACATAGGAATAAACGAGCTTTTATAGAAATAAGGATTGACGGTTTCGAGGCTTCAGATATTCTAAAACAAATATATTTTATTTTGGCTTCATTGATTGTTAAAAGATTATTGTCAAGCCACTTAATAACTTGCCTAAGGCCTGCCTCTGCGTACTCCTAAACATTTTGCCATGTTTCTCCAAAAAATGAGTGCAAATGCTATAATGTGGCCATTGTCAAGAGTGTGTTGCAGAGATTATATAAATAATTATAAATATATTATATTATGTATACCAAAAACAATTTCGGGCCAAGAGTGCTTCCTTGGGGTATGCCATATTTACAGGGACTACAACTGTTTTTTTGAAAATATAAGGGTAAACGCCACTAGAGAAGCTCAGATTGCATAAATGAGCAATTAAGGTGCACAGAATGGGGCTTTTTAAGTATTATTGGTGTTATTTTGTCAGTACCAGGAGCATTATTGTTTTTCAGATTAAGAATAATTTTATTAGTTTCCTTATAATCTGTCGGTGTTAAGCACATTGTGTCATATCTTATAGATGATTCTTCCCTTTCAAGTAGATTATGTATGCTCCAATTTTTCTCCTACATACGTAAAATTTTGGTTTAAGATTAAGCAGATGTGACGCATTGAACGATTTTTACTTAAACAACATATTTCCTTTACTATATAAGGTAAAGCAAAGGAAGTTATTTTTATAACATTCTTCTCTGCAACAATCATAACTGAAATATTATTCTTAGTTATGTTAAGAAAATACGATATTATACTATATTCTTATACTAAGTTAAAGAGTGTACCCACTACTATAACATTCTTTATTTTTTATATATATTGTTCAATACAATTTAAACTTTGTACATTTGCTTTAATTACGTAAATATTGGCGTAATATTGCTAAAAAGACCTCGTTTTTGTTTTATATTTGTACAAAATAGTCACAGATGTCGTAAATTACCTAGCAGTGGTGACATCTGTGGATAACGGCCATAAATAAATACACTGTGTCTCGTAAATAACTACATCCTAGAAGTATATTATGTTTGCCCCTTAGTGGCTTGAATTATTGGTTTAAATCTTGAAGGGACTGCAGAACTTTGTATTGGTGTGTCGTTGGCAAGGTGGTGAATGTCTGTAAGTTAAGATGACCTATGGTGTTATATGGCCTTGCTCGTAATCTTCATCTGATAAATAACAACGGGCGATTAAAACAAGAGAAAATTAACAAAAAAACATGACCGACTTCAACAGCGTATAACTATTTTATGCAATAAAAACAACGCATAAAAAAACAACGTGCTCTCCGTACGAAATTGCGTAGCGTTTTCTGCCACCACTTTTAAATTTATGATACTCTGATATATAGAATGAAGATGTTTTTTTTATTTATTGCAATAATTTTCATGTGAACTTAAACTTTATTATTTTAATAAGCTTTTAATGTGCCTGATGGCAATTTTGAAAATCTTTACATTTAAATGCTAATTGTGTGTTATTCATACAACATAGATATATGCTATCTTAGATTTTATCTAAGACCAATTCAAGTACTACTTGAATTATGTGAAACATACTTTATGTCTACCTTTTACGGTTTTGGAAGCGTTTGTAAGTTAATCACATGAGGTTGTGATTTTCGGTATCGTATTTTCTTTATTTCTCAAATACCTATAAAATTCCAATAGGAAGCTAATATCTATATAATAAAAAAAGAAGAATGGACTAAGTCAAACCACAAAGAGCAGAGCAACCCGGTAAGTATAACGCTTATAAAAAAATGTTATAAAAAATGAAATGAAATGTGATACGTGTATACTCCGGTTATACATATAACCAAGTTAAATAAAATTACTTTTACGGATTTTATCGCGTTTATTTTACATTTTAATTCTGACTGCTTTCGAACACTTTCCAGCGGCCGTGGTCACAGGGTAGACTGAGATGTCATGCGTCTTCTTGCAGTGCTGAAGCAGGGTTTCAGATCTTAATTTTATTAATTATTTTTATCTGTACTCCGACCTATGCAAAATGAACTGATTTTATCTGTCAGCCTGAGCAGTGGTATTGCTTGGGTTTAAATTTTAATTTATTAATTATGGGATCCTCAAGCAGGTGGTAGAACCCAACCATCTTCTCTATTGAAATTTGGATGTTTTTAATCTCAATAGCCTCACGGATCATCCTTGTAGGAATCGGTGTTCTTTAGCGCGGATTTGTGGTCGATCAAATCTGATGTAATGGTTTGGGTGATTTAATGTATGGTCACACACCGCCGACTTGTTGAATTAAGTATTTATTATTAGTTTTGTAAAAAATCCGTCTGCAACGTACTCAGATCACTGCCTGCGTAGCCTAGAGGTATGGGCGTGTGCTTTAGAAACCAGAGGTCGTGGGTTCGAATGCTGCGGGGACTCAACTAATTTTCATTGTTGTTTTCTAGTTGGTTAGAGCAATTTGGGCCGATCACCCAATTGTCTGAAAAGTAAGCTGATCAAATCAAGCTGATAAAAAGTCAGTCTACCCACCAACCCGCATTGGACCAGCGTGGTGGGATACGTTCTAAAACCCCCTAATGCATAGGGGTGTATTAGGAAGGCCTATGTCCAGCAGTGGACTGTCACAGACTGTTGATGATGATGATTGATGATGAATATACTTAGATTAACAAAACTTTAATGTAGTAGAGACTATATACTACTCATAGTAAATCTTCTTTAAAATAGTTAATATAACAGTTTAGAGAAAGATAAAGTAATGAAACGAAATGCCTTAACTTACAAATCAGGTATAGACATAAAAACTCATTGAAAGTAAGTTTGAGTATTGAACGTTTTAAATAAGACTCTGTCGTATCGGTTCTTCAATGTACGTATCCTACTAACATTATAGATGAGAAAGTTTGTTGGATGGATGTTTGTTACCCTTTCACTCAAAAACTTCTGAATTTATTTTACAGAAATTTAATCATAACTTATTTTACATTTTAATAACCGTTAGGTTATGACATTTAAGGATATAGAGTAGTTTATTTAAAATATCCTAATAAGATGTTTGTAGAAAATAGAATGAAAATCACGAAAACCTCATAAAAAATATCTTAAGTTATGATCATTATAGCCTTTTATAATTAAACTATGCAGGGAAATACGTGGCCTGAAACTAGTAACAAAAAATTGGATGGATTCGAAAGGAATCGTTTTATAAAAAGAAACTTTATGTAGGTCGACAACAAAAGTAAAGTAATTCAGCTGCCCGATAGTCTAGCGGAGTATTCCAATGTGAATGAAAGAAGGAATTTAATGACTTTTTTTATAATCTTTTCATAGCAAAAGCAGGAGCAAAAATGTTTAATTTGAGTTCTAATTTATAGTAAGATCAACGTCAAATAATTTTGCGCATATTAATATGCTTGAACGTTTAATCTTATTATTTACGTTATTATAAAAGTAATTAGGTAACTATATTTCTATCGAAAGTATTATGTCAGTTTATATAAAATCAAGAAGTCGGCACCAAATCGTTTATTTGTCTTTTAATTTTCAAATTGACGTGGATATAGTATAATTATTCCTAACGCAGATTTTTGAAATCATCATCAAGCAGAGTAACGGTCATATTTTTGATAAATTAATGAATAATTACTCTTTCACTTGTTTTATAATAACTAGAGGAGATCCGTCCTGACTCCGTATCGGTGAATTCGTTTAACACTTTGTCTTTATTAAGAAAATTAAACATGTTTTATCACCGATTCTCTTTATGTCAGATTACGATAAAGTATTTTATTAAAGTTATTCCCTGGTAATTACAAAGAAATTAAAATCTTTTTTAAATTCTCCAATGGTTGATTTTTAACAATATTTTAAACAAGATTTTTATGTTTGAAAATTAATAAAAAGATAAATTAATATACCATTTACGCTTTCTTTTTCGTTAAAGTTTTGAAAGTTGGGAATGTATTATTATTCAGCCAGAATTTAAGATTTACGTAAATATCCAATCAAAATAGGCATGCGGACAATTTATTTAAACATTAGCAACCGCCTCCGTGGTCTAGCGGTATTGGCGGTCTAAAATGTAAGATGATCCCTGCGTCGGATGGGCATGTAAAAAGTCGATCCACCCACCACCCCGCACAGCAGCACGCAGGCTTAGTGGGATACGGTCCAAAAAACCCCGTCAATGGAGAAGGCATGCATTACGGGAGGTGTATATCTAGCAGAAAATTAACACAGGCTGATGATGATGATGTAAATACTATTTTTAATATAAATTAATAAGTCATATGTCATATCTATCGCTGAAATAATTTACACAATTAGACAAAGAAACAGCATTAAAAAGGATTTATTTAAAAAATATTTTGGCAATTCAAAAGGAAACCTGATAAAGCTATATAACTACTTAGAAAGAACAATGATGCTTTTGGGGCAACCATAATTTCTTGATCTATCAAGAAATTATGGTTGCCAGTATTTTTGATTCCTGATTATTAATACACAACTTTATGGTCCCAGGCATTAGGTAATATAATGGTAACCCTACGTTGATCGAGAATTGTCCTTTTCATAATCTTTGTGGTTCGTAAAATTTTGTTGTAAAAGAAAACTTATTGACGAGAGTGATATTGTTATTGAGTTAATCAGCCAAGAAGATCAGAAATAATAAAAAAAAACCTTAGAATGATGTTTTGCTCAAGTTTTGGTTTGTAATGGTCAATGAAATCGATTAAAAGTTGTATAATCAAGTAAAATCAATATTGAATTTGACGGTTAATAACGCTTACAAAGTAAGTTTAAGTTTTCTTGTTATTTTATTATAAAAATAGATGATGTTTATATATATTATGATTAAAAGAATAGATCTGAAACAGATTTACAAATTCATTTATTTTATTATTCAATTTAATTTTATTGATACAATCATTATTATAAACATTTTTTAAAAATTAAACATCATAATACTACAGTCGGTTAGGAACTTAAATGATATGCAATACTTTTATAATTTAATTCAGTATTTAACTGACTGTCCTGAGCTGTTGTCAGAAATAAACTGGAGAGTTCCACCACGAAGGATGCGCCTGACTGGCAACTTATTTTATGTACCGGTAGCCAGAACAAATTATTGACACCATGCTCCTTTGTGGAGAATAAGTCGACTTATCAATGAGTTACAAAGTGATTTGTTTAATTTATAACCAACGCAATTTAAACGTATATATAAAGAACTCACTCTGATCGACTTTTCATAAACAAGATACAATGTCTGCGACTCTTTATCACTTGTGCTCTGCATGTTCGGATTTTGAAAGATTATGATATAAATATTATATAAATTATTATATGATATAAATATTAAATACGATTTTGTTAGATTATATATTTATTGCTTTTTTTCTCTGTTTTTTTGTTATTCTGTTGACACTGTGTTACTTTCTGTAATTCCTGTAAATTAATTAATTTTCAATTTTTTTTTAAATAGAGTTTTTTATAGAACTAGCTTATGCTGTAACTTTTATTTTCGGAAATCTGTGTATTTAACCAGCGCTTTGACTGTTTTTAATCACTTGTATCACTTGTATGCGTCTAATGCTTTTCTCTGTAACATTTTTTCACTCCTGTAAAAATTCAATCCAGTACGAAAATTCTTTTGTTGATTCTCTTGATATGTTCAATTGAAATTTTACTTATGTACATTCTAAACCGATATTATATATTCTTGTAATTGGGCGATTGCCTGTATAAATAAGTAAATAAATAAATAAATAAATCAATAAATTAATAAATAAATAAATAAAAAAAAATAAAAAAATGTATGAATGAATGAAAGAATGAATGAACGAACGAAAGAATGAATGGATGAATGAATGATTGAATGAATAGATGAATGGATGAACGAATGAACGAATGAACGAAAGAACGAATGAACGAATGAACGAATGAACGAATGGATGAATGAATGAATGAATAAATAAAAAAAATGCAAAGTAAAATAGTTTTCGGTTAAGTCACATTGAAGAGTGCATTGTAAGATACCTAGTTACGAATACAGACTTAAGCACTTTAATGTAATTGCTTTGCACAAATGCAAAGACGTAATCAGCAATATATTCCTCCATAAACTTATATCGTATAAACTAGATTGACGGTCTCTTCTGCTGGACATAAACATAAACGTTCCTAAAATACGTGCACGACCGCAAAACTATAAACTATTTTACATAGAAAGCACCAAAATTAATACGGTCCAAAATTGTCCCTATGGCACAATCACTAAATGATTATAATGCTTTATTCCATAAGTGTGATGTTGATGTTTTTTCCGAAAATATTAATAATATTAAAAAGAAACTGTATACATTTTGCACGTAATGTAGAAAAAATAATTTCTGTGCCTTTTCATTGTTATACTGTTCCTTTATACTCTCGAAGTCCGATGGGACTGATAATCGACACGACTGGAGAGATAAGGCGCAGGACCGACTTTTTACATGCCCATCCGACGCATGGATCATCTAACTTTTCAGACAAATGGGTAATCAGCCTAAATTGGCCTAACCAGCTAGGAAACAACAATGAAAATTTGTTGAGTCCCCGCAGTATTCGAACCAATGACCTCCGGTTTCTAAAGCACACGCCTCTACCACTAGGCTACGAAGGCAGTTTTAATTTATTTTGGATATATAAATTAACTAAAACTATGACATCTATAATTATAAATTTCCATTAGTTTGTAAAGACTTGTATGTATTTGTAATCCTTATTAAATAAATAAAAGGTCATGTATGACACGTTTTAAGCACATAGAATGAAGAATTTTTTAAGTGTATTAACTTTTTTGTTAATAGGGTAATGTAACCTTATTTGGTGTGAATATGTCCTATTACAATTTTTAACAATGTTTTATATTAAAATGTTTATAGTAGGCTATTCTTAAAACATAGATATATGCGCTCGTGGACTTTATTATACATAGATCATTTAGTTTAAGTCTATCTTTTACGGTTTTGGCGGCGTTTGCAATTTAATCGACACAGAAATTTGCTTGATCAAATCGAAATTAAATGTTTTTCAAAGTACTTATTACAAAATTAATGAAAAAAAGGGACCAAATGACAGTTAATACCTATCATTTAAAAAAATAATGAACAGAATAGGAACACTAGCAGCGCAGCAAAGAGTTAACTTATATTAAAAAATCATATGCCTCTTTTAGGAAGTCTTTCAAAAAGCATACAAATGTTATTTTACATATTTGGCAAGACCTAAAAAATATTAACAAGTACGTTAACAAACATTTAACAATAAGTTTGTCAAAATAGATGTATATTGCAAGGAAAAGTTAAATAATCCTCAATTTACCCCCATTTGACAGTCTCATCATGACTCAGGATATTCAAAAATTAGCAACTTTTCTTATCTGTCAACTTTTGATGGTTCTTTATGATAGAACATCATTGAATCTTGAGAGTAATGATATTATGAACGGTTTATCACTTAACCCAAATTCACTTAACGATTTAATGAAAAATAATGCTTCCATTATATA
This sequence comes from Lamproptera curius, assembly GCA_029286875.1. NCBI lineage: Eukaryota > Metazoa > Arthropoda > Insecta > Lepidoptera > Papilionidae > Lamproptera > Lamproptera curius. Next base: position 308,550 of record JAGSMT010000208.1, on the reverse strand, counting down.
AAAAACTTTACGTCAAAATTTATAGGCTGATTTTTTATTACGAAATGAAATAAAATACTTATACTTAACTTATTACTTATAATTTTACTATGGTTAACTTGTTGATATTATTATTTCTCTTAAATGGCATAGCGTAAATATACCACGGAAAATCATGTCTTAATGGGATAGCTGTTGTAAGATCTTATGTAAAAGTTTATTATTTATACATCGTTATGAAGTATGATATAATAAAATTAATAATGAGTTCTAATGTACGCGATAAATCAGAATACATTCACCATTAATTTATTTTCTCTTGGCTTCGAATAAGAAGGAGCTTCTGTATAAACTTTTAATTGAATAGGTTTATATTTAAGCCATTCACAAATACAAATAAATAAAACCCAGACTCCTAAGAAACTTTTGCTGATTTTATTATGTCAAAATTAAAGCTTTATTATGCGACAAATTATAAATTTATAACAGTACCAAATAAAAAAAGGTAATGAAAGTCACGACATCAATAAATATAGATTTTCAAAATTCTTGTAAATGATTTTCACCAAAAATATTTAAAACACAAATTTACTTGCTACATAACATTAAGTTAAAATACCTTTTGGTTGAATTAAAGTTTTATGAAGCGAACGTAGACTTCTGTGATACGTTAGTGCGCTAAGTTAATGGTCGAATTGTGTGGAAGTTCGTTGTAATGTACGGCAACTGCTTGTACGGCGACTTTTTTACGTGAAGGCTACAATTTTCTCACGGCTACAAATCTACTTTAGCAACTTTATTTCTAGCGTCTACAGAGTTGGATTAATGTATGTAAAGAAAGTCATGTTAGTTAGGTTACTTAGTGCTGAAAAACGACTGAACTTATTAGGATGAAAATCATAAACTTAGAATTAACAGAAGGATGTTTTTATGTGGGTTTTTTTACTCTATTTGGATAGTACCATATTAACCACTTATTTAAAAAATTTATAATGCTAAGTAAAGTCTATAAAATCTACAAATATGTTATAAAGCCGTTTTATTATATGGATTTATAAAGTTTAAGTATAATCTCTAAAAAAACTTATGATATTTTTATTTTATGAAAAAATAGGTTTTGTATAGGTTTTTATTTTTAATAAAATTATTAAAAAAAAGTTATCAGTGCGGTAACTGATACAAACACAAATTTCTATATGGTTTAAATATAAACTATACGTTTATCGACTGCTGACACGCCTTAACTCTTTTACATATACAAGAATTGGCCAAAATCTGATAAATATAGTGTTTTTTTTGGAAAATAAGAGCCTTTAGCGTAACTTTATTGCAGAAGAGTAAAGCAGACTATTATCACCGTATCAAGAGTAGTTATTTAACATTTTTTTTTCAGGTTTACGACAAGCAAATAGATAAGTAGTCTGAATATGTATTAGTATGTACTCAGTGATTGCAATTTGTTTTAGAGAATATATTATTGTAACACATTGAGGTTTTATTTGTTTCCACACCTAAATTCACATGTAATTATAATATAACAAATAACTGTGATTCTATAAAGCTCTATAAATTCAAACTTGATTCACAAAAACTTAACTCTTTCAGTTTTATATATTTTGAAACCCACTTGTGCAATATGTACACTGCGAGTGTACATATGCAATTGCAAATAGTTGATTGTTGCATAAACGCACGAAATAATAGCCGTTTCAGAATTCGTTTACTACCATACTCCAATTACAGCTACCGAATCGAAAATTGTTTAATGTTTTTCTTCACACTATTAATTTGAACACCATTCAAATTTACTTCAAAAATATATTTACAAAACGTAATTAGGATATGGTTTATTTTAAACAAACATATAAATTAGGCTTAAAATTCTTAACTTATCTCAATATATTTTATTTCGTGAGACACAATAAAGACAGCATAAGTCTTATTACTAAAACAAATGCACCGCAGTCTGGTAATTAAAACGTCGTAAAACTTAAAATTGATGATAATCATTACTGTTCAATTAGCAAATAATAGTTGCTAAGACCTTTAATAAATATGTATTCATAAATATAAAAGTAATTTTGCTTTGGTGACAATATAATAAATGTATGTCACCAAAAAAATTTGTATGAAGAGAAAACTAACCCACGGAAACATAATAAAAACTTAAAATAGTTAAAATTTTATTCATTCATATTAGTTCCATTATGGAACTAATATGATGACTTTCTGAGACATCTTTCGACCTTTAGGAGAAATAATTTCAAACGATTATATAAATTTAAATTAAGGTGTTATTTTTTAAAACAAATCTCAAGGATTTTAAATATAGTAAACATCATCTGAGATTTTAATGTTTTATTTTTTAAAAAATATAAAACATGTGTTTGAACCATTTTATTCTATCGCTTTAATAAATTAATTCCACTTTTGACATGTGTCCATTATACGTACGCACTTTTTTTACTACAAATCGCTTGGTATTAAGTACTTCCTAGCGTTTTTTAGTAAAAGTTTAAATTTTATAAAATAGAAAATGCTAAAATATCCCAATGTCTCCAACGGGACGCTATTAAATTGGCTCATAAATAATGTAACAGGCTGATCGCATACGTACGCGGGGCGAATGGCGTTTTGTGGACCGTTGCCTTATAGAGATGGTATTTGCACGTAGAATGCATATTCGCTTTACATTCGTTCTAAAAATTGCTTATTCACTTTTATGAAAAAACCGAGAAGAGATGGCCATTACTCATGTAATGCTGATTTCTTAATCTTATACTTACTTTTGCAACATTTTTTATCTTATATTTCTACCTTCTAATTCCAAATTCTTTCATGGAAGTCTCTGTCATAAATGTGTCAAGATTCACTGTTAATAACAATTTTTGTGTAAAAAATATATTATGTTACCTAGCCGCTCCATTTCCAGTACTCTTAGCGGTCAATTACTCTAATATAATTTCTATAGTCAGTACTTTAATCAAAAATAACAAGCGTGTGCAATAATAATGCAAACGCTGGCTTAACCGTAAGACAGATTTTACTATGTTCTACATAATTGTACTACTTGAATTGGCCTATAATAAAGTCAGCGAGAGTATATATCTATGTTTTAAGAATAACCCACAATATGCATTATAATGTTAATATTTTCAAAAATTGCCATCGAGCATATTCGAAGCTCATTTAAGATAATACTGTTTAAGTTTACATAAAAGTTATTGCATTATAAAACAACTTGTTTCTATGTGCATAAAACGTGTCATATATGACATTTTGATTAAACCAGAGGTTTATAATTCGAAGACAATTTTGTACAGATAGTACATTGTTACTTACTAATATTGCCTAAAATATGTAGTTTAATGATATATGAAGTCAGTCATATTTTTTTGTTAAAAATTTACTCGTTATATGTGGTCACCGACGGAAAATTTCCAAGAGTATAAACTTATTACTTGATAATTTTAGCAGGAACTTGTTCTTGTATGTATTCGAAATATTCATAATTTTATTTTAAGACGAATGGAATAGGTGGAAAATAATTCTTACGTAAGTATGTTATAAATCTTCTGCGCAAATTATACGTCAACTAAAACTGCTGCCACGTAGTAAAAATAATAATATTACCGTGGGTCCAAGGAGACCGTTCGTGAATACCACCGCGGTGTTATTTCTGCCGCGAAACAGTAGTGTTAAAACACTGCTGTGTTCCGGGTCTGAAGGGCATCACCAGAGTATTTACGGGTAAACGAGACTTAACACCTATTGCTCACGGTAGGCAGCGATGGTGGTACCACTGGTATTACCAATGTCATGGCGCGATGACCACTTCCATTAGTGGCCCGATCTCGTCAGCCCACGTATGCCATAAAAAATATCTTGGAGGCCAGAGAAAATTAATAATGGTTGAAAAAATTAAAACAAAACAACCCCTCTCTTCCTTAGCTAGGATCCATGGTGGTGAGCCCTTATACTTTTATCCACTCCGCTCTTCTTCGACATCCTCTTAAAACTTAGGCACCATGTTCTTTTACTACATCTTTTCATCTCATTTTGGGTCTTGCCTCTTGACCTTCGACTGGGATGGAAAGTTGCGTGCCAAATTTCGACGTAGTCAGGTGGCCTCCTCATCACGTGGCCATACCATCGCAGCCTTGCAGCTTATCGGCAATGTCGAGTACGCCTAGGCTTCTTCGCACATACTCGTTGCGGATTTTGTCTAACCTCGTAACGCCGTACATCCACCTCGTATTTTATTTCAGCCACTTGGAATGTATGTACCTTTCTAGAGATGCTGCCATGTTCGCTGCCATATAAGGACTGGTCTAACAATGGTCTTATACACTAAGCCTAAGTCTGACTGCCATTCTTCTGTCGCATATGACACCGTTAATTCTTGCCCATTTTAGCCACGCCGCCGCGCGATTGGCGAATATTTAAACTACAGATTAGAGTTAGAGAGAGATATCCTAGAGTTGTGCATCATACTACCAAGAAAAAAAAGTTAAAACACATTATCTTATAAAGTCAGTTATACTTTTTGTCCCTTTTCAATGTACGTATGTATACCTTTTTACTTGTCTAATGTGCACTATTTCTCCACTGATAATATTCTATCACAATAACTGTAATAAAATGATTACAAATACCTTATCAAAGTTTTTGACAAATACACTGTCGACTTTCCTCGATGTATGAACCTCAGTGACTTACTCCATAATCCGTAATCTTATTACCCCAACTACTTTTTACAATTTTAAGACCGCAACGTTCCGTCTTCCACTTAAGGAAGAAGTCAAATTCTTTGAATTAAAGATTTTTCAAGGAAAAATAAATTGTAGCGGTTGCTAGTATTTATTTCACAAAATGTCGAGGAAAAAACTTTGTTTTTCGAACAATTTGTGCCGGTCGAAGTTATTGTAACAAACTGCAGGATGACTTAAGCCATTTTACATCTGTTTGTGTTTATTATTTCTATTTGAAATTATATTACAGTACAAAGTTGTGATTTTATTTCAGTGTTCCAGTTTAAAATATACCGTTGTAATTAGCACTGCCTCCGTAGCCTAGTGGCGGGCTGTGTTTAGAAATCGAACGTGGATTGAACCTGGGGACTTTTCAATGTTATTTCCTTAGGGTTGCGCAATTTGGGACTACCAATTGTCTTAAAGTAAATGATCTTAAAAATTGGTCCACCCACCAACCCATCGGACCAGCGGGTACGCACGTCTAAAAACCCCATGAGAAGGCAGTGCATTAGGGGAAGCCTATGTACAGCAGTGGACTATCAGAGGCTGATGATGTTATGATGTGTGATGTTGTAATTAGCAGCAAAACAGAGACACAAGACACTTGCAATCAATATATAAATTTCCTGCTTGTTTAACAACTGCATGAATTATCTTTTAATAATACATATTTGATTTTTTTTTTTATTTTAAAAAGAAACTATGTCTCATTTAAAAAAACATAACCTGATCAACTGCTTAATTTAAAAGTATGTATAACTACTAAATCTATATAATATTATACTAAAGCCACGCTATAGAATTCATAAAAGCACAGTAATCAAATAGTAAAAGACCTAGGGGATATTTGAATTAATTTTCAGGATTTCGTAGTAAAAATCGTTGATGTTTCAGAATAAAACTGTTTTTTACATTTCTACAATTAAGATTTTATTGGTTGTCACAAATGTTAAAAGATAAATTATTGACTGTCTACTATTTTATTATTTGTTACTATAATTATGTATTTGGTAGTGCCAGTTTCTTATCTGGGCTGAAGAGTATAGATTTAATAGGAACGGTAAATAATAATTATTTTTATTTTTATATTAAATAATTAAATCTTAGTTAAATTTTAGCAAATATCATAAATTTAGAATCTTATTACCGTTGTAGTAATGCTATCCATAAATACTAAAAAGGACTCTAAATTTGAGAGTGATATGAATTTAACCTCATAACGTTACATTAAAAAGTTTTAACATGCAAAATAATGACATCACAATATTTCCATTTTATTTAGCACTCACGTAAAATAAAGTACAGAGCACGTACTCTGTGAATAGCGCATGTTTCTTCTAAACATTTCCGCGTCTTGTATTTAGTCACATTTTGTTTAAAATGAGCTAATTTCTAATAACAAAGATGCATGCATTTTCTTTATATACACACTGACTGATAGTGTGGAGGATAATGATAGTACCCATTTATTTTAACTATCAATTGATCATATTTGGCTTTTTTTTAACAGATTACCCAAAACAAAATAATTATTACACACATGAAACAACTTCTATTTACAGTTACAAATAAAATTTTGCATAAAAAAAACGCATTAATGTATTAGTACATTATAAATTGAAGATGTATTAAAATGCGAATGCGGAACAATTATTTATTTTAGCTACTTTAAAATAATCATTCCAACTTTTTTTCTGTTGTTAAAATATAACTATAATAATGTCTTTCATTTTTTTAGCGATAGTTTCTATTAGTCTAAGCTGCGGTTAACATACATAAGATCGGATTTAAGTAAAATCGATAATTTTAACAACATGTTTTCCGAAACAAAAGTTTTGTTCACATGCTTTTTGCATCATAAATTTTATGTCAATCTTTTACCTCATGAATATATCTAAGAAACGTTCTAAGAGTGACTGCTACATTACTCATGCGACAATATCAATGGGTGTCCATGAGTCATAAAACTAAACAAATAACTTCTAATTACTGATATAATTATTTACATATTTTGACATTACATATACAGTTTCGATGAGACGCCTATTCGTTTTTAATGTAATTAAATCTTGTTTTAATTTTACAAATTTAAAAAAAACACGTTCACATAAAAATATTTATGCAACATACTCTCGTCAACAGCTTCATTTAAAAGTATTTTCTGTCCCTATATGCTTAAATGTATGCTTAAATCTTCATTCACCGTTCTGACTTCATGCATTCCTCTTTCTTTATCCAGTCTGTTCTTCTGTAGAATTCTGTACCTCTTAAAATCAGAATGACTTATAGTTTTATAACTTAAAAAAAAATGGCAAAACAGTTCCTGCTAAAAAACTTGTCGACAGAATGGTAAATAGTTAGTTATGTATGTATGTATGTGTATATATTCAATTGTTTGTATATATTTCTGTATAGTTATATGTTTAAGTATAAATATATATAATTGACTATGTATATTTTATTTGTGTTTTTCATCAGGTATTAATTTTTAGAATACTTGGTCATTCATATCACTTTGCTTTTTACGTACTCTCTATGCACCTCCCCACCTTCTTTCTCTGCACCACCCCAAGATTGACTGGGAAAAAAATACCTTAGGAGTTAAGTCCGCCACTGTACTACTTGTGCAAGAAGTATAAAAAATAAATAAATCTTTAAAACTACGTAATGGATTTTTATACGGTTTTTTTAATAGATTGAGTGATTGAAGAGGAAGGTTTGTATGTATAACATAGTGTTGTAGAGAAGCGCTGGTAAATTATTTATATTTTTTCATAGATTCTACAGAATCGCACCCGTGCGGAGCCGGGGCGGGTCGCTAGTAATATGCTACCACCTCGGACATGGAATTAATGAAAGCAAAGCAATAAAAAATTATCAAGTTAAGGAATTAGTTACAATTAACGCTTTTGAAAGATAATTGTCATTTCATCGTCTAAGTTCAAAGTTTGACACCGAGTTCTTTAATGCTCGTGAATTCCTAGCGTGATTTATATGGATGAAGAAATTTATGTTTTTTTAAGTTTCCTTAAAGTCATGATCAGTTGTCATTAATTTATTTTTCTGTCTTACTTTTTTAATGTCATGAAAAACAATAAATAATACTTATGTTATGCTGTTTATTGCCGAATCCAACATATTTATCCTAATAAAGCGACAAGGTGAGCAGGACTTTTGCCTGAGATTAAGAGACATTGAAACATTTCCTTTTACTCTTTATGACGTGAAAGCTTCACACTATCGGCCGTTTGTTGTACGTGAATAGGCATGTTATAAGTATGGTTTAACAATAAGGAGTCTTTTGGGTATTCTAACTGCCCCAACTGTAGATGTGATAGCTCCGTCGTTGAATTGTTCGGCCGCATTCATTCTTTTACTTTTAAAAATATCATTAATCAAAAACGAATGAAAACAAAATAGTAGGATACGAGGGCGGCACTGAAAGTTTTGGGAATCAAGTAAGAGACACAAGAAGTGCTTTTCGAAGTAATCTCCCCGAAATTTAACATATTTTTCATACGATGGAACCAATCATTGAAGCAATCGTTCCATTCGAAAGTTTCGGTCTCCAAATGGCCGTTTTGTAGACGTCTACAAAAATCTCTGACCACGAAATTTATTCTTTATTTTAGGGAAAGTATATAAATCATTACGGATCATGTCAGGGCTGTACGGGGGATGGTCTAATAATTCTATGTTTTCTTGCTCTAAAAACCTCTGTTCTGTGCGCGGTGTACGATCTCGTATTGTCGTGATGGAGGATGATGCGACGGTTGCAGTTCTCTTTACGGAATTCAGAAACGATTTGAGGCTAAACAAATGCTAGCATACCATTTTGCATTAACCTTTCTTTGTCCCTCAAGAGGAATAGTCGCAATAGTGCCTCGATTTGGAGACAAATTAACACCTAATTGTTCATAGCAAGATTATTTGTTTTGACTCATGCCAATGTCTAAAGTTGCCTGAATTTCGTGCTATATTACATGTCGATCTTCCTTAATCAGCTTACGCAAAGCATCAACATTTTCTTGTGTGTATGCGAGTGCAGTTTTTGGACGACCTTGACGGGGATTTCTTTCGAGGGGACATCACTGAGCTTGACACGTCCACGTTGAAATTCAGCAAACCAGCGGTAAATTGTGGTTTTGGATGGGGCTTTATCACCAAATTCAGAAATCATCCGATCAACACACTGTTTTGTGTTAAACCACTTTGAAAGTAATAAATCATCGCTCTTGAATTTTCTCGATTCAATTCCATTTTTTATCGACTAAAAAAATTTTACAAGACCGAGAATCTTTTTTTAAATAAATAAATAGTATTTGATTTTCAAAACTAAGGAGTTGATAATTAAAAAGATTTTAATATGAGGGATTGTTTGTGCGTCCTAGTTCACCTCCTTTTTTATATCAGATGTCACAAAGGGAAGTTATCTTAGATGGCGTTTCATTTTGCTTCCATCGTCTATGTAACATTTTATAGTCATGGTGCACCTGAACTCCTGTATATAACTACTTATCACTTCTAGCAATGATGTTTAATAATAGAACTAAAACTCTAGACAGTTCATCATTCCGCTTTATAACCATAGAGGTTTCAGCTAGGGTATATTTGGATACTTCTTACTAATTTCCGTAGTAAATAATTAAGCCAGGAGATTTGTATTGGTATATCCTTAACAAACATTTCTTAATTTCGTTCTTAACATTTCTAGCTCTTGACTTTTTCCATACACTATAGAATCTAACCGTTTATTTAACATTTCGATACTAAAACAGCAGGCAGGCAGACTAAGTTGGTCTTACAATATCACATACCAACTTAGACTGCCCGTGATCATGAATGCTGAAAAGAATCCGAAACGTCGGGAATAAATATATTTAAGTAACGCGAAAAATCCGTAAATTTGTGGATTTGATATGTATAATAATCGCGTTAATAAAAGAAATAATTATAATGCTTGTGATAATTATGAAAACTTCATTATTGTCTATCTATTATTTTATGTTGGCTGGATAAGAATAGCCAAATATCGGAAGTTGTGGCGTGCATCAGGGGAAGCCTATGTCCAGGAGAGGTCTGACACTGGCTGATGGTGATGGTGATGATTATTTTATATTCTGTTACCTGTTATATATTGGGTAGTAAAAGTTCCAAATTCAAACTGTAAAGCTTATATTTATTAGGAAAGGTAAATTATTAAAGGAAATGGGCAACGACGGGCGATAAAAGAAAGAATCTATCGCATAAAATGCTTTTACCGTTTGTGCTATCACCATACCGTGCATCAATATTTTTATCCCCATGAAGTATTCATGGGGATAAAAATGAAACTAACTTTGCGAGTAAGACGAATTTACCGTTATAAAGTTGTACAAAATCGTTTTTTTATACAATTTAATTGAATCACAATAAAACCATTTTATTTAGTACTCACGTAGAATAAAAGCGGTGCACGTACTCTGTGAACATAACGCATGTTTCTAGCATACATTTCCGGAAATATAAGAATATTTACTCACATTTTGTTTTAAATGAGTAAAGTTGTCTATATAACGAAAAAGATAACGTCCATAGACATACATTTACCTGATACGCGTGTGGTGATAATGCAACTATTATTGTTAACTATCAATTTATCATTACATTGTTACAGTATATTATTTTGTCAGACGTACTATAAAGAAAAGGAACTTATTATCATACATATCAAATAAAAGTTCTATTTTCGACTAATAAAAAATTTTTTGTTTAAAAAAATGGTTAAAAGTATTGGTGTGTTATAAATTTAATAAAATTAAAAATACTGATAAAGAACAATTATTTATGTTAGCTACAATAAAGTTCAAGTTCTTTTCTCCGAGTGTAAATAATGCCTCAGTATTATGTAGTAGCTTAAAAAAATATAATACATTTTACGATAACTGTTTATTAAATATTTAGCAAAGTGAAGTATAAATTTATATACTTGGTTTAAATTGTAATTCTAAAACAAATATATATATATATAAAATGAAGTCTTATTTGTTAATAAAAAATACGTTTTGACCTCAAATATTTTTGTTAAGGTATCATATTTTTTTTGTAAAACGAACTTGTCGGGGTGAAAATTTATGTCCGCAATAAATATTCATTAATGTAAAGCTTGATCCGAGCTGTTGAATAAAGAACAGAGGAGTATAAATCCGCACTTTGCAAGGTTTAAGTAACGTTATAAAGATAAAAAAGAAAACAAATATATAAAAACGATTATTGCTATGATTTTCAAATAAATAGCAGTGTCGTCTTACCATGCCCTCTATATGACGGACCTATCCTTATCATCTATCTCCTAATAATAGTCCTAGTTTTATATTTTATGTGGCAGCCAAAACTATAGAATAGCTATGGCAGCCTTATTAAAGTATGCTTATCTTACTTTTCCATTGAAAACGACTTATTACGTTTACTTATATAATTTCTAGCTATTCTTTATTCTGCATTATCATGAGCGTAGCTTAGATATTTTAGCAGTAAATCCATTATTGTCCATAATTATTGGAATTGCCAGAACTCTACATAATAAGCCACTAGTGATAAATTACTAATCATTCATGTTATTTTAATGTATCTCTTAAGTCTCTCAACGTCGTCTCTTAAATTTGGCGCCTTTTTAATTTAACAGTATAAGATATGCTTTTCATTGACAATTGTATAGAATTTTCTTTCGTGACGTTTTTTAAAAAGGATGAGATTAGGAACCTATAAAAGAACTAACCATAACCTTTCCATATCTTTGACGGCTTCCAGATCTAATCCGCCAAGGGCAATGAGGAATGGATTTGATATGTAATTGGCAATGTTTTATTATTATTAATAATAAAACATTGTGCAAAACACAAACTAATTCGTGCGCTGTTTGGTTTTGGTTAAAAATTCGGCTATTTTTATTAATAAAATTGTATTTAGGGATTTCGAGAAGTTTGTTTGGTTTTTTTATTTCCTATGTTTGCTAGCAAGTTTTTCTGCTAAGCTTTCACATTTTCAGCACACAATTACTTATGACCAATTTTTGTTAAAATTTAAATAGGATCCTGATATTCATACACAATGAAATATATTTTGTAGTTACTTTAGAGTAAAAGGACAGGGAAAAATCCAGAATGAATATTAGTTACATCGTTATTCAAACCACAACCCATTGGAATTATAAAAACATAAAAACAAAAATTTTTACGTCATCTAATCACCAATAAGAAAAGATAATCTATTACAATACTGAATATACAAAACTGAATTGTAAGATTCCTATTATGAAATATAAATGCTATAAAGAACAAATTATGGTACTCACTTCACTTTAACCTCTGACCTAATGCGCTGTTCGAATATAAAAAGCAACGTTATTTTTCTAATATATTAGTTTTTCTTAATTTACTACAACAATAACGAGTAATTTTGTCTGTAATAAAATGTTTATAAATGTAATAAAATAGTTTTCGTTAACTTTCTCCAAAAATTGCTTTTTGATGAATCCTAACACCTTGCACAAAAGGCCAAATTTGTATTTAATTTAATTTTATTCCCTGTTTTGGGCCCTTTAACCAAAATGGACTTAATGAATCTAAATATTAACAAAGTTCCGGGAAGGCAAAAAAGATTAAAAGAAATGTAAACGCCAAACGAGTTATTCAAAAAATTCAACAATGAATATTCCGTTAGTATAAAGGAAAAAGCATGTTTCTTCGGAATTGTTGATTGAGTCCAAAAAAAAGAAAAATTGAATTTTGATAAGTCTAAAATTTTTACCCCCTGTTTCGTTGTCTTTTACCTGAATGAAAAAATTTAACGTTACATCTTCCTTAAACATGTTAAATTTATTTTATTTTTAATTGCTCTTTAATATTTAAAATTTAAACTATAAAACAACTGCGGTGTTTAAACCGCTACCAGTAGTAGTACTCAAAACTGGTTTATTTATTTTTATTAAACTTTTTGGTTACCTTTGGTTTTTAAGCAGCAATTCAAAATGCTTCGCAAGTACAAAAAGATAGAATTGATTTTTACGAATAAACAAAGATCTAGAACGAAGCCGAATTTGTGAATTTAACCTTTGGTTCGGGGTTACGAACATATCGAGGTTTTATTGCTTTCAGTCACCGTACTTGGAAAGTTTTGTTTTTTGTTAACTGCACAAACCTTTAGCATAGGGGATATAATGCGGAAGATAAAGTTTCGGATTAAATGTTTTAAAACATTTAGGCATAAGTATATAAATCTTAAATTTCTTTTTTTTAAAAATAAAATTTTAATTAATGATTTTTTCGTTTTGATTTCAATAACAGTTAAAAAATCTGCCTTTGTCGTTCTCAATGACGTATGCTCGATAAAAGTTTGTCTGGCCTTTATTTAAATGTATGAATACAGTGTTCATTTAAATTAAATTCACAATTACTTTAAAATCTATTTATATTTTTAATAATTGTTACTTCCTTAAATAAGATTGTAAAAAAAGTTACGTATTAAATCTTCTGTTCCTTTCCAGTTTTCCTTTTTAGGTAATGTATTTTAATTTTTTTATTTTTTACATTTGTTAAACAAGGTTCTTTTTTTAATATAAAATTAAAATAACTAAAATAAATTTATAAAAACAAAAACCCAAAATGTAGTCAGAGACAGAAAATATAAAGTTTAAAAACATAAATGTAAAATGTTGAAACAAAACCCAATCTGTTTTCCCAAAATACATTGAATATGGGGAAATATATTACAGATTCTACATTAATGAAGTGTTTTCCAAGCGATGAGTTAATCAGCTAATCGTGCACATAAATATTATTTAATGGACTCTTTAAACCACATTTAGAGCAATATATTGAATATTACCAATAAAATATATCTTCAAGTCCACAATTTATATAAAAAAGCGTTACATATTTCATTGTAAGAAATATTTAAGTCTCAATTTTTAATATAATTTTGTTAATATAAAGACTTGCTGATTTATATCTATAATTTACTAATAAATATATCTTTTGCCAAATCTATATATAATATTTTATGACAAGTATAATACACACGTAATATTTTAAACGTTAAACCAGTTTCAGTTATAACTATTGTGCGGATAGAGCTGTCTTTTCTTACATGAATAAATCTCGCATATTATTTGTTATAATACAAGTGCATTCTACCCACACTTAATATTTTAAATTTCAAATATAGGGGTTTTGAACAATGGATAATGTTCCATGCATCTTATTAAAAAGGTCAAACCCATCTTACTAAATCTATACACATCACATCCAGCTTTGAAAGTCCACTGCTGGCATAGGTCAATACACTCTCCATTAGGGGTTTGGACCGTATCCCACCAGCGGTCCAATGGGTTGGTGGGTGACCGATTTTACATGCCCATCCGACGCATGGATCATCTTACTTTTCAGACAATTGGGTGATCGGCCAAATTGTCAACCAACTAGGAACAACAATGAAAATTTGTGAGTCCCCGCAGGATTCGGAACCCAGACCTCCGGTTTTTGCACACGCCCATTCACTGGGTCTGGAGGCTAAATCTATAGTAAAGCAAAATAAGGCACAAATTTAGTTTCAGTGATCTATGTAGTAAATAATAGTGTTAAAAGTAAGTATGTAAGGTAATCTTTCCTAGACCTAGAAAATTTAAGTAGGAGTTTATATAGTATGCATGGTTATGTGCAGCACAGATGCTTATACTCCAATAAAATTTTAAAGCTTTGGTTCTACGCCCAGAGCTACCCAAAAATATGATATTTATGGGAACTTGGACACCTGCCTTGAGAAATAATAAACAAAGTTAACAGCTTGAGCGTCCAGTATACTTATATGACTTTTTTTAAATGTTTGACGAAAAAAATATATAATTGTTATTGTTATTACCACACCAACATAAATAAGTACTTAACATTCTTTATTTTATGTCATTGGAGGACGCCAAATCATCAAATGATTATTACTTACTAAAATACGATTATATAACTATAGTAGTTTCTAAGAAATTTCACAATTCGTATAAAAACATGTTTTATTCGTATATTTAACATAAAAGTAAAGTAGCATTTTTTCTTTTGAGCGATATTTTTATAAAACCGACGTCACGGATAAAATTACGGTTCAGCCTTCTCCGCATTGCTATCGATCGTGAATATATTTAAAAGGTTTATTCATTATGCGTAAATCTGACATCAATTGCATGTATTTTTGGTTTGAGATGATCTTTGCACGTGATAAATCTTGAATCGTTTCGTATCAAGGTTCCAAATAATAAATATAGGATAAGCTTATAGAACTTATATAAATGGAGAGTATAAAGGTAATCTAAAAACCCTACTTGTCTACGCGAGACAATGTGGCTTTATTGCATTTATAATAAAACCAATTGATTTTTGTTACTTCATCATCATCATCATCATCATCATCAGCCTGCGTTCGTCCACTGCTGGACATAGGCCTCCTAATGCACGCCACCGCTTCCGATCTTCGGCTATTCTCATCCAGCCCACACCGCCACTTTGCGAATGTCGTCACTCCATCTTGCCGCAGGGCGTCCTACACTACGTTTGCCGAGCCTCGAGTCTCCACTCCAGAACTTTTCGACTCCAGCGGTCGTCAGTTCTGCGGCTTATAGTGACCGGCCCACTGCCACTTCAGCTTACTAATCCGGTGGGCTATGTCGGTCGATTTTGGTTCTCTGTCGGATCACGTCATTTCTGATGCGATCCTTCAGAGATACTCGAGCATAGCCCTCTCCATAGCCCGCTGAGCGACTTTAAATTTGTGGACCAGTCGAACCGTAAGTGTCCAAGTCTCGGCACCTGTAGGTCAAAACGGTAGGAGCCACTGATCGAAGACTTTCGATTTGAGGTTTTGTGGGATGGGTGACGAGAAAACTCGACGTTAAGTTATGAAAAGCTGCCCAGCCCAGCCGAATCTCTAGTTGGCCTCTCCCTCAAAGTTGTTTTACCTAGCTGGGAGCGTTTGCCCTAGGTAAACGTATTCCGAAACAACTTCGAGGGAGGTGTCTCAACTGTGATCGGTCCCGGATCAACGTGCTGTTAAACATGAGCTTGGTTTTTACCCAAGTTCATCCGGAGACCGATGCGTGCAGAAGACTCCAGCCAGGCTTTGCACCATTTTGCAGGTCCTTAGCGGTCTCAGCCATGATGACGATATCGTCCGCAAATCGAAGATGTGAGATGTACTCGCCGTTCACATTTATGCCGTGTCCTTCCCAGTTGAGCGTCCTGAACATGTCCTCAAGCGCGTTACTTGCGTTATTTTAATTGGCAGAAGATATTTATTATCGTAAAAAGTTAACACAAATACTGTTAAAACAGTTTTAACTATAATTAGAATAATGTTGATACTGATTAACATAACACTGTTTTTAATTTAATCATATTATTCATTGAATAATAAATCCATGAAAAATAAATCTCCGCGTTGACAAAAACATAGTTATGTTTTAAAGCTTTCTTCTTTAATAACATTCTGATAAGAAACGAAACTTAATTCTTAAGTGCCTTTATCAGGTAAACTATAAATTTATAGAGTAGTTGATAAGTATCGTAGGTACTATTTAGAAACTTTATTTTTAATTTGAACCCTTTGGCGGTTATACGCACTACCTACCTACACCTATAGTGACGTAAGGCACTACTTGAACACAGATGTCAAATATTAACGCAAAATGTACTCAAAACTGAAAATCATTGCAACATTTATGAACGAGGTAAAGTGTTCAGGCGGCTGCAACTAAAATTTATCATATTCACGGTCGATAGTTTCGCGCAGCAAGGGCTATCGTGAATGCTGCCTTGTATAAATATACTCTGAAACATAAAGTTTCAATTCACTTTGAATCGTAAAGTTGGGGGTCTGAATTTATAATGTTGTTGACTGAATATCATGTAATCTTATCAGTTAACATTTCAAGTCTTTAAAGGAACCTAAAACAACATTAATATAAAAACTCAAATTAATCAGTTTATTCAAATTCTATTCATAAATTAAATAAAAAAAAATAGTAATCATAAAACGTTTAAACAAATTTAATTTAACCAAATCCGCTTAGATTTGGAGAAAAATATGAAAAATATACTCTCGGATCGCTTATAAAATTATATGCAAAATTAAGAATGCTAGCTGGCGCGTAATGTAGCTAATAAAAATCGTTTGTATAAAGAAAATATTTATCCCGTACTCATGGTTAATCAAATTAGGAATTATTGCTTCCGATGTAGGGTTAGCAGAAACATGTTCTGGCAGATTTTATTCTTAACTTATAGAAATACGTATGTGAAAAAACCTATTAGATTTGTTTCCAGAAAAGGTTACTCTGGGTTATTTTAGATACTTAATATCCGCTGTCTAAACTGAACCAGCCATACCAGAGATGAGCCAGAACAAACAGACAGAGAGCTAGAGTGATAAAAAAAAACTGTTTTGTTTTATGATAAAATGGACTATTTTTTCGTTATAATAACTTATTAAATTTTATTTATTTGTATAAATTGTATACTATATTATAGAATTTCTAAAAATATACCGAAAAAAAATTTAATGTAGTAGCGAAATATTCTAAATAAGACTAGCCGGAGAGTTATGTCATGCTTTTGTATCTAAGTTACGATGTAAATATAATGGTTATATCTCATAATATACAATGAAAAATATGGATAAACATAACATGATGGACCGAATTTATGTATATATACATAAGTTATTATATAGATTACATTATGGTAAAAATAACAGATTACATTAAATAAATTTACGGAAAGATGACAGTAATGTTTGGCATGCATTAATATGAATTGTGCTAGAAAAAGTTTGTTAAAAGAAACTGCGATAATTTTAGTCTATAATATTTTAACGATATTTATTTAAAGCTACTAAAAACTTTATTTATAATTTTTATAGAATCTAAATTTATGACAGATTAAGCTGCATAAATTATAACTTTATTCTACTCGATTAAAATTTATAATTCACAAGCGACCCGCCCCGTCTCGGCACGGTGCAATACTGATATCTGTAAAAATAAGGAAAAATGTATAAATTTATTAGCTTTTCTCTACAATACCATGCAAAAATTATACATATAAACCTTCCGCTTCAATCACTCTATTTATTAAAAAAACTTCATCAAAACCCGTTGCGGACTTTCAAAGATTTTAGCAAACATATAGTTATACTATGTGCAACGTTTGGTTCCACGTTCCATTTATCATTCTCTATAACACCGAAATAAAGATTGATGGGCTTCTTTGATCGCAAACAACGATGTTAGCACTAACAATAAGGACATTTAATCGTGGTCAGCTAGCATAGTGGACTGTTTGTGCACAAAAGGAATAGAATAGCCAATATTTCAAAGACCCTTTAGGCGATAGCATAGCGTGTTTATATGTAATACATAGGGAAGACATTATACACTACACGCTCAATGTAAATTTTCCACTATTTAGGTTTTTTTATATATATAATTCTTTAGTACATTTGTGTTGATAGCGAACTCCTCCTTGATGCTTAGTTTATTTATCGATACTGCTAGTAAACTGCAAAATCGAAATAAACTTTCATTTCTTTCTTTTTTAATATTCTACTGGCTTGGTCATGACAACGTCTATCGGGTCCCAACAATTATATCAGTTATTCTACTGTATTATCTTATAATATAAAAGCTATAAATACTTTTCCTGGAATTGACTGTTCCGTAAAATTCGATGTTATTACTATGTATATCAAAACAATATTTTAATATAGAACAAAAACTTTTTACTACCTTGTTCAAGCAGCATTAATTTATTACCATAATGTGTGTTCATCATCATCATCATCATCAGCCTGTGACATTCCACTGCTGGACATAGGCCTCCCCTAATACACCCCTTTCCATTAGGGGGTTTTGGACCGTATCCCACCACGCTGGTCCAATGCGGGTTGGTGGGTGGACCGACTTTTTACATGCCCATCCGACGCAAGGATCATCTTACTTTTCAGACAATTGAGTGATCGGCCCAAATAGCCCTAACCAACTAGGAAACAACAATGAAAATTTGTTGAGTACCCCGATTTGTTGAGGAATTGAACCCACGACCTCCGGTTTCTAAACCATCCACCCATACCACTAGGCTACGGAGGCAGTAATATGTGTTACTAACAGTAATATAATAAAAACCGTGTTCTATGCTATTTTTAAATAAGTAAAAAAATAAAAGTATTTACATTTAATTTAGACACATGTACTAAATGTTTTCGTATTAAGCTTATTTAATCAAGACGTAATCGTAACGGTACCGCTAACGAACAAAACAATAAGGACATTTCTTTGATTTAAAACAACCTTTCATCTAAAAGTAGGTAGGGAAAAAAGTAAAGAGATTGCTCGATATTCTAGTATATAGTTAGAGTATTTTATTGTGTGAGGAGAAAGGAATTGTATTGTGCGTTATACTTTATTTTATATTATTCAAATTTAGTTAATAGTACTACTACATTTAAAATGTAATGCATTAGTATTGCTTGCAGTAAATTTTAATATATTCTAATAAGTAATAATTGATAAGACATCCATCTTATCAATTATTACGTACGGTATGATAGTTAATTAATGATGCGTTACCAAAACTTCTTAAGTAAGTAATTTTGTATAGCGAGAAAGCACTACGATCAAGTACTATGTATTTTTTAATAGATGTACTTGTACATATCGAAGTTATATGGTATATTTACCTAATTATGCCTCAGACAATGTAAGCAAAATTAAATGCACATTATAACATAGACTAAGTCGTAATATTTTCAAATATTTACGTTGCAAAAATACAATTTATATTATCACTCTGTAGGAACAAATAACCATGTTGAAAAAATATGTACGTATATTTTCCTGTCATCTGCACCCATTTTACTATATCGCTTACTTCGAATGACAAATATTTCGTTACGGCATGTTTACCCTCTGGAACTGACACACTTTATTTGAGCACTATTTTCCAAGCCAATTTAAAAAAATTATTCGGTAGTAAGCGAAAATAAAGCTTTGGATTAATTAATTCTTTATCACAGGACTGGATTTATTCTTTGGGACAGACATATTTCATCTGTTTTCATTTGTAATAAAAAAATGGTGAATATTTTATTTGGTATTACGATATTTGCCAGCGGAGGCTATGGCAAGGCTATCTTCATTTCCTAAAGAGAAATTTACAATAAACCATAGGGAATGAATGAAATATTAGTGAACAATATAATTTTTAATCTTATTTAGCCTTTTCTTTAGATCCCTGTACAAATCAAGAGCTGGAACATATTTTTTGTAACATAGCCCTTGTTTCACATTCCGTGTCTTAGCGACTCAATGTTTATTTTCGACAGCTGGTTTGAAAAGCTTAGTCAGTATTAACATAATTAGTAAAATAATTATGTCAACACTTACTAAGCTTTCTTACGTTACTTTACGTTTATAGTAACTATTATATTTACAAATATTTTATGGACACTTTAAAACAGCAAATCGGTTTAAATTAGGATCTGTAATGTTTTTCTTCCGTGAGAAATCATTTTGTTATTATCATTGTTTAACCTAACTAACCGAGTTACGGCAATTAAGAGATGTAATAAACTTGTTTTGGTTATCAAAAACTACATCTATCTTTGACAGCGCTATCAGTAGGCGTCAGTTCTTCCAAGTTAAGTAATTTTAATAATTTTCCAAGTTACGAATTTATGAAAGAGGTGAAGTTCAATTGTAAAAAAGGAAAAATGATGGCGCGGCAACTATTTATATATTTTTTACTTGCAATGTTTTAATTTGCATTACAGGTAAATCGTCTGTGAGAACTATTTTGATATCTATTAAAAAATATTTGTACTTCACATATATAGAATTCAAAATAAAAGAAAATTACATTATAGTACAACATGTTAATTACTCAGTCTATGTTTTCCCATTGAATTTTCGGAAACGTTGGATGCTAAAAGGCTATCAACGCGTAAACGACAAAGAATTACCTCTAAAAGCGGGACGCATTGGCTAGAGTGTTGTACATTTGCATCAAAGGAGTTTATTTCTACAACGAATGACCAAAGCTTAGAGCTTAAATAACTTTTATGAACAAAAAAACCTTAACATAATACGCTAGAACAATGAAAACCGAGGAAAAACAGTCAACCGCAAAAATTGGTTTATACTTTTCTGCATGATAACGACAATCTCCGTAAATAAGTAATATCACTTTTTTAAACTGTTTTTACTGTTCATATTTTCCTTAGATAATAGCTTTATTGTAATATTATTCCCTCATAGGACATGCTATGGCTAGTGTGCAGGATAAACTGTTAAATGTAAAACCTTTATTTGCATAAAACATCTTTATCTTTAAAGATAGTCTGCAAAAGATATATTTAGGTGAATCTGGGTGGATTAAAAGCCCATCTCATATTTATTAGGGAAAATGGTCTAGGATTTAAAAAGTTAGTATTGTACACAAAGATATATTTTAGATTTTCCATCATAGCAATGCTGAAATCGAAAAGCTATGGTATAAATTTTTATCTTTATTTCTAGGATTTGACTGCCTGCTTAGTAATGATTCGCACCTTGCGGGGACTTAACTACTTGTTTTCGTTTTCTAGTTGATTAAGGCATAGCGCGTCTGTAAAGTAAGATGATCCATGTGTTGGATGGCTATGCAAAAAGGTGGTTCTGCACCTGATCTCTCATCTATCGCGGCGGTTATCGATCCGATCGGTTTATAAGAGTGGAGGAATATGATGTGCACCTGTGTATATACATGTATATTGTGCTATCTTATGCGCTTGGTTGATTTTTGGTGTATGAAATAACGTTTAAAACACTAATATAACCACAATATATTTAGGATCAATTAGCTGCGATGCGGTCATTGGTGCGTCGGATAATACCGACCACATTCAAAATATGTTAAACTGATTTATAATTCTATTAGTTAATAGGATATTTAAAAAATCAACAAATCATAGGCAAAGTTTGAAGCAAAACTGAAGCAATCCTTCTTATTGACTAAATTGCATTCCGAGCCTAATTAATTATTAAGTTGTGCAATTTTACTACAAAAATATAAGTGACTTACTTATTACTATGTTTTGAATCTTGATAGTATACAATACTACTTTTACTGCATTTTTAAACATTACACTCACAATGAAATTAGCATTATTTACTATGTCGGTACCATAAAAAAAATGAACATCGTATAATAACGCTAAATTATTTACGCTTTAAAACGATTGTCTTCCACATCTAATTTTCATTGAATAATATCATAACAATATTTTACATGAAACCTGAACAAATTCTTCCGTAATTGATTTTAGTGTCCTAGTAATTTCGTAATAATATTTTAGAATCGAACCTTGACCTTTTCGTTAGTAATAGTTTACTACTTCTTTATCATCTGCTTGCGTTAGTCTACTGCTGGACATTGGCCTCTCCTAATACTCGCCATTAGGGGGTTTTTAAACCGTATCCTACCACGCTGGTCCAATACGGTTTATTAGGAACTTAGTTTATTCAAAAGATGTATCATGATTTTGAAAGAACCTTTTTTTGGCGCGTGTCCTAATAAACACTGAAACTCTTTGATGCATCAAAGATTCATTTTTTCCCCTCTGGCTCGCAAGTCGCAACAGAAAGAGCACTTATTATTGTTACAGCGGTATTTTGACTTCTTTTTATTTGTAAAAATGTTACTTTTTTGCTCCAAGAATCTTTACGAAATATATTTAAAGAATTAATAAAATATAAAATTTGTTTAATATATAAACTAAATTTATAGTAGTTTACACATAAAATTAGTTTAATGTCCTCAATGACGTCGTTGAACCTTGGCAAATCAGTGTAAGAATTTCGGTTTGTTTAAACATGTCTTATTTAAATTTTCCTTTTCCAAGAGGTTTTCATGACTAGGTGCGTTTATCACCTAGTCATGAAAAACTTGAATCCTACGGCGTCATAGATGATCTTTATGTCACCATGTGTATGTGTACATGTGTGTCATAGCAAACAAAAAAAAAACAAACACGCTTATCGATTTGGTAACTAAGGTTAAAATAATTATAGTACATTGAATGCTCAGTTCTGGTTGGACATTCACTAATAGAAATGTTATTTATTTGTATCTGTATTTTTATTGTGTTTTATTCGTAAGTTTTTTTAAATAGGCAACATAAATAAATTACAGAATAGATACAGATAAAGGGTAGCTCCTTTAGTAATAAAATCAAAGGAATAAATATACAGATTTTTTCTGTCTACCAAGGGAAGGTCATTTATGTAATCCAGCAACAGGAAAATTACTATAATCGAGCCTTATGGAACAACCACCAGCGCTGTGGAATCTAGCAATTTGGTGTCATTCCGCATTCCTTTATTCTATACGTGAATGAGAAGAGAAAATTAAGGTAAGACCAATGTACATCATCAAATCTTAAGTTATTAAAGTAGATTTGATCTAGATTCCAAGAATTGTTGTTGCAATTGATCATGTGTTTTTAAACAATATACGAAAAAAATACTTAACAATGTTCTTAAACATATTATTTTTTTAGAGAAGACAACTGTATACAGCGATTAAGCTGAAGCGCCAAAGTTACTAAGGTACTTAAATGAGGACGTAGCGATAACGGTGAAAGTAAGTCTTTCATAGAGACCACTTTTACAAAATGAGCTGTCCTAATAGGACTTTGAAGTCTTAAAAGTTTAAATAAATACTTACGACATTTATAAAGTAAATAAATGTATATACATAGCTTTTTATTAGATTTACGTCCGTAAGACTTGTTTTCCCAAGTTCCACTTGCTTGCTTCAGATTTTTTTTCTGTTCTCCTTTCCGTCTGTTCTCCTGTGGAATGAGTTACCTCTAGAAATGAAGATGGCTTAAAGTAGCATGAACTTTTAAGGTAAAGGTAAGAGAGCATTTGCTTAAAAAATTTTTGACACTTTAATGAAATCATCGGACTTAAGTAAAATACTTTTTATGTATGTTTATGTATATATGTATATTTATTTAAATTAAATATTTATATTTATTATATTCATATAGTGTTCAAGTATGTATTCAGTATATTTATTATACATAATATATTATAACATAGTTCTGTAAAATTTATTATCTGTTTTGAGTACATATTTATGTTCTTAAAATATTTTTTTTTGTTTATTTTTCCTATTTTTAATTTGTTAATGCACCTCCCTACTATATTTCTGCAACACCCCAAGGTTGACTGGCAGAAAATGCCACTGGCATTAAGTGCGCCTCTGTACAGCTTGTGTATAAAGATTAAATAAATAAAATAAATAAATATCTTTATTCATAATATGTCTCTGGGCTTATTGTGCCTGTTGGCATAGCTACTCTACTGCAGTTGGAACGTGCTGTCTGTTTCAGTTCATCTTACCATCTAGTTGTCTTCAGGGCCAAGTCCTCGATAGAATGTAATTCCTTGAAAATAATTAAACAGCTGAATAATGTCGCTCCTGTAATACCATATTGATATTGAAATATAGCCGTGAGTAAAACTGAAGGGTCGGTTAGGAAAGTCTTTATGTCTTGGAAGATAAAGACGCTAGCTGACTAAAATAGATTGTGCATTATAGACAATTAAATATCCATCTATTCATTTGGGTTGCTTCAGCCTAATGTGAGGGTTCTCCCTAAAAAGCGAAATCGGAGCATTGTTTTAACCAAATATTGGTTTTCCCGTGTCGTTGTATAGCGGGAAATAGCCACTTCCTAGTATGCGGCGGTTGATAGGTTGATAGGGTGAAGTTGAATAAGGCTAAACTTAATTTTGAATTAGGTGAGATTAAAACGTTTCGCCGTTTCAAATGAATTATGAATGTGATCTATATTCTATCTTTTATTACCGGGCAAGAAAGATCGAATATGTTTACGTACAATTTTGAAGAAAATGTATGTTATGTTAATAATGTATAAATTAAAGCAGCATAAAAAAATTTATTGGGGAAAATTTGCTTAGGGATTTACGATAAACTCCTAATGATTAATTGAAAAGAAGCAGTACATATAAAAAAATATTACCAAAATTTGAGACATTACTAGATATATGTAAATGATAGTAAGCGAAATTCGAACCGAAAATATGACCGACTTCAAACAGTATATAATCATTTTGCGCAATATAAGCGATCTAATACCAATACCAAATTAACATAACAACTTCATTATTTGTAATATTACGAATGGTTTAATATAATCTTCGCGTGTAATGAACAAGATTGTAAAATTATTAAACTTTGTGTTTTTTAAAATATACTATTTTTTTATATCGCGTAGTTGGTTTAGGACATTTTTGTACAATCTAAAGAAAAAAAATTGAGTTCCTGGCATATTTGTAGAAGGGTGTTAATGACAGTTTAGATGAAAAACGCCACAAAGACGGATTTTCGTGCGGAGATCACGATGCTACCTGCTTATTTCGTGTTAAATAGTTATACGCCATTAGAATTCGATTCTTTTCGATTCGATAGAGATTAAGTGTTAAATAATGTAATCAAAATAAATGGAAATGTTAAATTAGAAGTAAAAATAGTTACTGAATGATAATTTCATCTTGATATTATCGAAATAAAAACTAAATCATCATTATCATCATAAACAACCTTTAGCAGTCTACTGCTGGACATAGGCTTTTATAATGAACGTAAAGATGGTCGATCTTGTAGGCGTCCATTAAAAAGAGTTACTCATAATTTCCTCATTAAGGAGGCGGATTGGCAATTGACCATTTGATCTTGTACTGGGGATCTGTCTTACTCCCACTGTAAAACAGATCCGTCGTCATGCAAAAATGTTTAACACGGCTATGTAAAAATTAGGAAATATTTGTTGAGTGCTTTGTTAAAATGGGCATTATATTTTGGTTTATTTTTACATTTCTTTGTCGCATCGCGGTTTAATTAAAGTTGTATCACCCATTAAAATTGCCTTTTTTTTTAAACATAAAGGGATTTCGATGCTTTCATTTATATGGTGGGATTAATATATATATTTGTCACAAAAAAGTATCCAAAGTAGAGAAGGGAATCATTTATATCAAACAATGTATCAAAATATTAAGGATTACTATATTTTGCGCTGGAATTTGTTATTCAAAATGACCAAAAGAAAATGACAACAATTAGCATTATTTGCAACCTTGATATTTCAAAATTTAGCCATTTTTGGGGGAGTCATTTTCTCTATCTTTGGCTCAATTATACTCCATTTTATTGACAAAGAACCTGTGCAGGTTCCGAAAACGCCCACTTAAAGTTCAAAAAAAACAGGATTTTTTTTATTTTATCATAAAAAATTAAAAAAAGATGTTTATTGAAAAGGGATGACACCATTTATAGATTGCAATTTCTGGAGGGGAAAAACCTGAGAAGAACCAAAAAGAAATTTGGGGGACTTTTTTTGTCACCTTTTACAATAAATTAAAAAAAAACCATAAAATTATCATATTTTGAAATAAGAACCTCTTTATTATTTGAAGGTTTTTTATAGAAGTTTTAATAAATTTAAAAGAATAAAGATTTTACCAAAAACAAAGGTTGCCAAATTGATCAAAACCACCCAATTTTAAAACTAATATATTTTAGATAAAATTTAACTTTTGGTCAATATTATTATTTCCGACTTCCCCGAAATAAAAAAAGTCACACTTGGAAATAGCTAAAATTATTTTTAATTCAGAATTATGAAGAAAGTTACTTTTTGTAAATACCCAAACAGGGGTTTCCCCTAGAGAAAGTAATTGAGGCCTACTGTTAGTTTTTTGTTTAGGGTTTAAAGAATGAAACCACCTTTCAAAAAATTTTTTAAAATTACATTGCTCGAATTTCAACCGATTTCATATATCTAAATCCAGAAAATACTTGCCCCAAAACAATAATATTTTGTATTTACTGTAAGTTTAAGAAATTATTAATTTAAAAGTTTCCTTAAATCTATCAAATCAATAAAATTTTAAAAAGATTTTAAAGGATATCAATAAATGTATATTTTTATAATTTAACAAAGATATTAATTAGAAGAATAATGTTATTTATTTGTTTTAATTATTACATATTTTTCAATAACAATCGTTACGAAGAACTTTTCTGTCAATCATGTACAATCTCTATTAGCCCAAATTGGTGATTTAAAAAATTAATTTAACTTGAAAATTTGCCACCATTCCTTTTGAAAAAAAACATTTATTTAGAAACTTCCATAATTTTAATTATACATTATAAACTGAAAGATCCAATATTTTTAACTATTTTTGTATTAAATTTGGGGGTATTTTAATAATTATACATTTATCTCCAGATTTTTTACACGAAAATGAGTTTACTTAATTATTATAGGAAATTAATTTATTTAGAGGAAAAGTTTATTAATTTCTTTTTAAACTTTACCAATATTTTCGAAATTTTATTCTCAGAGACCAGTGCCATCAAGAAACTTATTTTTTTCTTTTTGTTTAAAAACACCCGTTCCGGGAAACTAAAGTTTTTATTAACAATGTTCTAATTTTTTCCCCAAAAAATAATTTGGCAAAGACTTCCACTTTTCCAAAAAAAGTGGGGTTTTAATTTTTTAACAACAACAAAAAAAATTTTAAAATACTCACTGGGGCATTATTTTGTAGACGAAAAAACTTTTGTCAATTATACGTTTATTTTGTCCTAAACAAGAAATTATTATAAAACGTAAAATTAATTAATCGCATTAAAAGAAAATTTGAAACTGTTTTAATTTGTATTTAAATAATTTAATAAATAAATATTACATTTTGCCCGTTTATAAAGTAATTTTGTTTCAATATTAAACACTCAAAATTTTAACAAATAACAATTAATAAATGAATACGACCGCCTTTCCATTCCCCACCACGAAAAAAATTTTGGTGATAAAATAAGTTTTTTGTGTCTAGTGTTTTATCTATATAATTTAAAATAAAAGAAAAATCTACAAAATATTATTTAAATTTAAATTTCCTTTATAACAATATTTTCTATAAAATAAATATTAAGAAGAAGAGATGAAACGGAAATTGTGAAAAATGGGATCTAAAATTTTTTAATTTAAAGGTGTGTCGGGTTCGAAGAAAAGGTTTTATTTACGAAAATGTCAATTTTAAATAAAAAATAAGATGTATCCAATTTTAATTTTAAAAAATAATAATTTAATTAAAATGATGTTTAATAAGAAAATATTTATTTTATCAAAAGAAATATTTGAGGTTAAAGAAATGAAAAAAAAAAGAAGACGCTTAAAATGTTTAAAAATTGAGCAGTTAAAATAAAAAATTTTTAATTATTAATCAATTTGGTGGTTTAGTCATTTTTTTAATAAAAAAACAATAAAAAATGTCCCTAGAAGTTATTTAAAATAAAATTGATTTATTTGACTTTAATATAATGTTTAAAGAACCAAAACTTTAAAAACACAGTTAAAGTTTTGTTTTATATTTCAGGAAAAAGGGATATCACATTTTAATTATTAGGAACACAAAAATTTAGAAAAAAAAGAATCCAAATAAAAAAATAATATATACACGGTAATTGATTAAAATAAGTTTTTAGCCATGGTAAAACAAAGTTTTGAATCCAAAAATTTTTTGATACTTTAACACTTAAAGTTTACCGTAAGGTTCCTTCCGTTATCTCATCCCGTATTAGCTTATAAAATGAAAAAAATATATTTTATTTTTTTAAGAAATTGAGTTCTTCAATTTAAAAATATTTTAAGAAAGGGTCCATTTTTATAAAAGTTTTCTGTTTACTAATTGTTAAAAGATTAATACGGATCCATCCATAGAAAAAAACATGGGAATATTATAAACCAAATAAAACGCGATAAAAGACTATAGGTTTTAAAACATAAAAACTTTTCAATAATTTGATTATTTAAACATTTTTTAATCCTCATTAATACTGTTTATTTTTAACGATTAATTAGTATATGAAACAAATCCGTCTTTATAATTTAACTAATAATATTTTATACTTTTAAATTTGCATGCTGGAGGAAAACATTTTAAATTTTGAACTTAAAGGTTTAAACGGTTGTGAAATTTATTCGGCAGGGAATAAGTATTTTTCCAACCTCAAAATTTTAACAAAAGAAAGGGAGATTAATTATTTCCTTTTCAATTAATCTATAAAATTTTTTATTGCCATGATTAAGTTTAACAAATGTTCAAAATTTATCAAAGACAAAACGACAGATTTTTTACATGACGGGGATGAAAGTTATAGGGTAAGCTAATTTTTGATCAACTACGCCAATTAATTTTGGGAAGTAGCCAAGTAGCCGAACATGCCGTTCCAAAACATTACCCTTTAAAAAATATTGTTTAAAAGAAAGTTTAAAAAAGGAAAATCTACGAATATTTTAAAAGGCGAATCCCAAAGGGCCGGAGGGGGAAAAGGTACGGTGGTATTTAAATTTTGTCCAGCAGGGCCACGGGATAAACTGATGATGAATGAATTGGAACAAAACCATACTAATATTATAAAAAGGAAAGTAACCTTCTTAAAAAGTTCAAATTATTGAACCAACATAAGTTCAAAAACAATACCGAGAAAGGACATATTTTAAAATTGCAAAAAAGGCTAAAGAGTTAAAAAGGTAAATTTAATAAAGAAATCGTTCGTTGGAAAAAACAAAAAATTTTGGGATTTTTAAACGAGACATAAGTGGTAAGCAGCATTTTTGAGGAAACTTTGGGGAGAACAATTAAAGGGGTTGTTATAAAATATTATAACTAATTAGAAATTTATATAGAAGTATTGGGGAAACTGTTCCACGGGAAGAAGGGAATTAAGATTTAAATTTTGGGAAAAGAAATCTTTAAATAAAATTAAAACAGCATTTTCATGAAATTGTTCAACAAAAATTCTAATTTAACCCCTAATAAAATTGAGACAAAATGTCCCCTTTCATGAAACCAAATTTGGGTTAAAAAAAAAGCCACCAGGGGGTTGGGAAAGTTTCCCTTTAATTTATAAATAGGGGGAGGCCCAATTTCGTTTAATTTTTAAAGGGCCCGAGATTTTCTTATTAATATCAATTATCTTTATGCATTTTTTAAGGAAAAAGTTAACTTTAAAAAAAACCAAAAAATCTCCCAAGATTTTAAAAAAGCAATTTATATTTCAATTATTGATTGTAAATGTTGATGTGAATCAAAATGGTAATCACTGACAAAAACAAGAAAATTTATGCTAATTGCTTATTTAAAAAACCTTAATAAAAAAAAATTATTATTTTGAAAGATATTTTAAAAAATTTAAAAAAGGTTTAAATTGTTTTAAAAATAAAAAAAAACGGACACTTTGAAGGAAGTGAAACTTCCTTAGACTTATTTTCCAAAATAATTAAGAAATGCAACCACAGAACGGTTAAATAAAAATTAGATAAAGATTAATATTATGACATAAATACCTTTCTAAATTATTTCTTTTATATTCTAAAAAATTGAATTTTTATAAAAATTATTACTATATTGATTTTTTATTATATATTTGGGTTATTAATGGCTTTTATGTTACACAAATTTTTTTCCAATTAAAAGAAGTTTCTAAAAAAAAATAAAATTTAGAAAAAAAACCTAAAAAAATTAAATATATAGTTTTCTTTTTTAAAAAAAACTATTTAAAAAGCACCTTATCAAGATTTATGAGTTATTACACAAAATTTTCCGAACGGGTGTTACAATTACTGTTTTATATTTATTTTCATCGTAAAAGGAAAAATGCCGTTTTTTTAAGGAAAAGAAAGTCGGGACTGGACTGCCCTGGGGCCCGGAAAAGGGCCAATTAATTTATAAACCCAGAATTATAAAAAAAAAGAAAGAAAAGAACTACTTGTTTTGAAAGTTTTTGATACTAGAGATAAAAAGGATACCCTACCCCAATTAAGCGTTAGTTCAATGACATATACATGGGTCACGTCATATTCCGCAGTTTAACATGATTTCTAAACGAAGAATGGCAGATTTCCTTTACTGTCGTAAAATTATTCAAAATAATTAAGCTTTAAAAAAATAAAACAAGGATAAATTGTTGCACAAAAACGAAAATACTGTATTTGAAAATTTAAATACTATTGTTAAACTACTGATTTAATTTATAAATGGATTTTGCCGGAAATTCCACCAAAACGTAAAGGGCTTTGGATTAATAATAATTTAAAAGGGCAAAAAATTTTGTCAACCCAAAAGATAAAATTTATAAAATTAATCAATCTTATAAACATTGGACGCTTTTTCTTGTACAATATTATCATAATTATATTAATGTTCACATATTGAAGCGTCACAAAAACATAAAAAAATTATTCTTCTTACAACTGCAAAAGATAAAACCGAAAATTTGCGTTCGTCAATTTCACGAGCGAGCTTACCATTAATTTATTATAATTTCAATTAAATTAACTAACCAAACCTTCAAAGAGAATATTTCTACCTGAAATCATTAAGGTGAACTAAGATGGTGGGGCACCAGCGTAAAAGGATAATAATGTTTCTAAAAATTATTGAGAAAAATTTTTTGATTCAAAACGATCAATATCACAACTTTTATACCTTTTAACCAATTATTTAAGTTTTATTTTGACAAAAAATTTTATTAAAGGTGGTAAAAACATCGGTGGTTGTTTTTTTATAAGGTAACAATATGGGGAAATCCAGTTTCCAAAGCATCCCTTTTGGTTGAACGGGGCGGTTGGTCCGATTAAAACCAATTTGAGTTTGATTTTAGGATATGAAACATTAAAATGGTTACTAATCCTAAGGTCCAAAGTATGGTTGATTTAGGGACATAATGTGAAAAGTCCAAATTGTGACAGGGTAAATAAAAGAAAAATAACATATAATTAATAAAAATTGACTTAAAAAATTCAAAAAGACTGCTCAAAAAAAAAAAATTTGTTTATAAAAAAGATAAAAACAATGAGGCGCAAGCCGCTTTGAAAAACCAAATTGTTTAATTCACGGCATAGCGCTCTTTGTTTTTTAAAATCTCCCTCATCCCTTAATCTTTCACCCAGGCCTGACGTTGCAAAATGTTATTTAAGTATAGGGCGTGTTTTGGGTCCCCGTAATTGAGGAGATTAATCCAGCAAACTTAGTTTAAAAGATGTTTTACAAAAAATTTAAAGGATGGTTTTTATTTGCTTTAAGAACGCCGTTGAATTTTTACAGACACCATGAAAGAAAATTACACAAACCCGTTTAAAAGTAGGTAATGAATAGGCCTTCTTAAGAGCGGCCCTTTCTGGGTCCTCAACCAAGAAGGGAAAGCCTAGGATAAGACAGGCAATGTCCAATTGGTCGGGGTGGGACCTTTTCTCAGGGGATTCTTCTTAAATTGGGCATGGGGGGGGAGGCTAGTTGTTTGGTCCAGAAATTAGTTTGGGGAATATTCCCTTTTTTTTTGGACCGTCAGAATTTAAAAAGTTCAAAACTTATTCATTTTTTGAGGAAAAGAACTACGAAAGTTTATTTTTATTCAATTATAATAAAAATAAAAATTAGGGAAACACTTTATTTTATTAATTTTTTAATTAAAAAGATTGTTTCCAATAAAGGGTTTACCTAAAGTTAGCAGTATTAAATAGCCAAGACACAAAAAAATTAAATTTTTAAAAATATTATACCTTGAAGCTTTAAATTTTAAAGCCCGTCTTTATGTTTTAATGCAGTTATATTTTAAAAATTTTGATTATAAATTTATTTTAAAAGAAAAAAGGAATTTGTACGAAAAAGTGACCTAATAAATTTTATTAATAGTAACTAATATTAAAATTGCCTGATGAAATTAAAGTTCATATAAAAAAATAAAAGGCTAAAAATTTTTAAACTCAAATAAGTTCAAGTCAAAATTCTTAAATAATTATTCCCTGACTCCCAAATAGTATTAAAAGTAATTTATTTATATAATTGGGTGCCTAAAAAATAGTTTTTTTTAAAAAAAATTTGTTTGTTTAATTAAAAACCCAAACAAATTAGTTATTGAATTACATTTTTTTAATTCTCCTTTTCTAAAAAGTCCTGCAAAAGGAAAAAAAGGGACGTTCGTTATATGAGATTGCGTATTATGGTTTATTTTTGTAAAAATATTAATGATTCTTATCAAAACATTGTTTGGATACACGTTTTAGATAATGGTTTTAAACAAAGAAAAAAGGCAAAAAACCAAGAAATTTTCGCACTGTTCACAGGAGATACCAGGACCACCAAAAACCGGATTGACGTCCAAAGAACTTTGCATGTTATGTTAAAGGCCGCAAATACTCTAAGTGCAGGAAGCAACAAAACAATTTCGGGTAATATCGACGGGGTGGGATTTAAATGGTCCTGAGGTTGATATCGCCCAGCAGCAATGATCATTGGAGACCTTTCGGCCCGGAAAGGAATTTATCAACAGTAGCAAAAAAAGGAGGGAGAACACCACAAATTTAATATTTATTTTTGTTTTCCACCCTTTCCTTTAACAGTTTTTTTTATACAAAAAAAAGCAAAAAGTTTATTTCAATTTTTTCAACGTAATATTGATACCCTTAAGAATATTTTTAGAACCCCGATCAAGTTCTTTATTTATTTTTAATGATCTCGGCTTCGGGTGACGGAGGGTGTGATTTGATACCATATTGGAACCAAGAGAAAGATCACACCCAAAAGAAGAGGAAAGGTTGAAGGGATTTTGACCCGACATTGAAATTAGAAATATAAAATGAAAAAGTTCAAAAAAAAACCTTTGGGCAAAATGAGAAAAAATTTATTAAAAAAATAACACAAAATTTGAAATCTTCCATGACGTGGGGCTGTAAAGCCAATTTTGATTTATTTTAAATTTTAGGTCACATTACCTTGTATAAGGCAAAACAAATTTAGTGTGATTTTTTCCTTGAAACAGTTTAATATGAATAAATTTTTTCAAATACTTTATCAAAACATTTGTTTTTATATAATAGAGTCAACTTTGTTTACCTTTTGTGCAAAATTTGAGGTTTAATTGAAAACGGAAATTTCCAAAAAATATATGGATTTTAAACAACACAACCATTTTGCAATTTAAGGGAACGTCCCTGCAAGAAAAACACCAGATCTTTAACCGCATTTAAACAATATCTTTGCTTTTCAGAGTTTTTAAAAAAAATGAAAAAGAGATTTGATTTTTTTTTCCAATTTTTTTTACCGATTTCTAACTGTTTATTAATCATTATTTTATAGATATTCAACGTACAGAACTAACACGAGACTGTTACTGGATTTATATTATTTTTAATATATTATTCCTATATTAAATGTAATTTTTTAAAATTTTGATATATTAAAAAATTTTAAAAAACATGGATTATTTAAGTTTTTAAGAGGGTTGTGAAAATTGTTTATATATTCGATTTTTATCCAAGGATAAGAAAGATAAATTGTTGATAAAAAAATTAAACTTATATTAAAAAGTTTTGAAGGGTTAAGGTATTGGAAAAATTTTAAAACATTTTTCTGTAAAAGTTCCCAAAGTTTCAGTTAAATTACATTTTTTCCATCTAATTAAAGTTTTATGAATAAGAAAAAGATATTTTAAAAGTCCATCAAAAAGGCTTAAATAAAAAATATCAAACCAGAATTTTTTAGGAAAAAATAAATAACTGAAATAAGTCATCAAATAAGAATACCACCATTTCGTATTAAAATCGTAATTTTTTTTACTTTTCGAAATTTGATCGGCCCAAATTGCCCTAACCAACAGGAAATAATGAAAATTTTTTCCCCAGGATTGAACCCGGACCTCCATTCAAAGCACCGGACCACCCTGCGGTCGGATGGGCGAAAAATGGTCCACCCACCAACCCCTTGGGACAGGGGTGGGATTCCAAACCCCTAATGGATAGGTATTGGGGCCTTGTCCAGCAGTGGACAATAAATTGATGGATGTGGAGGATTATAATTTAAATTGACCAATTTCAAAAAAGTTAAAGAAAGGTTTAAAGGAACTTTGCCCTTTTTACCTTTTATGACAATTCTATTGTCTATATATTAACAAAAAATAAGCCAATTTTTAATTTTCCTTACTAAACCCCAAAAATTAAATTTTGATCAAATAGTCTATGCAAAAAAGGAGAATTATTTATTTTTCAAATATAGTGATAAATAAGATTTGAAGAAAAATAAAAATTAATAAAGAAAATTAAAACTTAGCCCATATGTCCTTTACACGGAGAGTTGACTTTAAATCATTTAGACACTCATATTTTCAAAACTATCTTTGTCATGACTAATAAAATAAAGGTCTTAAAAACACCATCTTGTTTATTAAACTATCAGTTTTTATATTATTGTATGATCTACAATCTTAATTTTATTGGATCAACGTATGACGACGTGATATTTATAAGTTCTGTAGATTACTGTACTTTACAACTCTTGCAACTCTATTAATATTGACGCAACATTACTCACTTTGGAACTGTGAGAGGCTTCCATATGAGGCAAAAGTTGAACATAAAGCTGAATAATGATGCCACGAACAGTCGGGGCAACAGAATGCAATAATACTTTCTTGTCCAGAATTTTAAATGTATGAAGTGAGTAGTTGATTTGCAAGCATATAATTTTTTGTAACATATAAACGTTACATATAATTATATTTTATTATTGCCATTTTAATTCAAAAAAATAAGAATATTTACGTTACTTTTCATTACTTACGCGAAAACGTTACATGATAAGTAATACAGTTTGACTCGCAAAAGAACACTGATTCCTGTTAAGAATGATTCGCGTAGCTTTTAAAATTGGAAAACATCCTAATTTCTATAGAGAAATTGTATAATTAAAAGTAAGCACACTAATAATACTAGAACTAATGATACCGTCCGAATGATTGCCGGTAGCCGGATTAACTCTGACATTTTGACGCTTTACATTCTTTCCTACGTCCATGGACCCTGGGAAGGGTTTGATATGTACAATTCATTTTAATTTTAATAGTTGGCGTTCATTTGGAAAGGCCTATGTCTAGAAGTGGACGGATAGGGGCTGCTCATGATGATGAATGATAAATATAGATAGAGTCCGATAAAAGTCCCGAGTCCCTAATTGTTGTAGGCAAGCAAGCAATTTATAGAATATATATACATATAATGCACCGGCCACTTTCTTAAATTATATTTAAGAAAACATTTTCGATGTATAATCATATTAATTATAACTTCTACAAGAAAACAAACTAAATAATTAAATAACCGATTTGGCTTTTTTCTCTTAATGCGTAATAAAGATGATAAACGAAGTATCTGGCAACGAAGAGCTCAGTTTTAGATACAAAAAGTTAAACAATTTTATTGATAATTGCATATCGTTTAGGTAAACAACATAAAACTGATATCGTCTTGAATATCTCAAACAACTCACAATTCTGGCATATAGTCTGTAAATCAATGTAACAGCCGTTATCGTGTAAAGCATATTGAAACATTACTTCGATTTGTATAGCTTTCAAGAAATGACTTACATCTCTACAGACTTACGTGATGTGATACCTTAAACTGTACGTACGTATGCTATATTTTCCTTTCTTCCTCTAAAGTTATTAACGAAATTAATATGTATAACATATTTCTATTATTAAATATTACTTCGCGCACCAACCCGCGTTGAACCAGCGTGGTGGGATACGGTCCAGAAACCCCAAATAGAGAATACGTACAGTTGGGGAGGCCTATGTCCAGCAGTCGACTACCACAGGCTGATGATGAAATATAATTTCGATGAACTCTATATAGTTTTTTTCGTTTTGATTTTCATGCTTTTGGACGGCCAACGACATTCTTTACAATAATGCTTTATTTGCATACTTACATTCTATTTAAAAATGTTATTGGAAACGATAAACTCTTACCTTAAGCAGAGCAAGTAGTTAAGCTTTTCGGAATTATTATAAAATACTGAATTTAGATTTAATTTAGGAAAGAAGATTAAATTCAATAATAAGTATATATTTCATTGATAAAATGCTAGCATAATGAGGGCGACACTTTTATCATTTTTTTAACCATTCTACTCTTCTTTTACCATAAAATATACGATTGTAATTGCTAAAATTAATTGCAACAAACGAGTATTTTATGTTTCAGTGTAACTATAGTCTAGGTTTTAATATTTACCAATTTATTGTAGCCATCTTTGAGTCTAAAAGATCAATGCAGTAACACAACACCTAAAATGTAGTTAAAAATCCTGTCGCTGCAATTAAAATCTGAAATTTTTGTAATGGCAACCACTGTTATAACATTTTCAAAAGTTCTATTTCTTTTAGTCATGTTACATATTTGGTTTGATGTTTTCTGCCTAAATAGTAATACTAACTATTTTACGCAATATAAGCAGGTAACAACGTGCTCACGGTAGGAAATTTCTTCGCATTTTCTGCCACCGAATTTTAAATCTCTGCTAACTTTTAAGGTATTCATTTCATCAAAATGTCGTCTATGACACGTTTTATTTAAGTATGTAGAACGAATTTTTTTAATATATATAGTATATTATCTTAAATAAGCTTTAAATGTGCCTGAATGCAATTTTTAAAAATGTTTACATTAAAATGATTGCGTTATTATTAAAACATAGATATATGCTATTTCAGATCTTATTGTAAACCATTTGAAGAAGTACAGTTAAGTAAAACATAGTTCACGTCTACCTTTTACAGCGTTTGTAATTTAATCGCTCGAGGTTGTGATTTTTGATACTGTATTTTTTTGTATTTCTCAAATATGTATTAAACTACTTGTCACAAAATTTCTTGGTCCATCAACACGAGAAATCAGCTATTTCGAATAAAGCCTTTTTTACTTACATTTACTAAACACTTAAAACTAAGTCACGCTCAAAGTTTCATTCCTTTCACTTTTTGATATGCTGTATGTGAAATATTATTATTTTCTTTTAAGTTTTCAAGAAAGTTTTATTTTGCTTTCGAAAAATAAGGTTTTTACAAGTCATTTAATCATTTGATTTTTGTCATGGACAATACGAATTGCCTTTTTGACGTGAGAGAATAACTGATGATGAAAATATATATAATATAACTGACTTTTAATAGAAAATTAACGGTAATGCTGAAAATAAGACAGGAAAATTACTTTAGTCGCCAAGAAGCGTCTTGTTAACAAAATCAAACATAAAAGTTGATTGCTGACCTCTTTATCGGCGGCGGCGGAATTGAGATAATTTTGTACGAGGTTCGGTTAATCAGAATTTTCACTTTTTCTCTTCGGCACGTACATTGACGTTGGACACTTGTATACGTGAAGTAACTATTTATATAATATAGAAAACGAAAAAAATTGCCGTGTAAATTGGAATAATCGGGGTTTTAAAATGAGAGTTTAGATTAGCTATTATGTTTTATAATGAGTAGTCTGAATCGAGATTAATTTATAAATTTGTTCTTCTTTAATTGTATTTCCCTAGTCTATAAACATTTAAAGTATTGTCTTTCAATAGTTTAATGGCGACCTAGAAGATTATTTATATAAATAATATTTCTACCTGTGTAATTGTAACAGTATACAAAAATTAACCTGAATAATATACGTACATGTACACGCATTGCATAACTTAGAAAAGATATCCTATTTTAATACAGTAATAAAATTGGCAGTGCCAAAGTAACTAAGGTACTTGAATAAAAGAGGAGCGACAACGGTGAAAGTAATTCCTTAAACGAGACCGCTTTGACAGAAAGTTCTTTCCTTATAGGATTCTGAATCTCTCTATTTTTTTTTATAGCATACGCAGGCAGACGAGCAGTCGGGCCACCTGATAGGAAGTGGTCACCGACGCCCATAAACATTGGCAATACCAGTGGTATCGCTAGCGCAACGCGCTGCCTACTGTGAGACATAGGGTTTTAAGTCTCGTTTACCCATACGTAATACGCTGGCTACGGTGCCCTTCAAACCGGAACACAGCAGACGGTCTCCTGTAAACCACCGGTAAAGTATTTACCTTGAACGGACCTTAAAAGCTAAACTTAACGAACTTCATTTACAGCTAATACTATTAAAAATTATTGAACTAATTATAGCAATAGTAACTATGTTAATATTAACTATAATTAATGGTTCTCATGTTGTACTTTTGTCTTTGCGTCAAACTATAATGTTCCTTTATTATTTTTTTGGAAAAACCCATTTTGTGATAAGATATATTTATAATTATAATGCGAAAGGCTAAACGCTTTTTACATTTCATTTAATTATTTTTATTACTTATATTCTACACATTGTTTTTTATGATACAAACATGTGAAGTGAAATTTAGCATTCGCAGTGTTTGAATTTGTGCATGAAGATGGATGTCAATGTCAGTTTAGATGAAAAAGCCACTAAGACGAATGTTTTCTTAAGAGCTCCTTTGATTACCCTTACGATTACTCTTCTTGGTGTTTGCAGAAGGTTTACGTAATGACTTTAACATTTTACAAGATGATACATTTTGCCTCCCATTTTGTATAATTTTAATTGGAGTTTTTTAAAACGATTTTGAGGAATTTATTTGTTTTGAATTAAGTCACGATATATGATAAATTCCTTCTATTCAGAATTTGTGAAGAAGATGTCAATTGTTTCAGAATATACTTGTTTCTAACAAATAGAAATAAAATTAAGCCTTGACAATGTTTCAAATATTCGTATATTTTGAAAAGTCACAAAGCCAGGTAGTCCAATTTATACACTTATAACTTTGTATTACAACGATAAACAATAGTTGGAAGGATTATGAAGTCCTTACCAAAACAAACCAATTCATACGGACATTTTATAATTAAAGTGATCTCATAAATGTGTTTACTATCTTGTCAAGTTTGCGGGAACATAAAACTGTTTTATAATAGTTATAGTAACACTTTATTCTAATTTATCGATTGAGAGAATTTAAATGCCTGTCAATCCAATTTCGTTTACCATAATTAACACGTCTTGACAAAAAATTCAATGCAAGACGTGTCTCAGAGTCCGTGGCGTCACCGTGGAGGTGCAACCCAAAAGTGCTGAACTCACATAGGATGATAGGTAGGCTTGCATCCCTAAATCCTAATAAAAATATGCTTTTGTAGGCTTGTAGCCCTAGGGATGTGGTTGCATAACTATCATGTTATTAGCGCCATTGACACAAAATGGTGTACAATTAACTGTCACTCAAAAAACAATTCTGTAGTGTTGTGTTCAAATACCTGAAATATAAATGGGAAATAGAATTTAGTGATCTAAACTGTTATTAACAAAATAATTAGGTGTGATTCACTTAAATAAAGCTACGACCGATGTAATGTGCAGATATGAGAAAAAATATTTTTTCTCCTTATAACTTTCGAGATAAAGTGACTCATTCCATTTTCACAAAAGGGATAACATAAAATCTATTTCATGTCAATTTAGTTAAGAAACTTCCGCCAACGAATGACGTTGGCTAAAGTTTTTATGTTATACCGTTTTTCATTTCTGTCGTGATTCACTTTCAAACTTGTTAAGAAATGTTGCTATACATGATTAGGAAATATCAAACTTAATCAGTGGTTCAAGTTTTTATTACGAAAGCATAATATACGAGATTTATATTGGTCGGCGTCACCAGCTGTGCGTTAGAGAAAATAGGTTTCTTACTTTAATATTTATGGGAAACGCAGTCACCTTTAAATCATGAGGCCTGATAAGTAGCATCAGTTATGTAACTTATTTCGTAAACAACAAAAATGTAAATAAAACAAGATCGTACATAAACAAATTACAGTAAAATGTAAAAAAAATTAAAATCGCTATATTAAACAGATTTATTTGTTTCAAACTTTTACGTTATTTATAAATTAAATTTTGATTTTAGAAAAGTTGTCAAGGAGACATATTTTAAAAACATGCTATGAGGTCTGATATTTGTCATGGATTTAGTATTCTCCCAAAATACCATACATCACAAATATACATATGATATTCTTTTCACGCTCATTATCCATTTTTATTATTATTTTTTGTACCTTGATTACCTAACAAACTAAAAAGAAAAGCCTCTCACATATAATATTATTTAGTTTCGTAACAACTCAATGTTAAATTTACTGCAATAGTTAGGATATATATATATATATATATATATATATATATATATATATATTAATAATTACAAGATTAAGGATTTCATGGCAAGTTACCGAGTATCATAAATTTTAAGTTAGTTATGCGAAACTTCTGCAAATTAATTAAGATTTACATTTAAGCTAAAGATTTAACTCAACCCTGTACAGGTGAGTTGGGTTTGAGGTTAATGATACTTTATCTGCTTCTTAAGTGTAATTAAAGTCCATTGTCCTATGGAATGGTTATGTTTATGTATTTGTTAACGTTTCATAGAACTTGAAGCATAACAAGGTAAAAAATGGCAGCACATATATTTTATCACATTTTAAATAAGTTTATAGGTTTAGCGTTTAAAGTTTAAAAGTTATATTTGGTTAACGTATACATACTTGACTCAAGTTATATAGCTCTCAATAGCTCGATCAAATTATATCTAATTAGCGTTGTAATACATCTCTATTCTGAGAAAAAGAGTTGGTCTTAGGCTTTATTTACAAATACTGAGTTGAAACCGTCCGAAATTTGCAAGACTTTGAGTCTTGCGGATTTGTGATCAATCCAGTCAATCCGCAATAACTTTGAGTCTGTGCGGGATTGAAGACTTAGATTTAGAAAAAACGACTAACAAATATTATAATTAATTTTAATATTTCTTTTTGATGAATATATAATCATATTATATAACTGACTGACATTACACAAATAAAAATAGCTAACGATTTTATCATACAAGCTGAACAAATTTAAGCAATTGCTGCGTGGCACGAAATTTCAAATTGCACGCTTAAGTAAATGGAGTTGGGATCGTCACAATCCTGAGCACAAAAATATTTCAAATTCTTAAATATATAGAATTCTTAACCAATTAACTTATTTAATAACTGCATGCAATCAAAGTTTTTCTTTAGATACACAAAACAGTCGAAAAATCTATTGGCCTGTTTTGTTTTGGCACTTGAAATAACGAACGATTTCTTTAAATATTTCTGCGGATTCTCAAAACTGTATAAAATGTTCTTCACAAAAATTAAAAACTTTCGTTAAAACGTTGAATAGTAGACATACCAAGGTTTACGAATAATACTATGTATAAATAAAAAAAC
Source organism: Lamproptera curius (assembly GCA_029286875.1). Classification (NCBI taxonomy): domain Eukaryota; kingdom Metazoa; phylum Arthropoda; class Insecta; order Lepidoptera; family Papilionidae; genus Lamproptera; species Lamproptera curius. The sequence continues at coordinate 266,513 of JAGSMT010000208.1, read as the reverse complement.
CTATTAATTACTATTGTGCATAGCTATGTTATTCTAAAGTTTATTTAAAATCCAATAAGTAATTATACATTCTTATAAACATGCGTTTATATTAAATTTATATTATTTCTTCTGGTATAATTGTTTTTGTAACATATATTTGATAGATTATTTCTAATAAAAGGCCTATAACTAAAAAAGTAGATACGAAATATAACAATTCACTTTTCCATCTTTAAATAGACGACTACGTGTAAATCGAGTTTCTGTGTCACTGGTATTTATTAAATTTCTGCTATAAAAATCAATTCTTGTACTATTAATATTGAATAAAAGTACTTTTAACGGATTTTATCGCGTTTAATTTAGAAATTTAAATACCCGACGTTTCGAACAGTACCCCGTGACCACGGTCGCAGGAAATCAATCAATAATGTTTTATGTACGTGTATGTAAGTCTACTACATCTTTTACAAGCAAGCAATAATCGGGTTCGCGTAGAAAAACTACTACAAATTATAATGCACGCTGTTAAGAAGATAAAGAAGCATGGATATGAATAATGTATATTAAACCAAACCAAAATGGAGCAGTTCTTTAATTATTAAATTTGTGATAGTCGATTAATTATGTTAAATGTTTACAAACGTGGTTACCTCTAATAGCGACTTATTAATAACAAATGCCCTCTTACTCCAACCGCCTTGCAAACACATGTCTTATTTAAGTACCCGATTTGTCACGTCAGTTCCTTAATGAAATATTTATGCAATGTTAAATAAAGCTTCCAGGAAACAAATGAGAAAAACACACAATATAAACAAATAATTCCCTCTTGAATTGTATAAAAACGAATAATTGAGTTCTTATAACATATAGAGATTATATTAAAGAAGAGGAAATTAATTTTGGTGCCTTTTAAACAATAATGCTTTTAAAACAATAAAACACGTCTTAAAATATATACAAAAAAAATATCATTTGAGATGTATTTTAAGACTAATGACAATTATAAGTTAACCTTATTGTTAATTGGAGGTGTCAACCTTTTTATAGATAATGACTAAAAATTGCCATAAGTCATATATTGCCAGTTTAATAATGAAAATACGTTGATAGTTTGACAAATGAATACATAAACTGTTTTCTGTTTTATCAATAACTCTGTTACGTTCTCAAACAAGTGAAGCTATAGAACTTGTTTTAAATATTTTATCACAAAAGAAATATTTTGAAAAATTTTGAAAGTATATTATCCAAATGGATACTTAACCTAGATAGGTTAAGTATTAAAAGACCAACTCGTCATCAAATTATTTAATGCCATTAGAATCTCATTTTATTCGCAAACATATCAATCGCACATTTTGCAAACGCTTTAAAAATATCGGGTGGCAATTTCCTCTTAGCCTACTATTAAGATGGAAATTTAGTTTTACCTTCCTTTTCAGGTAAAAAGTAATATTTCCGCATTTTGTTAAAGAAGAAATACACGTACAGGTTAGTTTTAGAAGAGGATAGAAGAAGAATAGGAGTAATGTATTCCATAGAATGCTCTACTTTTTTCCGCGACTCTGCAACACTTTAGTTCGATCACCTAAAAATGCGTGAACTCACTTTTAGGTGTGTACAAGTATTGTCCCAAGCAAGCCGTCAGGAATCCGAGAAGGGTTAGTTTTTTAGGCCAGCGTTGATATGGTTGCAGAGATTGCGAATGCGTTTCTATGATCCCACTTGTTATAGTCAGTGCGAGTCCGACATACTCCGTCGGCAGGTATGATTTCTTCACTTAAAAAACGGTTATTAATTTCATTTCAACGTTATAAATATATTTTACTGCTAATTTTATTGTAGATTATTCGAGATGTACAATGCTGTAGAAAATGAAGGTATGTAGATTGTAAGATATATATACCAGATACCATAACCCTGAGACATGAGATATTATAATTATTAGTCTAATATTACGCTACGGTGCACTTCAAACCAGAAGATACTAGTACTCATAGTGTATAAATACTATTTTTTTGCAGTAGAAATACCGCCAGGCACCGCGGCGTTACTTCCCCAGACGGTCCCCAGTAAAAGTAACGTACATTTTAAAAAACTTCTATACAATGGATATCCTATTTTCTGGGCTAACGTCTTAATAGAACCTTTTTATTGGTTGACCGCTGCCAGCACTACTATTTCCTTGTTAATAATAGAATTTATTAACAAGGAAATAGTGTCTGGCAGCGTAACAACTAAAAGTATTATTTAAGATAAAACAGGTACTAAAGTTACGTAATTTAAAGCACCAAAAATAAGAAATTCAAGCATTACTGTGTCATTTATTTGTAATTGGCTGGCGACATTTATCTTACTGTCGTTTCTCATCGACACACCGATCCATTAAGCTGACGTTTTTACGTTGTTTAAAACCGGAAGCGTGATTTGTGGATTCGGCAGCTGATTTTGATTTATTTATACTATAGCTTTCATATGTTTTTATTTAAATGTTAAATCTTATTAGGCAGCTTGTTAAGACTTCTATTAACTACTTTTTAAATTCTATTTTAAAAGGTATAATGTAATGTTAAGGATAAAACTCCGAATCAATTCGCTTATTTAATGCGAAAGAAAATCTATAACGCGAAACATTAGCTGTTGTTATAAGAAAACTGTTTGATGACTAAAATCATAAGTGATAGAAGCACATGTTAGTATTGATTGTAAATAGTGTAAAATCTATTTTTAAATTATGACACTCACATCTCATACTCGCGTGGCAAAAAAAAATATTATTCAAATTGAATAACATTTAATACACCTAAATTGAATCTAAAAAATATTTTAAGTAACTATTTGCCATAATTATGAATACAATAAAGCATTATTGGTCCCTATGGAATTAATTTAGGTAATCATATCAAATCCACTAATTTACGGATTTTTCGCGTTACTGAAATATATTTATTCCCGACGTTTCGGATCCTTTTCAGCATCCATGATCACGGGCAGACTAAGTTGGTATATGTCTATATCTCTATGTTTTCGAATAACCGTTAGAGTTTTTTTTTTTTTTAAATTGACATATCTTTCGTTTTCTTAATTTTTAATGTTGGTTTGACAAAAAGTATTTATGTTGTCCTTCGGTTTATAGTTTTTATACTCTGCGTTTAATTTTTGAAATTATTGGATCCTAGGAAGGTAGCAAAGGCCAACCATCCTCTCTATTAAAATTTGGATATTTTTAAATTTCTATTGCTTTCCGAATCATCCTTGGTATAAATAGATGTTCATAAGCCAGTATTTTTGGTTCATGTAATCTAATATAATGATTGGTCTTGTCTAGAACATGCTCACAAATTGCAGGTTTCTTTTAGCGTAATTCATTGGACAAGTAACAGGGCTCTTTAAAAAATTAGTTAAATCATGTAATTTAGTTGTTGGTTTTACATAAGATTTAAACTTTTAGCGCCCTGGCTCCGCACGGGTCCATTACTGATATCTGTTACATCATCATCATCATCAGCCTGTGATAGTCCACTGCTGGACGTAGGCCTCCCCAATACACCCATATCCATTAGGGGATTTTGGACCGTATCCCACCACGCCGGTCCAATGTGGGTTGGTGGTTGGACCGACTTTTTACATGCCCATCTGACGCATGGATCACCTTACTTTTCGGACAATTGGGTGATCGGCCCAAATTGCCCTAACTAACTATGAAACAACAAAGAAAATTAGTTGAGTCCCCGCAGCATTCAAACCCACGACCTCCGGTTTCTAAAGCACACGCCCATTCCACTAGGCTACGGAGGCAGTCATCTGTTAAATATTATGTATGAATTATACATATAAACCTTCGGCTTTAATCACTCTATCAATAAAAAACCCGTATCAAAATCCGTTGCGTGTTTTTAAAGTTTTAAGCAAACATAGAGATATAGGGACAGAGAAAGTGACTCTTTTTATACTAAATAAGTATAGCTAACTTTCAACCAAATAATATAGGTACCATACTTTTGTATTTTATACTTAAAAGATGGATAATATAGATTTAGATAAAGTGGTACCTTGGCATTCTAATATTTTTATAATATGTCATAAAATTTCAATTGCGGAAAGTAAATATTTTTCTATGCCTATTTTTAACTCAAAATCAAATAAATTGAGCATTATCAAAATTTACGTTTGTGTTTTTTAGGTTCTGTTTTAACGCAAATAGTTTTTGTTTTTTTAATTTTAAATATTTATAATTCAACATTATGAGTTGTAGTTATTAAATTTTCTAACATAAATTATTTGTTAAAATTGTAAATGACGCAACTGTATGTACTAGGTACAGAAAGTTAATGGTTAGGATGGCCTGATTTTTGGCACGATAACAAGTAATGCATTATCCTTGCTCATTAAGAGTTAAATATCATGCATGCAAATTGCCGGTGGCGACTCTGACTTGTTTCATAACCATCTAATCTGTTAAAATAGTTTATGAGCATCATAGCTTTAATTCGTGTTGATGCAATTAATTACTAATGCAATTCAGTTGGTTAATATAATAAACGATTACATTGTAATATATAACCGATAAATATAACAAAGTAAAATTTCTATCTGTCTGTTTGTTCTGGCTAAACTAACAGTAACTAATTTATGATATATTGCTTGTTTAACATATATGATTTGTATCGACTCCATAAAAGTCATTTTTGTTGCAAGAGTCAGCATAATTTAACTCTTTTTATAGATACAATAAAACGCAATGCAGTTCTGCTGGATATTTAATATCGTTTATTAATTGTAATTCTATATCTCGATAGCCTAGTTTTTATACGAACTACCGTGCTACCCTAATAATCGATATCCAGAATTCACTTCCGACATGTAGTAAACATTAGAAAATCGGTGGTTCCATTTTATTCAGCCTGCAAAACCTTAAATATCAACAATTCAAATTGTTAATCAAATATTATAAAGGTACCTATGAGCTTTTCTTTCGTAACAAAAATGTGAATAGCCAAAAACAGGAATTCCTTGTTTATATCTTATAGATAGTTGATACTGTCAGAATGTCATAAGGATAGTATGTCGGCCTATGGCCTAATTAAAGGCTATAAGAAGGAAAGAGTAAGTCGGAGCCTTCTCTAAATAATAAATGGCCTGTACCTTTCCAGAGAATAATTATAAGTGCCGTAAAAAATAAAAAATTAATATTGCTAAATTAAATATTATTACTTTATATAAATATATAGATATGAGTTCAATATATAAATTAATATTAAAAATTAATATCAATCGAGCTTAAATTTAAAATCATTTTATACAGTTAACTTACTTACTGTAAAAGGAGATAAGATGTTGCTCCAAACTTTCAATAACTTTTAATAGTCCACTTGTAATTCAACGCATTTAAATTTCCACCAAAGTCATTTAACTTTAACAAAATATTTTACTTTAATATCATTTGGGACACATCCCTTTATTGAGCAAGGTTCTTAAGACGAAAAGCTTTGCAACAAATAAGAGTTAAATCCGTGCTCTTTACTTAATTTCACGCTTAGCCAAATACGCATACTAGAATGAATGGTTTTTATACATTACCGCATTTACAAATTATAAAGGAAGAACTTGGAGTTGTAAGCTCGGCACGGATTATTAGTCAGATACGGTCCAAAAAAAATATTTATTTAAATATTGACGATTTTTTGTGAAAGTTAAAACTACCTAGATCTTTAAATCAAGGATTAAGATTTCTACTAATTTTGCGCTTATATATTTAAATACTTAATAAACCACCTTTTTATAAAGAAATCAAGAAATGTTTGACGGAGTACAAGAACAAGCAGTTATATTTATAGCACATGAGACGGTAAAACCGAGGTACCAAACAAAAAAATATTGGCTTTAATGCGACTTCGAGAAAAGACTGTCTTCCAGGTTCCTTTCAATATTGTGATAATGATCAAAAATCTCTACGTAAGAGTATAGTAATCCGATGAACTCACTGCTGTTATAACCAGATCGATGTTGCTGAAATCTGGCTTGACGCCAGATTACGTGTACTACTTTCTTTCATAAAAATAATACAGTTTCCCTTCATCATAAAGGTTTATTATCGGTTATAAATAAATTATTTATGTTTTTACTTTAATTTTGCCTTGGAACTCTTGTCCTGAAACTCTCCCAAGATAATAATTCAGCATTGTATTAATATTTAGCATTGCAGCAGCACAATAGTTTTGAAAGAGGTAGCATCAGGTTGAAGCGGCTTGAACTCGAAGTTCCATTACAAACAGGAAGAAAAACATTAAATTAAAAAAAAATCCACAAAAAGTTGAATCGAACTTATTTTTAGTTACCTCAATTTAAAGCTATGTTATTAAGTAAAATTTAATATAAAGTCAAAATTTTCCAACCAGGGTCGTTTAAAATAAATTGCAATGGTTATACGATCACGAAGAATTTACGCATACATACCTACATACAACTGTGATATCGCATTACATATTGAGTCTGAGTGAAGCTGTTAAGGAACATTCAGTTCTGAAATTTGATTTCGAAGAATGTCCGTACCATTTTATTCAATTTTGTTTTAATATTGGTGCCCCTTTCTAACGTGTTCACGTTCCATTTACGTCAATACTCAGTACTTATTTCATGATATGTTAAAAAAAATTAAAAAAAAATCCTAAGAAAATATTTTTTTTTATTTATTGTAAGATGCGATTTACCCATATATTTTGGCCATTATGTATTAATTTTCCTGTGTTGTGTATTGCAATAACATTGTCTTCTTAAATATATGAGGTTCATAAACTAAAAAGGTCAACGTTCTGAAAAACAGGCGCATTTTAATAATTTCTCTTGTTTGAACTTAATAATGGATATCTTCTATATGCAAAAATCAGAAAAAAAATACTTTTACTGTTACATATATTTAATGTATTAACAAATTAATAATAAGCTTTAAGATCGAACATTTTCAATTATTTTCGGTTCAGAATTATATCGTTTTATTGGATGTGAAATTATTTAGATTATTTTGTTTTATAAATATTGCCATAATGTTTAAAAATGCAAATTTTTTTAATTATCTTCATTTACAGAATCAGTTTGAATAAATAATCCATTATTAACAAGAATATTCTTACCTCGTTTAATGTAATATAAATGGAGCATCTCTTGCTTAATTAGTCTGGATAAGATATAAATTAATTGATGATCAAATTCTTTCTTCCATTCGCAACAAAACGGTCAGCTATACAATAAAGCAAATCTTTTTACTTTTGTTGCCGACTATTTAATTACAAATTCTTTCCGAACAAAGACATTGTTCCCATTATTTCTTTGAGGTACAATAGAGAACCGATACGATAGCTTCTCGATCAATAAGGCTTATTGCAGAAGCTATACTTAGTTACATTCAATATTCAAGTCCAATCTGCAACTGAAGACATTTCGTTCTATTGTCGTTATACATCTTTATTGTATGAACGTAACTCATATGTCAAAGACAAAGAGTTTGAGACTAGACCTTCAAGATTCTCGGTCAAGTTTATTTGGTTAAATATAGTTAAAGATAAGAGAACAATGTAGCATTATTCCTACGATACTAATAATACCCATTCAAAAATTACAATTACTATTATGCTAGTTTACTTTTAGAAAGTATGAGAAAAATACATATATAAAACAAGTTACTTTGGCTTTGATGCGATAGCTTTTACTGTTTCTATTTACTGAACTGACGACAAATATAATGTTTAAATGATTTTTTCTTGCATTTATAACAAAATTTTATAAGGGTACATATGCGTGTCTCCCAATTAAAGGCATAGTAACGTCTTCTTATTTTTATTAAATAAAGTGACAACATTACACATCATTTATCTGATAGGCGATACGTCTACTGGCTACGACGCGGATACTATTGGAAAACAATAGTATTTTTACTGCTTTGCGATAGAAATAGGCAACTTGGGGATACTTTTTTGTGAAAAGAAAACCTACCAAACATTTGTGCTCCACAAAATTGGGCATACTGGTGGTGGGTCCCCGCCTGAGGACCGTCTGGGTGGAGCCTACCCGCGGTGCCTATTTCTACCGAAAAGCGATGATGTCAGCTGCTACTATGTTCCGGCTTGAAGGACACCGTAGCCAACGTAATTACTGGGTAAACGAGACATTGTATGTCTCACGGTAGGCAGCGTGTTGGCGATACCTGTATCGCCAATGTCTATGGGCGTCGGTGACTTCCATCAGGTGGCCCCGACTGCTCGTCTGCCTGCGTATGCAATAAAAAAAATACTGAATTCGCTTACCTATTGTTATGTTAATATTTTGTTACTTTTCTTCTAGATCCCCTACAATGAGCTCTAACATTTACTTTAAATACAGGTACAGACATGTTGTAACTAAATTTGTTGCGATAATAATAAGTAAAACATTCCCGGCGAGCTCTCATTCCGGCACCATGCAAATGCATAAACTCCGTGCGAAAAAATTATCGACAAGAAACCAAGGGGACCTCTCACGAAGCAGGGCGCGTTTCCGACTTTGTTCCCACAATGACACACTGTAGTGATGCATAATCAACATCAAAGCATTTATAAACTTCTTAATATACTTAAGTTTTTATCATAGTTACCCTAAATTGATGCATTATTTGTTACTTGTACTTATTACTACAAAAGTAACATATCGTAATTAAAAATAAACAACAAGATTTAAAAGGATGGAAGATACTACGAGATAGGTCTGTTTTCATTTTATTGTATTTATTTTCTTTTACTACATGTTTACTTTTCGTCATGTATTAATAATTCTAAATCGTAAGTTAACAAAATTTGATCGCGTTGTGTCAATTTTATTCTTGACGTTTTAACACCTTAAAACTATCGGTGTCATGAAATTAGTTTTTATTCAATAAATATTTTAAGATTGAGATTATATTTTAAGTAAAAAATATAAAATATATGGAAATCTTAATTTTTTTCTAATAACGCGCTAATTTCTAATGATGCGCTATCGTGATATATGTTAATATGAATATTCTATTGGGTAGAATTTCAAAGCTTCGGGCTTTGTATTTAAGTTCAACAACATTGTCAAGCTATAATGCAATTTTTTAACAAAAATAAGTTATCAAATTCAATACAAAACTGTGTAAGTATTAACAAAATACACAATTATGAATCTTTATGTCAAAAATGGTGATGCCATTTGCAATTTATTTGTTATATCTTAAATAAGTCGTTTAAGTAAAAGTTAAATAATCTTATAAAACCGGCAGTGATGAATAACCATTGTATGTTTTTTTTATGATTTTTAGTTACATTGAATATAAAATACTAATATGCATTGAAATAAATAAAAGCTACATAAAATAAGCAATCAGTTTAAGTGTACGCTATTTTAAAACATTTTGTACAATGTTTACTTTTTAGGTAAAGTCAGGGCTTTGAATTTGGTCTGACAAAATTGTGACAATATTAAATTAAAAAACGAAATAAACCGTACGAAAATAATAAAGCTAAAATAATTATCCAATTGTAACGAGGGTTATAATTTCATACGGGAATATATGAATATAAAATAAATATCCAATTGTAAGCAGGGTTTATATTTCGCCCCACGGGGAATTCGCCGGACATAAATAAATACGTTAATCATAACTTGGATTGTAGCATGATAAAGGTTGTATATAATAAATAAATTGCTGTAATTTTTTAATTTATTATATCAAGCAAAAACTAAAATACTTTACTATGAATTTACAAAGGATTTTTAACGTAAGCTTACACTTTTCATAGAAAATCATCATCATCATCATTAGCCTGTGATAGGCCACTGCTGGACATAAGCCTCCCCTGATACACCCCTATCCATTAGAGGGTTTTGGACCGTTTCTCACCACGCTGGTCCAATGCGGGTTGATGGGTGGACCGACTTTTTACATGGCAAATTTGGTTTACTTTTCAGGCATTTGCTTGATCGGCCCAAATTGCCCTAACCAACTAGGAAACAACAATGAACATTTGTTAATTCCCCGAAGAATTTGAACCCACGACCTCCAGTTTCTAAAGCACACGCCGATACCACAAGGCTACGGAGGTAGTGCAATGACGGTCATAGTAAATAAGACTAATTATTTTGCTTTTATTTAAAATTGCGATTACTACGTGTAATTTTCAAGAAAAATGGGTTTAATATATTTTCTTGATATGAGAATTAATTTTGGGTATTAATAGGTGGTGACAACATTGAGTTTCTGGTGACAAGTTTTGGTTCGATAAAACAAAAAACCATGCTTTCTTAAAACTGGTAATTGCACTTAAACCCCTATTGAAAATTTACAAGTTCATGAAAAGAAAAAATAAATTTTACCTTTTTCAACCAGTTTACTTGAAAACTTGAAGCTTTTTTTTTCATTGATTACAAAAGTTTTTTTTAGTGACCAGAAGACTGTTTTATATGTGGTTAATTATACTCACAGAAGTTTATTAATAAAATAAGCCGTATAAAATCAGTACATATTTTTATGCACGTAACTTCTTAAATGTATTATATATATATATATATATATATTGTCGTGCATTCATAGTAACATGATAAGCTATTAAGACTCCATTTTATTCTTCAATACATCAATCACATTAGTGACGCTTTGAAAACAGCGAGTCACAATTTCCTCATGACAGGCCGTTAAAATAAATATTTTCTTCTCCTATCCGCAGAGAGAAATCAACACTTTAGGAAAAATATGAATAATAAACTGTCTTTTGCGTTAACTTATACATGTTATATAAGTTTCAATAGGAGAAGCACATGATAATAAACGTCTTATAAATCAAATTAATTTTTACTTAATCGACACTGAGAACCTTACGTATTGTCTACTATAATCACTTTATACAAGTATTTTTAGCAACATTTTGTATAATTTAATTAAACACTTCTGATTATATCACGTTTAGCTTAGCTTAAAATGTTCCCAAAATTGAACTAAAAATCAGTAATTAAATACAAATAGGTGTAGGATATATACCTGTTACATTTACTGTTCATTTTTGAACAGCGTTTCAAATTCTCATAAGAGAACGGTATCTCGGAACAGACTAAGATGGCAGGCGTCTTTTTCATCGCTAAAATCGAATTGCAAAATGTTGATAACTTTAAAAATGTTTATCTTTCTAAAAATTTGGAAGTTATCTTTTTGTTTAGCGGTAGATTAATTTTAGCACAATACTGTTATATCGAAATGATACACTGTGTAAAATGTTTGATAGTATATTATGTTTTGAATAAAGTTTTATAAACCTCTGATTTAGAAAATATATTTAATTGTTTTATATTTAAACAAAAAGTTTTAGAGAAAATACTACAAATCTTTTTTTAGATCAAGTTGAAGTAAACTGTAAGATTGTATTATACACTTATTAAAGTATTATCGCTATTCTTTTAACCTTTGTGACAGGAAAGAGGTATACGGCATTTGGAGTTCATAATTTTTATATGCGTGATAAAATCTACGCATAAGCTGCCCTTGGATGTCTCGACAACTTGGGAAGTATAATATTAAAGTTTTCACTCACTTATTAGAATACGTACAATCCCCTAACAATACGTTTATTTAAGATAGAAAAGTATTCTGGGCTGGAAATTGATCTTGATAATTAATTACTAAAATTTATAAAGCCCTATTTAATTATTAGTATTTTAATTTTTTCTGTTTTGACGTTCTGTTGCATAATTTTCAAACAAATCTTTTTATTATTCTTATCATGCCATTTGAATTATATTTTTTTTTTTTTTATTGCATACGCGAACGGACGAGCAATCGGGCCACCCTGATGAAAGTGAGGTCACCGACGCCCATAAACGGTGACCAATACGGTATCACCAACGCGCTGCCTACCGTGAGACGCCAGGATGTTAAGCCTCGTTTACCCGGATTAATACGCTGGCACCGGTGCCCTTCAAACCCGGAACACAGTAGTGTTTTCACACTACTGCTATGCAGTGAAATAGAGACCATGATGGTACCACCAGACGGCTCCTGTAAGCAAGTTTCACCAGTTGCTCTACATTAAAAATAGAATAACATTTGTTACCACAAATGTTCTGTTCTTTCTGCTTTGTAATGAACATTAACAGATAATAAAACACACTTTAAAATAACATGCATTTAGTTCGTTACCGTCATAACAGATATTATATATATGTTTATAAATTATTATCTTATACAACAATTTAAGAGACGCTATTTTATTTGGAAAGCTTCATTTAAACACTCCATTTCATTAAAATGCTGACATTATAATGTCGTACCTATTGGAGACTTGTGTTGGCAAAAAGTTTTAAATTTTGCTAAATACAAATTGTTATTTATTTAGTGGCATTTGATATCTGTTCTACATATATATATAATATAATCGTACAAACATAGCTGTCGTGATTAATTTATTTAAAAAAAGGCTTTAAATACTTTATTTTAGACGTAGATGTCTTAAATTATTAAAATATCAGAATATTACAGAAATAATTAAAAACAGAAACCGGCTTCAAATTAACATTGCATTAAAAAAATTTCTAAAAAAATAGTTTAATGGAACACTACCGGCCCGATTTACAAATTGCTCGAAACGTCATATTTTAAAATGATATCTAAATAAAATTATTAAATTCTAAGTAAATTGAATAATATGTAATAATAATATATACCTTCAATAAAATTAAAACAAAAATATACTTTTTACTTTTACGGATATTTTTATAATTGTTTAAGAATATACCTTCGTCTATAGAACAATTCAAACAAGTTTATGTTTACTAATAATACACTGACAAAAATAAGATTTATTTCTATTATTGTTACGAACCATATTTCAAATATTGGAATTTGCTGCTACGGTTAATACCTCGCTACATAATTATTTTCCTGAGGGCAACAATAGAACAATGGAGTATCATTTTTGTCTCATAAAACCATTTATAATAAATCTTTACATTTTTTGTTACAAATGTTAAAAACAATATTTATAATCTTTTATACCTTTGTTTAAACATAGACTATTAAAACAATTGTTACCTTTAACGCAATCAAAATCATAACTAATTTCTTTATGTATGTAAAAGTTAAGTTACATTTTGTAATAATTTAAATAAAAATGTTAACCTTTAAAATATAACACATTTCGATATTGGTTATCAAGCTTCATTATATTGTACAGGAGCTGTATAAATCTTACGAAGTTTGCTCGAGCCTTTTTAACGTGTAGAATAAGAGCCATGTTCAAAAATTTTTTCAAGATATTATTTATTGTAATAGCTTTGTATAAGCGTAGTTATTATATGAAAAACTGTAAAGACTTTTTTGATCTCGGTCCGGTCGTGCCAATATTCTTCCCGTTTAAATATCAGACTTTAGAAAGATGGTGTAAAGTTTTGGATAGCTTTCAAAATTTATAAAAAACGTTAGAGTATATTATATACTGATGTTCCAATCCTTACTGTGAGTGGCCTAATTGAGTTCAGAAGAAAACTCCGTAACCTATATGATTTACGGTCCCTACATACGAGTATGAAGCAGAGTATAGAAAGATGAACGAACTTTATAACTGATTCTAAAGATTGTAAATCACAGTATACTTCGACAGTTTCTCTTTAATTTTAATTACCGCACGAAAGAAAAAAAACATAGCAAGCAGAGCTACCCACCGATTTTCAGTAGACCGCCAACCAATCTGTTAGCGGGTTGCCAGTTGGGACTACGGTTACAAAACAAATTTCAAAGGCGTAACTCCTGTGTGACCTTACTAGTTAAACCAAAATCTGTGTTCAACTGGAGTCTTTTAATTACGCATACGCTAAATTAATAGCTGTCTTCTGTTTTATAGTTGCTTCTAGATATTTAATAAGTTTGGATTCTTATGATAGTAATTTTTGTATGCTTTTATAAATGTTAAATGTTAATAATTTTTCTTGTATATATATTAGTATGCGTTTTAACACTGTATAACTATTTATTCCAGCTGTTTAGCTCACTAAATAGGACTATAAAAGAGTGATTAGGAATTAAACACTCTCATTTAAATATTGTAGGCCTTCCTAAAGAATAATTCACGATTAAGAAACATACAATTCGAAAAAAAATGCGATATACGATTAATAATAATTTTATTTGGAAAATAAGCTAATCGTTTTTATATATAAAGTCTTATCGGAGACTTTGAAGCATATAAAAACGATTTGTATGCTTATTTCTTTACATATATAAATAATTTTATTGTTATGCGTTATCAAATTATGTCACCATCACGGTTTAAGACATGCGACACTAAAACTATGGAAAAACAGAAACCGAGAATAACCGTTTTGTATAATCCGATCACAATACACTTTGGGCCAAATTAACATATAAGTCCTATAAATCTAAGCTTCTACTTGTATCAGATGCTGAAAATATTACTTCGATATAAATTGTTTTTATGCAATGACTTATAGCTTAACAGAAATACGTGACGTGTTTTTTGCAGCCTGATTTAATCCGATGTTCTTTTGATGCTTTCTCCATAAGCAATCACAATTTAAATAACATAACTCTCTTTAATCCAGAATTGAATAAAAAACCGTAATAGGATTATTTACATGTATGTATCGTATAACTACATGTTTAAGATATTTGGGTTGTAGTTCATTTTCAATGCTAATAGTAAAAAAAATTGTCACTCTCAAAATTTGTTTTGTATCTCACTACAAAAAAAGTTTATTTAATATCATATAATATCGCTGAAGTCACGTTATAAAGAATGATACTTTCCGGTATTACATTTGTTTTGACAAACAACGAAAAATAAAGCGTCATTTCTCTCCTTTGATGTAACAGCTGCGTGTTTATCAAAATAGACGTTGTATTTTCAGTGTTCTCTTCTTGAAGAAATTGTTTTGTGTAATTTAAAGGCGTTGCACTGAGCATAGCTAATTGCGGTAAGAATTCGATTGCCAAAATGTCTGGAAAGTAAGACAATCTATGCGTCGGATGGGCATGTAGAAAGTCGGTCCACCCACTTACGTGCATTGGACCAGCGTCGTGTGATACGGTCCAGAAACCCCCTAATGGAGAAGGCATGTATTAGGGGAGGCATATGTCCAGTAGTGGACTAACATAGGCTGATGATGATGATGTTGATGGTGAATTATAACTTTAAAAAAATCATCAACAAAGTAATACTACTGTTCTTCACACTTCACTTTTCAATAACTCCCTGGACTTCACCTTCTTTAACTCGTGCATCAACTTTTAGCAGCCATGATTCTTACTTTTCTGTGGAATTAAGAAGGTCTGCAATGTCCTTATAGACATTATATTTTTCTTGTGCTAATATTTTGAAGATAGCGAGTTTCAATTAAAATAATTATAATAATAGAATAATTTATATCTACCATACGATTAAAAGAATGGATACTTTACAAACCTTTTGCATTCAGATGGAATTTAGTTGCAATGAATTCATATTACGTGATATAGAGAAACAAGCGTTATATAGAAACGTAAACACAGTTATTGTTCGCTTTCATCTAATATACACTCGCTTCTATGTAAAGAATATTAATAACTGAAAGGGGTATCTGTTGAACCTTAATAACTTTACCGACGTAGCTCTCTCTGTCTTAAGCTTGGGTCTAAATATTACTTTAATTAAATCGCAATGGGACACACGTTGAACTACCCTTTGCTATGTAAGTCTTGTAGACATATTAATGTACCATTATATTAATATTTATAATCATTACATGATAATATGTTATAAAAAATCACGATAAAAACAATTTAAAATATTAACTAAAGACAGATAAGTCAATTTAGACATAAATATATTAGAAGTAACTCATGTCAATGAAGTGGCGTCACACATCTTATTATTGATAAATTGTTTTTGTTATTTAATTACAGTAATAGACAACAGTAATCAGAGTAATCGTCTATTTGTTGCTATGGGTTACTCACTTTACATTAATTCCAAACCTAAAAAGTGCAAAACTACAGACCGCAATAATGTTCAATGGGATATAGCCTGAAGTTACATATTAATTGTAGTACCAAATAAATGTTTGAATTTCATGTAATTCTGTGTAAGCGTGAGTTACGATTTGCTTTGTGAATATTTAAGCGTTTCTACGTTGTTGTACTTCGCAAAGGGAATGTTAACTATATATTTTTTAATTTTGTTACTGAGCTTTAAACATTACAAACTTCAACACAATTTTTAGATGGATATTTTAAATACTTTTGTTTTGTGCCAAACGAACAACAAGCTGAAATATAATAGTTCATTACAACATCACATATTATTGTTTGGGGTTCAGGTTTACCACAGGTCTGTGTACCTGTGGTAAACCTAAACCCCGAACATACATATTCATACATTTTAAAAGAATTAATATTTACATGAATTGGGTCTTTTTAATTCTTTGCCAAATTTGCTTTATTTTGTAATATCATTATTTTTGAAAAAGACTTTTTGAATCAAATTTCAAAGAAATATATAGAAAAGCGGTCAAATATCGTTATAAATTAGTATACTGGTGCCCAGTTAACAAGAAGGCATTTAAAGACATGGTATTTTTGTGACAAATTATAGAAGTAGATATACCTACTTCTGATGAAGCAGACTTAGAAGTATTTACACTAACATCATCATCATCAGCCTTCGTAAGTCCACTGCTGGACATAGGCCTCCCCTAATACACCCCTATCCATTAGGGGGTGTGGACCATATCCCACCACGCTGGTCCAATGCGGGTTGGTGGGTGGACCGACTTTTTTTGACATGCCCATTCGACGCATGGATCATCTTACTTTTCAGACAATTGGGTTATCGGCCCAAATCGCCCGAACCAACCAGGAAACAACAATGAAAATTTGTTGCGTCCCCGCAGGATTCGTACCCACGACCTCCGGCTTCTAAAGCACACGCCCATACCGATAGGCTACGTTATATTAAATTGAAATTTTCTTAACGCCTTTATAAAGTAGATTTTATATTTCTAAACATACGCATTTTAGTACAGTCAGTTTTACGATAGCCTAAATGATCGTAAAAGAAGCAACAAACTATATTAATTTACTTTCAATAGCAATTTTTCGGCTGTAATGAAAATTATTATACATATTTACAGGAATAGTTAGTAGTTAAGATCTGATGGTGTATAAACGAACAAAATAATCTTAATATAAGCAGCAGAAAATTCAGTGATGTGTCTGGGATCAACAGAAATAAAACTTGCATTAATCACCTAATCTTTATATGAATAAACATCGAATATTATAACCGTTCCGTGTCACTAGCCACTTAAATGGGCATATAAGATATGAATGCTTTAGAGCACAAGTATCTTAAGGCCTTCATGCTAGAGGCTTCAGAAACTATCCAACTACACGTAAAATTTCATACATGACTAGACATATCATCGTGTGTCTCAAGTGAAGGGCGGGCTGTAGAGTTTTATTCTGCATATCTCATGGGCACGGCATAACCTTAGGTGAACGCCCTGTCCGTCTCGACGCTACATAACAAAAACATGTAGTTTTATTTTCGTGCGCTTGTAGCGTGCTTTTTTCTGCCCACAAGCAGCAGTGTGAAGACGATACCGTGTTCTGGTTTTAATGGCGCCGCCAAACTACTGGACAACTATGGCTTTAGTTTGTCCACGTGGAGAGCGGACTTCGAATAAGTTGTATACACAAATAGAACTGACTTGCATTTATGTGTATGTACATAAAATTTAAGTAAATGGTTAGAAAAGGGAAATAAATAATAAAGTCTTTAACTTTTACAACACATGTGATCCCATTATTCGTGCTTATAATACCTAAATTCTAGCACAATACTGAATTCACCTGTACCGTACAAAAGCCTCCAGGCAGAGAATACAAATCATAAATAAGTACAGAAATCAAAAATGTGATCAGATTTTTAAATATGAGAATCCTTTTTATAAGAACTGAATATTGGAATTTGAGTTGATTAGTTTTATTTGTCATTCCAGTGAAATATGTCCAAATACTTATTTTATTTACTAACTAATGAAATTTTAGTTCAAACGTTTTGAAAAAAAGATACATTTTTGTTAACAGTGTGTCTTTTCCCACTGTATTTTTATGTTCATTTGGTAAAAATAATTTAATAGAAATATTCGAATATAATAACAAAATAATTATTTTTGCTATATCAGGCTACTAGATCAGGAAAATTTCAAATTATATATAAATTATAGTAATTCACTCTGACTTATTTTAGTAGCATACAATCTCAATCTTAAATAATTATGTATAGTTATATACGGTAGCGAAAATTAATAGTCAAACGCTTTTATTAACCGAGTTTTAGGGCATAAAAGAGTATAAAACATATTTGTGTCTTTGCAAACCTTATCTCAATATACAAGAAACTTGAGTTGGTTTGTTACCGTTTATAGAAAATAAAGCAAGTATTTGTTTTTGTAAAATTGTCATTCTTACCACGTTTCTATATCAAATACCTACTGTATTAGTGAGCAATATAAGCAAGTTATTATTTAAGGAATGATTTATGAGCATTATTAATGTGCGTGCTACGTTGGCTTAGGAACATAGTTTATCATAATGTAAAGAGTATAGGCAGGATTTACTTGAAAGAGCTATATCAGTAAACTTTCACATTAAGAAAATGAAGTATATGAACAACTTAAATTTTATCAAAAAAATATGACCGGCTTCAAACCAACGTAAACATTAAAGACACGATCGCCAAAATTTAGCAACAATTAAAATGTTCATGCTTACAAGTGCCCTATTGTGTAGTACATATTCTCGTTTCAATAGTCCCTACCTAATTAATAATGATTATGCATAATATATATGTGACATAACCTAAGGTTAGTAAAGAATTAATAAACATCGTATTATAACCACAAACAAAGAAAAATGTACGTAAGAACTAAAACCAATATTGCTGCCTTTCAATGATTTTTAAAAATTAATAGAACAGGGTTCAATCATTCGCTCTTTATATTGAAATAAGAGTTTAATAGAAAAAAATACAATAGAATACGTTTATACTATTCTGTTAGCAGTATTTCTCAAGGGGATAGTGGAAAATTGATGGTTATTGCTTATAAGTCCAAAATTTGCTCATATATATTTTTCAATAACCAAGTATAGTAATACTACTCAATAGAACAATATATATGAGCAAAATTTAGACTTTGACCACGTTGACACTCAAATTGGTTTAAACATTCAAATTTTTTTAACTGTCTACGTAGCCTGTGGTACGTAGTGGTATTGTGGGCGTTTGCTTTAGAAACCTGAGGTCGTGGGTTCGAATCCTGCGAGGACTCAACAAATTTTCATTGTTGTTTCATAGTTGGTATGGGCAATTTGGGCCGATCACCCAATTGTCAGTAAAGTAAGATGATCCATGCGTCGGACCAGCGTGGTGTGATACGGTCCAAAACCCTCTAATGGATAGGGGTGTGTTAGGGGAGGGCTATGTCCAGCTGTGGACTATTACCGACTCATGATGTGATTCTAATTTAGAAATTATCAAAAAAAGAGAGCGGAGATCAGACATCAGTCACAATACACTAAGACAGGAAGATTTAAATAATTATTTTTTTTACAGTATACAGTATATATTGATCTTTTTAGGTGGTTAACTTTTTAACGGTGCCCAAGCACCGTAGCCGTAGTATTTACTGGGAAAACGACAGAGACATAACATCCTATTTGTCAGGAAGGCAGCGCATTAGTATACACCTGGTATTGCTGATGTCCATGAGCGTCGGTAACCACTTTTCATCAGGTGGCATGTATGCTCGTGTGTCTTCGTTGGCGTGTGTGCGCCATTGTTGTATAGTATTCCTAGGACGCTTGTGACTTTTTACAAACGTTGTATGTATTCGTTACACAATTTGCTGAATTAAAAAAATACAGCTGAATAAATTAAATATTTGTGCTTAACAAGTAACGTAAACATCTTAAAGTAAGTTTCTATATTAAACCTTATTAATTGATAGAAAATGCTATCACATCGGTCCTATTGTACTCTTGGCATAATGGGTTACATTTCTTTATTCGAAAACAATCTTCATTCAGAAACTCGGCAACAAATCCAGCAGATTATCCTATTGCATATGAAAGAAGGAATTGAATTGTGATTTTATTTACCCTCCTTATATAGTCCAAGTTAATTAAAATCTAGTACAATATACAATGGAATAATTTTGTTAGTTGTTTACCTACAATTAACACAATCCAAGTTTATTTACTCTCTAATTTAAATTCGCATTGCAAGTTTTTATTTGGAGTCAATAACGCATATAACATAAAAAGACATTAACATGAACAAAACAGTTTTCTTAATACTTAGTACTTTGATCATTAATGATTGTTATTATGCAACGTAAAAATAGTATTGCTCACTGAAAGATTAATTTCCCATGAATAAAACTTAGTAAATATTACCTTAACACAATTTTGGGGTACTACAATTTTATTGTAATAGGAGCAAAGTATTTCCTTGTAACATTGTATTTCGGTTTCAGTTCATATTATGAGCTAGTATATCTAGTAGTACTAGTACTATAGTATATATAGTATATCATATAATAGTCACACGTTGGCTTAGTCGAATGTACAACAACGCAATTGATATTAAAACTTTTATATCTGTGGCAATTTACTTTTAACGAGTTTTGCTTTAGATAACTTTGGAATTATACCTAATTATAATATTATATATGATTATATGTTTATTTATTATAACAGCCTTCGTAGCCTCATGGGCCGTGGGTTCAAAGCATTTCGGAACGCAACTACTTTTTATAAGTTGTTTCCTTGTTGGTTAGGGCAGTGCGGGCTGAGCTATCCACCCCGACGGTTAATAAAAATGGATGATCCATGCTTCAGATGGGCATGTAAAATGTTGGTTGTGTGGGTGACTTCTTTTCGGTCGTGTCGGTTATCCGTCGCATAGGGAGCACACCTGTGTCTGCGCGTAGTCTTGTGGACTATACATATTCCACAAGAATACGAGCAGACACAGGTCCTGCGCAGTTAGATCTCTAATATAAATAGGCCGCCGTGGTCAGAATCGGACGACATTATTGTTTATTTTTAATTCCTTGAAAATAAACTAATATTAAAAATTGTAAACTGTAGGTAATCAATTGAATTCTATGAAAGACTATTCTATACCCACAATGCAATAGACTTTAATATCACTGCGATTTTAATGCAAGTTTAAGCGAGACACGAGTACAAAGAAAACAACAAGTAAACAACGTAACATTTAAAATAAGATATAAATATGATTGTGAAAATTCGAATGTGAAAAAATATTTATAAGTGAAAGAAAACGATGTAATATAAGTGTGCATTGTTTTACATCTATTTCAAGCTTTCCTGAGGCCGTGAAAAAAAGAAAAATAACCGAAGCGTTAATTTCTACTTTCAAAAGTTCAAACTCAATGTAAGAGCAAAAATAACTTTATTTATTTATTTATTCTTCTTGCACAAATAGTACAAAGGCGGACTTAATGCCATTGGCATTTTCTCCCAGTCAACCTTGGGGTGGTGGTCCAAAAAGGTGGTGGTACATGTGGTCCAAAAGGAAAGTAAACATGTCTTTATTATTTGGATCATAGCGTTTAACTATTAATAGACAACAATGTTATACTGTGAAACAATAACCCTAGGGCTATTATTACAAAAATCTATAGCCATTGGTATAAATATAAATATTAAACAATATTTTTTGAAATTTTTTAGATTCAGGGTTTTTTTTAAAATAATCTTGGTACAATAATATTAAATACGAAACAAAGTAATTAATCTTCGCTTTTTACGGGTCAAAGTTTAAAATTTTGAGCAATCAGCATTATTCCGCCCACTCAAATAATTTGCGTCAGTGCCAGAAGTTTAGCATAAAGTTAGACACAATTAAAACTTATTTTCAAAAGGTTTTTAGGACACATTTTGTATGAAATTGTAAGTAAATATGATCTTTATTAAATATAAACTAAATTGCCAAATCGTTGTTATTATTTTCCTATTTTAGTCACTATTACCATTTATTTAAATAACATCTTATTACTGATTAGTATTAACATCAACGTTTTTCGTTAAAAGTAAATAAAAAACCATAAATCTACCCTAATACCTCTATCTTTTCAAACCTCCTTCAAAAATAACTAGCACTAGCCTAATTTATATAAAGCCCTTAAAAAAAATATAATACTTTTTTATTCTAAAAAGAAGAAAAAGCTGTTAGTTACAGAAACAGTCATATAATTAAAAAATTATAATAATTATAAACATATTTTATTTGAAATAAAAACATGATTGCCATTACAGATATTTATTATAAACCTTTTGCGCAAACTCCACTTGCCATTGCGAATGGTACAGAAATGTGTAATAACCCCATTTTATCACGTTTCACCCCAGGATTATATCTTGTACCTTTTGGATATAAATTTTTACTAGAAGATTACAACCATCTCACGAAATAATTAAGTATTATAGTACTTTTAATTGATATTTGATTATACTAAATAATTTAAGCATATGTACACAAAGTTTCACTAACAAAAACCTATAAGACAAATAACTATTAAGCAACTTAACACTAAGAAATTATAATAAGGCAAGGGCTATGGACTATATAATTTTATTTACCTCATTAGACCTTTATTTGTTTAATGCAACACACATATCATATTCTGATATAAGTTTTCCTTTACACGTCTGGTTGCGCGGGCGCGTGGTCACTCAAGTTTCGTCAGCCAATTTTGATTGGACCAACTAGCTCGAGTGACGGCGATATGGTAAATCCTAATAAAGAACCAGAAGCGAGGATGCGGTTCGAAGGACCATGTGCGTAATCCGGCTCGGACAACGTGGTTATGAAGCCGGATTGGAAATGCGTTAAAAGGAAGGATAAATACCTCGTCTGATGGCGGCACAATTGCAGGCTTCTACGTTTATGCGGTTGGGTTCGCATAAATATACGTTTGCAAATTCAATACATTCTGAGTTTAAAGATGATATTATTTTTGTTTTTACAAACGCAAAGTTTTAAGAACAAAATGTTTTAAAAATAAAATCATTAATATTACTGTTTCTAATATCGTATTAATATTTATGCTTAATGCTGTAAAAAAATTTTTGTATGCATGAAATATTGTCTGAAATTTCAATCATATAAAAGTAGCCTAACAAAAATATTTCAGATTTTTAACTATATACCTTCAAATATTTTTGACGTAATAAAAAAAAGTTTTCTTTCGCTAATGAGTTTGAAAATGCTCATTACATTAATTTGATAAGTTCCGTCGGTTCACTCTAAATTAAATCTATATTTAGACATTCAGCGCACCGAATAACCCGTGTAATCTGTTACCCGTGTCAGTAATTAGTAGTATGTCAAATCCTTATCGCCGTATATTCCCCGCTCTGTAATATTTTTCATCAAGGGACTGCATTTTAATTTTCGCGAAGAAGATATTTAAAATTTGATAAGTGTCCAAAATGACATGTAGCATCATTTAAGAAAAATTCTTTTGACTTTGGAAACCGAAGGTCGTAGGTTCTAATCCCGCGGAGACTTTTTAAGTGTTTTTCCTGGTTGCTCAGTGCAATGTACGTTGATTATCAAGTTTTTGTAGCGTGTGTAAAGTAAGAATACATAGGTCGGATAATTTCATGGTAATTTTTCCGAATAATTTGTTTTGTATGAATTTTATTATAATATACGTACAAAATATATATGTACAATTTATAACGTAAACGTATCGTATCAAGAGTCATATAAATTAAAAATATGGGCGGCATATGTTACGGCTTTCGTTGATAAAACTTAATATGAGGCTTTTTGGAAAGTTTATTAAAAAATTGAAAACAAATTAATCCGTAATGTGATACCGTGTCATTATTACAGTCCATTGGTTAACTGTGCATTGATCGAAATTTATATTTACAATTCCATTCCAACAATGATTAACGAAATAAATGTAATTTGCACTCGCGATTAATTATTATCGCTTTTGAAGCTCAATTGTGCTGATCAAATACATTACCGAATTCACTACCGTAATGTTTATTGTGATAGTAATATTTCTTGAGAATTATTACGTAAATACAATATTTATTAGTATAAAGTAACTATATGAGATGAACACCTAATTGCCACAGATTAAATATAGACATCGGTTTTTGTGAAAAAGAGTGAGAAAAAATATTTCTTAATACAGTAACGTACTTTTGTATTATTTATATACAAATAAATACTTATATAAATTACACGATCGAAGTACTAAGTCGCCGTTCAATGCAGCTTTATTAAAGTGATATAATTGCATACAATAATTATTTACTTTTATTTAAACGTTATTTCATTTAAATTCATAACCAAAATTATCTATTCTTTTCAGAGCGTCCTGTGATTCCTATTTTGACAAATTGAACATATCTATTTAAAGAAATTTTATTAAAATATGAGTAGTTTTCTTTAACGAAAATCATTTTTCAATATATTGACTATGATATTCATTTATCATCTTCACTGTTTACTTACTATTTTCAAAGGACATAAAACATAACATTTTTTTTATGTTTGCACAATTGTTTACTATTTTCATATAAATATAGTTCAAGAAACAATATTAAGTTTTTCTTTCATCTTGAACTCAAAAAAGAAATGCGATATATGAACACACTCAACATTTTAATAATTTAAAGTCTAGCAGAAGATTCGGGGTCAGTTTATGGTAACATGCGTCAATTTATGTTATTTTTCATCGAAGACAAAATAATATTTAAATAATAGGTACTAACTCAATTCTTGTACAATACAATAACCATTCAACAGGTATTTCTAGCATTATTTGTATATTATCTATACTCATATTCTCAACAACAACATGTATAATAATATATACCTATAGTACACACATTCACACAAGAAAAAATCCTCTTTGAGTGCACTAGAGCAAACATAGTACCAGCTAAGAGCCATCTACTGGACTACACAACTGGAATAGCATTAACTCTTCTTAACTTCTTTGTATTCTTTTTAAGTTATTAAATAACAATTAAAGCAAAACCTTTGGCAATAATTTTAGCTGCTTACGCATTTTACATTGCATGACCAAATACAATTTAGGATTTTTTCTGGTTTAATTACTTTTTCTTTACAATTATTTAAAAATCATACTTTACTTTATCTTATAAATATCTTTAGCATTTTAGCAAGATATTCTTTTTATGTATACCATGGAAGGCTATGGCATATTTTAATAATAAAAGTAATCACATCATTTTATCAAGATAAATAATTACGTCATATAAACCAAGTATGCCAAAGCAAAAATCTTTGAGGGAGAGGTCGATAGAAGGTTTGGGCTGGGTTGGGCAGCTTTCCATAAGCTTCGTCGAGTTTTCTCGTCACCCATCCCACGGTACCTCAAATTGAAAGTCGTCTTTCAGTGGGTCCTGCACGTTATGACCTACGATGCCGTGACTTGGGCACTTACGGTTCGACTGGTTAACAAATTTAAAGCCGATCAGCGAGCTATGGAGAGGGCTATGCTCGTAGTACCTCTAAAGGCCTAATATTTGCTTATGTAGTTTATCGCTTAACTGAAAGTATATGTTTATGTCTACAATTGTCGTCAAATTATTTTTCTTTAAATAATATTTATTATACGCTTTGGAAAAAATAGTGAGTATTTTAACCATACGCACATCGTCACGAATAACCGACATACTGAAGTTAGCTATAGTTGATTTTATACGATGCGCAAGCACACCGACAGGAAAAACGACACCCTGAAGTTAGATATGATGTACTTTTTTTTAGTTTGTATCATTTTTCTACAAAAGTAGCAACTTCTATAAGACGAAAGATAAAATTATCTTGTTACGCCGAAAATAACTTCTATCGTGTAATATTCTATATGTTACTTTGATATGTATGTTTCAACTAAACCAATGCATAACCAGCGTCAAAGATGGTCAAATATCACAACTTATGTGAATATTTTCGCACTTGCTAAGAGGATGCCCAAATATTAACCTGTTAAAATAAATTTATTTTTCAAATCTATGAATCTTTATGACGCAGTGGTCTGAAAACTTTACGATAGTAATTCGAGATATCTTTTATTACATTAACTTTAAACCTAAAAACAAAACCTATTTTAATGTAGAGCTAAACAGCATGATATCCAAATAAGCTTTTTTAGGTTCTAAAAGCTTTTTTAAAGAGAGTACGCACAAAAATAGTAAAGATATTTTTGAATAAAATATTTTTTTTTCTAAAAAGCTAGTTTTAATTTTGATACGGTGCACAATTGAAACATAATAAACTATTTAAAATATATTTTAAATAATGTTGCTACAATACTTTGGTATTTTTCATATCGTTCTATTTTCATTGTTTTACTTGCACAAGACGCTTTTATACGCAACGTCAGCCAATTTTCAATTGGCAATAGCTGTTGGTTGTTGTTACAACGAACTGAATAATAGTCACTTCAGCATTTGTTTACCATCGGACTCCAATTAAGTCCACCGAAGCAAAATATTGTTTGAAGCTTTTACGCTTCTATTTATCTAGAGCTAGTCATAAACAATTGTTTTAAAGAAAAAATAATACCTTGTGAAATATAGTAAACAAAATCTTTTATATTTCATGTACAAAAATTAAAACTAATAATTATAATCTTTCTCTCAAATATTTTATATTAGTACTTTATAACTAGTGAACATGCATTGAAGTTGTTTAAATAAGAACTTTGTGCAGATAGTCTAAAGCAAGGTTAACGTAACTTTTTTATTGCTTTTAAGTATCTGCTTTGTTTGTTCTAAGATATACATTATTTCAACGCCATCAATAAAACGTGGTTTTTGTATAATTAAGTAATAGCATATACTTGAATATTTAACTTTATATATCAATTATTAATGACGGATTTCAACAGTTTTGTACCCAACAACATTGTCGCATGAGTTTATTTTTTCAATCACAATGTTTGTAATAACCAAAATTCTCTCAGTTTATATACCAGGAAACTTTCAAAAGTTTTGTTTCTACTTGGGAGTAAATGTTTCATTTGAACTTATATAATTCAAAGATACATAACATATCTGATATAAATATTTGAGAAATAGTGCATTAAATTATTACAACAAGTTGCAAATTCATCGTTCATCGTTCTTAAGTTTTCCTACATAAAATATCAGGAGCGCCATAATTTCGCTCTCATTTAATTTATTACTCCGACTTATCTTTGCTAATTTTTATTTATTACTCGGGACATACCTTGGGGCTATTTTGTGAATAAATAATATATTGCCATTTAGCAATGCAAATTCTGAGAGTACGTATTATTATGAAATATTCCTATTATATAATAACATTGAACTAAAATTACAGCAACTTGCATCTGTATAAATTTCTTATTTATAACCATTCTCTATTATATAAGGTGAAAATGAAAATGAAAATCTAATAATTCTTTAGCACATAAGGTACCTTTTACATTGGTACCGTCTTGCTGAATTATTACGACCGGTGCGATTTCAATGTAACCCAATAACGTTGCCGACTGAGTTCTGTGTATCATCAGTCACTGCTGGACTAGGTCCTGAGTAAACGATCATTAGAGTTCTGTGTCCTACCAGGCAGCGCGTTGCGATACCAGTTTGCAAACGATTTATAGCGTCGCACCACTTGGTCAGTCTGACTTTTCACAATTGGTGCGGCCATATTGCAAGAAAAAGTTTAAAATGATGTAACATTATAAGAGGAACCTGGCTGATGAGTTAACAGAAGCATTTTAAACATTTCCAGATAGTGACTTAAAATAGCGTAAACGATAATAAAGTACTATAAAGCGAATATATATAACTATTTGAAGAAAAGTTTAGTTTGGTATAAAGGTTGCAAATTTTAAGTGTTGTTAAATCAATGGTTTTGATCTAGAATTTAAAGTTTATACAGAACGGTTTACTATTGCAATTGTTGCGTAATTATTGCAGGGACATACCTGTAATATTTTTTGCATTTAAATATTAACAAAAATTACGTATTATTTAAAATTCATTCTGTTTCAAACACTTAATCAATTATAGCACGTTCACGGGATAATTAGATATTCATGCCTCTTTCTAATTAATAATAGAGCTACCATGAAACATGCTGAAAACAAATTTTACAATGGGACCTAAATGCGGACGAAAGTTGTAAACAATTAAGGGCAAAATCTGTCAAACCAGTTTTAAATCACTTGACATTATATATTTTCACTGTTGAAAACATAAATAAACATATTACTACATCTATTTCTATAATCCTCAATTTTACCTTTAGGTTAAAGAGTATTCAGTCATTAAGATTAGAAATTCTAATTTTAACTTTACAATTGAAAGTGACTTGAAATGAAACCTATGTTGATAATTGTATTTATTTATGCAAACCCTCTGCGCACAACAATCGACCGTGAATATAAAAATGTTTAGTAAAGATGCTCAATATTGTCTACGTTACATGAATGTTAATTCAATAATACATTTCTAGTATTTTTATATTTGATTATCATTATCATAATCATCATCAGCCTTTGATGATCCACTGTTGCTGACTAAGGCCACCAACACACCCTCATTTATTAGGCGCGATACTATCATAAAATATTGTTTGGGATTAGATTTGTTATAACTAAAGCTACAAGTCAAAAACATTCCTTTAAAATTATATTTCCTAAATTAAATATTAAAGTTTTCGTCAAAAAGAACTTTCTAATTTAATATACTCATTGAGATACAGACGTATACCTACTTAGTCTGCCCGTGATCATGGACGCTGTTAAGAATTCGCAACGTCGAAATAAATATAGAAGTAACGTGAATAATAATCGCATAAATAAAAGAAATAATTATGCTAATTTTAATTAACCATAGTAAACATACATATTAAATTATCAGACAGGGACTTTAAGATATTTCTTTCTTGGTTCATGTGTATGCTATTATTTTTTTTTATTATTTTGTAGAAGTAGCTTATGTTACTCAAAAATAATTTAGATTTCTAGTAGTGAAAGAATATTTCAAATCGGTTTAATAGTTTCGGAGCCCGTTCAAACGCAACAAAAAAATCAATTTCTTATAATCTCTTTATAATTTCAGTTTAGATTAAAACTGTACAGTTTTGTAAAGATACGGCTTAAGCTTTTAGTTGGCACATGTATCATAGAGGTGGCTAATCCTCACCTTATAATTGCAGTCTGTGTAAAATAAGGACTACATTTGTTCTACAAAAGGTTTGACATTGCAAAAAAAAATATTATTAGGTGTTATTAACCGTATGAAAACCGTATGAATCTAAATCACAATCTATAATAATGCGAAGTTTATAAAACTGAAAGCTCAATCCTGATGTCTTTTCATTATAAATAATTTTCGATAAATAAAGAAAAGATTAAGATTCCAATTTTTTTATATAAATAGACAAAGATAGCGTACATTATTGCGACCTTCTTTATAATAAAATATAGTTATTTAATCGTACTTTTGCAGTATAAAACGATATTTAAAATATTGCCGCCCTTAAATATTAAAAGTGTACATATTTTCAAAGTATAATCCATTCATATGAAAATAGGACACATGCGGCTCCAGGTTGTTCTTACATTGTTCTTTATATCTCTACGAGAAGGATTTTACTTTTTCCAGAATATCACATTTCCTTCCTACATAAAACAGACTCCACACTTCAGTTACACGTCTTTTTCGTAGAACTGACCATAAAATTTTAAGAGTACAAGCGTCGACGCTGCTATCAGTTGAACTACCTTATATTAAAAATAAGGCGTAGATTTTAAATGTTAATAGAATTAATTCTATGGTGTAAAAAGACCGGTATAGATAAGTTTTTATTCCTTTTTTAATGAATAAAATTATTTCTGTCCTTAAAGTTCTCTTGGATTCGATTCCTAAATTCGAAATTAAGGTAGCCCTTACGGATCAAATGTTTATTTTTTTTTTATTTGAAACTGTTATAGTGTCGTATTATTTAAAAAAAAAGCTATATACATGCAAAAAACATGTTATGTACATCATACTTATGGAAAATTTGCTACATGAGCTTTGAACGTGAAATATAATAACGACTACGACTAGTTGGTGACATTTCATGCTGTATTAAACTAATTGTAACGCGGCACTTGATTCTTTTTGAAGGATTTTTTAAATATTCTCTATCGCGTTGACAACAAAGGCGAGTTAAGACTTTTCATGTACATAAACGTACCCTTATAAAATTTATAAATTATTTATTAATTCATAAAAGGGTATTTTATAAGCTTATATTAATAGTCCATTATAAGACGATCATAGGCAATATTTTACAGCTATATGAAGCGGCCAACATCTCAATACGCATAAAATTTTAAAAGCGCATTAGAGGCTACACTTTGCTTCTTTGGTACAAACAGCACATTTACTTGATGGTTAGTAAGTAACACTGCCAATAACTAACAGCATTGGATATTATATTCATACATAATATTTAAGGTAAAATTACTGGTGTTGAGTTCGAAAATTTTGTTTTGTAATAACTTGTGTTTTGTTAAGATTGTTCTATAGTTGTCCATTAAAGGTTTAATAGATATTATAATGGTGTGAAAAACGATTCATTTGTACAGTAGAATGTAAGGACTTTTAAATTATAAATTATAGTATACCACCAAAGATCTCAAAGTTAGTTCGTTGCCTTTAATAACAGAGATTGCGAAGTAAAAGATACGTTACCAAAATACGTTACATTCTTAAAATTAATTTAAAACTGGTTTCAGGTATATTTATATGCACTGTCCTCTGTATAAACTCATCGGTTATGGAACACTTCATTAATATGGTTTCCATAATATATCCGCGCCATTTTTATGCTGCTGTATATTGAGAAAATAGAAATTATCATTATGAAGTTGATATCATGGAGTAGTGATACTACAATAAAATGTGAACTAGAAAGTTATGTATTATTTAACAGAGCAGTATGTTACACTACAAAAACAAATATATAGACTTTTGACTATTATAAAAATAAAAATTTTCAGAGCTTCTTTAAAGAGGGTTGAAATATCGCAATCGCGTTGTAACACAATACCTGCATGCAATCTTTTATATATCTTTAGATATTTATTTGTACAAGTGAAATTTTTACAAAAGAACATGACAAAATTCTAAAAGCGTATAACTAATTTACAAAATATAAGCAGGTTGCTACGTGCTCTCCATACAAAATTGCGTCGCGTTTTCTGCTACCGCATTTTAAATCTCTGATAAATTTTATGGAATTAATTTCATGACAATATAATAACTTTCATGTATACTTAAACTCTATTATCTTAAATGAGCTTTGAATATGCATAAATTCAATTTTTAATGTTTATATTAAAATGCTTATTGTGCCTTGTTCTTAAAACATTACAATATGCTATCGCGGACTTTATTGTAGGCCAATTCAAGTAGTACAATTATATATATACTTTATATCCTTCTTTAAGGTTTCAGCAGCGTTTGTTATTTAATCGCACGAGGTTGTGATTTTGGTGTCGTATTTTTTATTTCTTTAATATCTATTAAAGTACTTACTACAAAACTATTTTAAAAAATAGAAACAATGGGAAGAACGAAGGAGAACCAATCTATCATATGAACAAAATAAACAAAATCATCGCGCTAGGAGGGAGCAATGAGGTAACAACAAATATATATTTAAAAAACATGCGCTCCGAATGGAGTACCTCCTTCTTTTCGGAAATTGGTCAATATCAATATTTTATGTACAATACAAACTAGTGTCTGTATACAAACAAACAAATTTATTACATATAAATATGCAAATTCCACTTCTGTACTTTTTAATTTTCTTTTCATATGTTTTCATAAGTTGAATATAAACAGTTTTTATGAAAAGAACATCTACTGTGTGTGTGTGTGCGTGTGTTTCATTATTACATTTCGTTAATTTAAAATACTTTAATTGTATTTAAAAATACTCTAAAAATTATTTAATATCTTATAGAAGTAATCGCAAAAAACAAGTACTAAAAGTAATATCAGCCAATTATATAAAAACCAGCCATAAAAAATTGTCACTGGATACTTTTAAAACGTCACCGACTGCAGTGATTGATATGTTTGCCATTGAAACGGATGTTATAGCTCTACGATAAATGTTTAGTTAATTTTAATATGAAAAGCTGCAATGTGAAAGTTGTTTTGTAAATGCTTTTTACTCAGAAAGTTTTCGATATACTTCCCTATGAAGCACTTACAAATAATAGCATGATACATAACTTGTTTCATATTTCCCCATCACCATGCGCGAGAACAACTATTACAATTGATAGACAAAGCTTTAATTTATTATTATCTCATGTCTACGCTAAAAATTATGAGATTTAAATCTCAAATTTACGACGGTAAAGCACTCTCACTCACAAAGCCGTTCGTAACTTTGCAGGCAAGCTTGAAGGGATGAAAAATTTGGCACCCTCTTGTTTTTGAATGTTCTGATTTATCAGGATGTGAGATCAATTCAGTGTGTTTGTACTTTTAAAGCATAATTAGATATTTGCCACTGCGTGAAGCTATGATATCTTTAGTCCTTTTAATATAATCATTTATAACCTATTTCTTTAATATTACCGCAACTTAAGCATTACGTACAGTGATTTTACATATTTATTTTTTAATATTTTAAAGTTTTCCGCAGTGTTTACCCTCAAAACAAGTTTACCTATTGTTTTATTGCTACTGATATGTGCCACATCGGTTACGAAACCGGTTCTTTATATATCAAATCTCTTCTTAGAAATTTAAACAATTGTTTACATTCATGTTACGTTTAGTTAATTACGTAACTAGAACATTCTTATACATTGATAAAGTCATTAAAGAGGCAAATATATCGAGTATTAATAGTAGTGAATATTAATTCCATTTCAGAAATAAATGACGTTAACAACAAATTTATTATGGTCGTGAATGGTAGATAAATCTGTAAAGGTAAATTAAAGTAATGGTATATGACATTGTATATCTTGAGTAAAGCTCCGAAAACATGCGAATAATAAAAATATATCTAGGGTGAATAGCGCACAGTAACGATTCTCATATAAAATATTGGTCATAAAATGTTATTAAAGTCGCTTACAAAGACAACTAATCGAGTACTGTATGGATCTTTATGAAATTTCATTATTAACTTAAGTATTCTATTCCATGTTAATATTTTAATGTATATTTCTTAAGATAAAATGTTTTGCAAACATATTTGTAAATGTTGAAACTTTTTACGCATTTTATTACTAAATGTATAAATTTTATTATAAATAACATAACGGCCTATTTATATAATCGACATGCCAAAGATAATCTTGCTTGCTCTATTTCAAACTGGGGCATTATAAAACTTTCGTTGCAAACTAAAACTTTCTTAAAGGTAACCAGAATTGGCAGTCTACACGCTCCGTCTGCTCTAATCTACTTTCAATGTACTCCTAGAAAAGCAATGTTAGTATCAATATATAAGATGCAGATGCAGGCTATGTTGGCAGAAATTGTATTGAGTGATTTGTAGTATAAGTACTTACCGAAATATTTTAATTTACCAATTCAGGTCAGGTCTAAACAATAATTACTGTCTACTATAAAAATCTATGTACAAGATAAAACAGATAATTAATATTACTAAATCCATTATAGCGTATCTTTAAACTGTAGTTCACTTAACTTTCCAAAAACAAATTCAGATTTCAATGTTCTAAAATAATGGAGAAACTCAAATTAAAATAAATTAAAATATTTGTTTTTTTTAATGGGTTAATATTGTTATAACTTATTATAACAATTATAAGTTATTACAATAACATTTAATTCTTCTGAATATTTCTGTACAAACATGCTACGGCAAATAACAGAAGGCGACCGGTGCCAAGAAAAAAGTTAACACTACATACATTTTACTATTATATTGTTAATTAAACGTTATATGCTTTTTGTCAGCGATTTTCTTCTGATAAAAAGCTTAAGCTCAATTCAATTCTATTTACCCATTCAGTATTTAATTTCAATTTAT
The DNA here is from genome assembly GCA_029286875.1 of Lamproptera curius. Lineage (NCBI taxonomy): Eukaryota > Metazoa > Arthropoda > Insecta > Lepidoptera > Papilionidae > Lamproptera > Lamproptera curius. The sequence continues at coordinate 232,353 of JAGSMT010000208.1, read as the reverse complement.
ACATAGTAATTAAAACGATTAGATGTAATATAAACAAAAACCAATTGTTAAAATACGACACGGCCTAGAGAGCCGTCTGCATCACATTTTGCCTTTGTATTGTCATACATTTATCATACGGTTGTTTATCTGTGTTATTGGGTACAATGCACATATACTGTACTCCCTTTTTCATAAAATTTGCTCTGCATAAATCACACTTGTTTTGTTTGCTAGTTTTTCTAATTCTTTATAGCTTGTTTTGGGTATTCCAAATTTTATACTAGTTTTAAGAAACAGCTATGCGAGCTTAAAGATGATGATTGATAATGCACCTTGCTTTTAGGAAATAAAGTAACAAACTGTTACAAATATTTACACACGGCATTGATTACATAATGATCTCTTAGTGATTAGAGGATCAGTTTTAAGTCCTGTGTTCGAAAGAAAAGAGGAAAGATGTTAACAACATTACTAATTGCAATGTTAAGTGTCTATACATGATTTACTTTTATGCATTCACACAGTTGTAGCAAAAACAATAGATATGAATACGAAATGTCCTATATATATTTATTTTGGTCAAAGGCAGCAATAAATTAAATATAAGCATCGAACGAAGAAGAAGCATGAAACATAGCAGCGTTGTAATACACCTCCTCCCTACTTTTCTCGTATTATTTATGCTATTTATTCAGTAGTTTAAGATTGAAACGATTTATTCAAAACTATTATTAGTAAAAGAATTTTTTTCTTGTCGATAAATAAACCCAATAATTTGGTGCCATTTCTCACTACGCCCGTTTGTTTTTATAATTGACCCAAAATTTACAACCGACTTGGGAATCTACACATCATATTGGAGACGTTAAAATTTTATTATCCTTTAGGGACCGTCACTTTTACGGGAGTCATGACTTTCATTCAATAGCAGTGTTTTATATGCAATGATAATTTCATAGAAATTGAATGTAATGTGAATAAATATAAACAGTTTTGAGAGTCGATTGCAGTGTCTTTATGGCGAAAACTGTGTTTTTATAATTTTCGTATTATTGCAATTTAGATTATTTGTCTATATAGGTTACTAGATTTTTTTTTAATTTTCTACGCAGGTAGACTAGCAGTCGGACTACCCGATAGAGTATGGTCATCAACGTCCATTGGCATAGAAATACCAGTTGTATCATGGACGCGCTGCCTACCGTGATACATAGGATGTTAAGTATCGTTAACCCAGTAAATAAAACTTTAAACCGAATCACAGTAGTCTTTTCACACTACTGCTTTGCGGCAGAAGTAGGTACTACGGTGGTACCACCTACAAATGTTATACAAGTACAGTAGTAAAAGTACAATTATCATAGAAGGTTGGTTTGGCTGGTAAGCTCTAAATGTGTTTATGAGTGCGGTAATAGGCAGTTTATTTGTCAGCAAAAGAGATATAACAATGTGAACTACAATAATGATGCGGGAGAGAACGCAAGCAATACATGTCGTAAGTGTAATTCATGCTTATTTTGAGCCTATTGCGTAATATACAAATATTTTATTGTCACTTAATTTTTAGAAAATGTTTCTTTTTGACTTTTTACCCTTTTTCTATCCTGACACTATTTAATACTTGGCTAAATTGTACAGCTATCATTTGATGTGCTGTTGTAATGCTACCAAATTAGTAGGTATATGCTAAGTAAATTTACCCAAGTGTTGAATCTGACGTCGGCGTAGACGTAGCGGGCTGTTTTCATTAGATTTTTATACCGTTAACATTTTATAAGTTATAGGAGCTAAAAACTAACATTATTATTCACAGCATAAGAGTGATACATATTTTAGGACAAATATGCCAGGAGAATAGAAAGCCATTTTTCATTGAATAGATTTTATTTTGTAACTTACAGCATTGTTAGATTCTAAATTATGGTATCTCTCAATAAAGATATCAGTATTATTCCGAAATTTTATTTCAAAAATATTTTATTACAAAATTACATCGGAGGTGGTAAGTCCTCTTTTAAAGAGGGCCGTATGAGGCGGCACCACGGCGGTGCGGTGCCTTTTTCTGGAACAAAGCAGCAGTGTGAAAATACCGTAGTGTTCGGGATTGAAGGGCACCGTAGCCAGCGTATTTAGTGGGTAAACGAGACGTATCATCCTGTGTCTCACGCGGGCATAGCAATCCGGTGGTCCAAATATTCGTCTGCCATCGTGGTAGTCAAAAAAAAATTGTCACAAAATTTCAACTTATATTGGTGTAAACAAAACTTAGTAATGTTTATTGTTTTCGAAGTTCTGCCCCTTCGACCTTGTTTGCGCTCCTAAGAAAATTATTTTATGGTTTCAAGAATCATAGTGACTTGCCAGGGTTATCTCTAATGAAAATGTGGAAATTTTACCTATCAAATCTAATCTCCCTAACGTAAGAAAGTCTAACTACCGTAAAATATTAGGGAACTGTGGGGAATTAATTAACGAAAAATCTAAAACTGAAAAACCGTACCGCAACTCATCAAAAAATACTACTTAATAAGATTCGACCATGCCTAATGTAGATAAAAGAAATTAATAGACATTAATCATAAATAATTAGAAAATAATGTAGTTCTTTATTAATAAAGTTTAAAGTGTACATGTAATATAATAGTGCTCATATTTGCATACATACAAGATGAAATGTCAAATTTGAATAATTTGCAAAATCTTATTTTTATTTATTAACAGTGCTTTAATATTTACAACTTAATTGAACTTAAAAGAACATGCCGCATTATGAAGACATTGTCTTTTTTTTAATCGCTACAATAGCTTTTATAATGGTTGTTAACCGTAGCTTATCAGGATTTGCTTTTAAATATTCGTTTAAAAAAAAATTTGTAACATGAACTATTAGCGTTAACAGAGTAAAATGTATAATTTTATTATGCGTCACTAATTACTATACTTCCAAGATAATGTCTAAATAAAGTTTAATGGACAAAAATTTTTTTTTTTTTTTTGACAGAATTCTTGTAAAAACATATTTTTCTTTTATCTGCACAGTGTAATTATAAAACTCACACTTTAACCATATGTAAGCCAAACATACAACTAAAAGCAATTAAATAAACCTGACACATGACATTCATCTTCATAATCAGCCTGTGTTAGTCCACTACTGGACAAAGGCCTCCCTTAATGCACGCCTTCACCTGCCTGGTCTAATACGGGTTGGTGGGTGGACCGACTTTTTACATGCCTATGCGACGCATGGATCATCTTACTTACAGACACTTGAGTGATCGGCCCAAACTGTCCTAACCAACTAGAAAACAATGATACCACAAAGTTGTTTTTCCGCGGGATGCGAACTCCCGACCACCGGTTTATAAAGCAATGGCCAATACCGCTAGGCCACGGAGGCGGCTATGGCATGAAATTTAATAATTACAAATTTAATGTTGTTGTAATAATTACGATATCTATGATTATTATGATACCTAACATGGTAAAAAATATTAGACAATATAACATAGACCATGGATAACCTACTGAAAACATTATTTATCAATTATCACTTTGTTTCTCATTGCTTTGTTTTTAATGTCATTCAAAAATTTATGCAAATACATTTTGTAAAGTTCAGTTTGAACGTTACGATGAGAAATTTCTCTCATTTTGTCGTATCTTTTCGTTTTATAATATTTTTGTTAAGTATTTAGAATATAGTAAAATAATACTATCACTAATCATACATTTCTTTAAAAAAATACTTCTTCTTAGCTACTTTTCTATTATTTTTGGGTTGATTTCTCATTAACACTAATTGCACAGAAAGACTAGTATCTGATCTCCATAAACCAAAGGGGTAATCTGTATTCGATGGAAGGATTTAGTGCATTTCACTTCCTTCCTTAAGCGACTTGCAAAAATTGTTGTTAATAAGGGGGAGGCGATTTATTAATCCAAAGACATCAATCATCTTTATTATAAGACAATAGGGTAGCGCGCCCCTCACCTCCCTTTCAACTGCTTCCGTAGCCTAGTTTTTAAATCGGAGGACATGGGTTCGAATCCTGCGGGAAGTCAACAATTTTTCATTATTGTTCTCTAATTGGTTAGGGAAATGTGGGCTGAAGATGATCCATGGATCGAAAGGGCATGTAAAATGTCGGCCCTACGCTGTATATCTTCCGCCCGTGTCGCTTTTCCGTCCGAATAAAAGAAAGAATTGTACTCATAAGAGATGTTTTCTTAAATTATTTCTTTGATCATAGGTTGCGTTAACACAGTTATTATACTAGTTATGAATCGCTGCTAACCAGGCTAAGGCCATTTTCTATATAAAACTTATATAAAATGACCTGCACTTTATACAGGGGACCATATACTTAAATTGCAATAAATAAAATTGGTCACTGTATGAGTTAATGAAATTTATAGATCCCCACTGTAAAAGCTGATTATAGTTTTGTAGTAGAGATAAATTCGTTTTATTTTATTAAATAAAATGACTTTACGGATTTATCGTCGTTTTTAAAATGACTTATAGTATCGGTGGACTCTACTTCATTACTTTACTTAATTCATACTAAAATATTTTTTAAATTGTGCAACATGTAATACAATATTTATTAGAAATAGTAAATTTTAAAGATTTCCTGCATTAGTAATGTAAGTAGTATTTTATGAAATTTAAAAGTTTTAAAAGTATTAGTTTTTTGTAGCTAGGCGTTTTAATTATTATTTTATAACTATTTATTTTATATATCTATTTAAGACACAATTATAAGTGCGACTTATGTTGATGAATAATATCTACATTTATCAACCTACTAGGCTGATAAATCCCTCGCTTAATTACGATTCGTGAATGGTGTAATAGTGTCACTTCACTCTAGTCTTAGATTAGAACAATGCTCGTCATATTTTGAATACCGTATTTAAATACAATTAACGCACTTTTGAACTGACTCCGTGATGGACATTATCCAGGCAAGCAAACCTCGAAAGTTGGTCTCATTAAATTCTTTTAAAAGTCACCACATCAATACTTCTTATGCAACACATTGCACTATTAGAAAACCGCGGAATGTTTCATGAATTTTGTTAGCAAAATATGCATAGTAAATTAATATTGAATTAGCTACGAAGAGTTGAAAGCACAAAATGTTAAGAAACAGAATATTGAATTCGAATACGATTGAAATTGACAATAAATATAAAGAACTTTTCTTCATCTAATGTCTATGCATTTTTCCCTAGTTATTTGGGTGGGCCTTCATTGTCCTAAGTCTCCAGACAGCACGGTACTTAAAGGCTTGCTCTAATCACAATAAAATATAATGCAGTTATATTATAAATAGTTACATATTACAAAATGTTTCATCACGTACATTAAGTTTTTTTTTGTTTAGCATGCTTTATTATTTTAAAAAAAATTTGTAGCTTTAATGTATAAATAAAAATTGACATTGACTCTCTTATATAATCTGTTAGACTAAACCACAATTTCATAGCCCTCATGGAAAAGGAACTCCCAAAATAACTTAATTTACGTAGGGGCGCATTAAGTACAGCACCAAATCTATAACGCATGGCATCACTTTGGCCACTACTACGGCAATTTCTTTAGCCAGAAGAGGAAGCGAGGATCAAATAGAATGGAAAAATGGATATAACAAAAGATTTAGAAATTATACTTGCAAGTAAAATTAAAGTAAAATTGCTAACAACCTCTACCTCCTTTGTGTTTTAAAAACACTAAAGCTATTATCCGTATGTTATGAAATACTTTATGTAGACTTGTTATGAATTAAGAATAAAGCTAAAGCTAGTTAGTTAGAGCATGCTTTAACTGCATAGATAGGACATCATAAGGCACAACACATTACTGGAATGAATACCTCCGTAGTGCAAATTAGTCAACTACTTTCTATAAGCTATATACCTAATAATAAATTAATGCACATGAAAGGGTCTTGTTTTATGTTCAAGGCTTAAAGTTTTAAAAAAAAGATACGTAACTCCATGCATTAAAGTTACGTAAGTAGACTTTACCAAAAATTACAAAAAAATATTACCTATTTGGTGCCTATAAATAATTAAGACATGTTGCCGTTAAATAAATAACAGCCCTGAGTTTTAACTTTATCTTTATAAAGTACGGTTATATTTTATGACGTAATACATAACTTTGTTTATGATTTTGTTAAGATGTATTTTGTTGACGTGAAAGCGTCGTAGCATTTCAAGATTTAACATGCTGTGCGAAACTTTTCTCGTTTCGTCCTAACTTTTATTGAAAATAAATTCAATATAAACAAATATATTCAAGTGGTTTTATCACGTATTCAAAAATAAGATTATGAAGCTACGTGTGCGTTGAACAAAAATGTAGACCTCTCAAAACAGACAATAATTGTTCATTGTCGCGAAATTGTATATTAGGGTTTTTCTTACTTAAATTTTATGTTTTAAATGTATCTTAGTGTTCAGAGTACTTCCTTTGAATAGAAAAAAATATAACCAACCTCTGCCATCCTAATAACATTCTTGATAGTCCTATCTTAATATGACGCTTAAATATGACTTGATTAATTTTCAAGGAGACGCACAGAAATTACTGAACATACAACGTCCTTGCTTATGTAGGTCTCGGGGCGTAAATTAATAGTCCCATGACATCATTTACGTTTTTATTAATATTTGCAATATAGTTATTCTGTTAATAACGTTTCGAAAATATTTTTTTACACATTCAAAACTATATTGTACTCTTTTTTTTTATTAAATTATTAGAAGAATATTTCTTCCAAGCTTCAAAAATATTTAAGAAGCAAGTAACACAACACTTATGATTGAAATATCTTTGAACACATTTTAACATAATCAATTTATGTCTCAATATATATTTTTAATTGAATCCCAACTTCTAATTTCGCTTTAGTATGTAAATTAAAATAACATGAAACTCATAAGCTCTTTTGACATTGTTGTACTTTGCAATCCGAATATATTTAAATATTGACTATAATTCAGCTATGCAAGCCCGAAACGCAATACAAATATTGATACAAAATATATAAATATATATAAATATATAAAATAATATATAAATATGTTACGCAGGGGTCTGTTTATTATATACTTTAATTTGTATTGTATACAAGTTTTATAATGAACGAATTCCTCAAAAAAAAACAAAGAATCTTAAATTTTTCATTAATATAATTTTAAAGATATTATAGCACATTATTCAGAGTTATCTCTTTTGTTTTTAATGATCATGAAAAAGCTTTCAAAAATATATGTAAGTCCGTTGTCCATTTCGTGAAATTAAAGTTCTAAACCTATATTTAATTTGCAAAATTAATAGTAAATTGCTACACGCATTTTAAAAAAATTTACTTATACGTATGTAAGCTATAATCTTCGTCGTTAGATTTAAACTGGCACAAAACACGACGAGTACGTTTCTGGAATTTCTTTGGGTTTTATTGATTTAAGCTGCATTATTATTGCATATTGCATACAATATAATAGTATAGCGGTGCATATTTATAAATTTTAGCATTTTTAGTCATCTCTTTTACCAGGCCATTTTTGCCATTTCAAAGGCATTGTAAGGATGAAACAGTTGTCAACAAATTTGAAGGCACTGACTTCCTATTACGACTGAAAAAGTCTTTACTACCGGGACAGTCAGCCCCGGGTGTAAACATACGACCATGCGACGCATGAATCATCTCACTTTTCTGGCAATTAGGTGATCGGCCCATTATGGAATAACCAACCGCCAAAACAACGTTAACAATTATATTACATAATTATTAAATAATCTGAACATTTTAGCGTGCGGAATTCGAACCAATGGACTCCGGTTCATAAACCAACAAAATTGTTTTATATCATTGGTGCCTCTTTGTATAATTTTGCTTAATAATTACGGTAATAAAACTTCTTTTACTTGTATGAACAAAACAGTTTGGAAGCGCGCACGTCTTTAAAATTGTTCTACAATTAGTAATAAGGTTTAACCCTTGTCAGCTAACAGTTTGAGATATGCGTAACGCGTTTTAAATTTATGTGGCGGCTTTAATTTAAAACTGACACTTTGTAATAGAGACTGTTTGTTTGTGGTCGTTGGTAGAAAAAAAATTCTGAAAAATTATACGCCTTTATGGACATTACGATTATCATTTTGGTAAATTAAGTTACTAAATTTATTATCTTTATGACAGAGCATTTTAGCTTGTCACGGATGTTATTATCTGGGTTGTTTTCAAACAGTTTACTAAGAAAAAAACTAAAGTAAAGAGTACTTTAAAAATATTGTAAGAAAACGGGTCACATGTTAAAATTATTATGAGATGTTTAGAATTACTGTAAAATTTAAAAGTTATTTTAATATATCACGCCAGAGCGTGACCATTTACGGCGTTCAGTGAAAAAAATATTAGTTTCCTAATTTTTTCAGTATTTTGTTGTAATTTGGAATATAAAAGTTTGTTCACACAGAACCCACGTTAAAATACCTGTTAGTGTCCGTTTTGTACATAAGAAATAAAATTTGTTTTCAGTGCCTATATTAAAATAAAAAAAGTTTGATAAAGCACAAAAACATTGTATTCTGTTTTCTATACACGTAATATTGTTTTAAAGCATATTTTAATCATTTTTCTTATCTTATTTTGAAATATTTTTAACGCATTATCGATATATTTTATGAGATTGAACACTCTTTTAGCTGTTACAAGATATTTAATAGTAATATATAAAAGAATATGCTGTAACTGTAGGAATACTGAGGTTTTCAAAAATACTATCGAGTCTTAAACTACTTTGATGTTCATGCAGGACTCGAGTATTCATTGCGGGAAACAGGGACGTTGAAGCGTCCTGCTTTGAAAGAGATCCTGTTGTTTACATGCTGATAGCGCTTTAGCATTCGGGGTTTATGCGTTTGCATAATGCCGAAATGGGAACACGTAAACGTGCTAAATTTTACAAATTCACGATGTTTTCGGTTGAACAAGTTAGTAATAAGCTTTTATATATACTTTAACATGAAATATATTTTCTTACGTTAAATTTATACAGTATTTACGTATATACTAAATGTCAAAATTTCGGAGTTTTTTTGTAGAGTTCCTCACACTTTGACTGTGAGTGTTGTAAAGTTCAAAGATTCTTCTTTAAGAATTTTAACTGGTTTTTGTATAAAAGGATATATGAAATCGTTTTACAGGGTGGTGTTTAGCCTGTAGAATACTTTTTAAGAATGATTTACAGCAATTCATTCTAATGAAAACATCTATATTTGTTGATAATATATCCCTTATCAATATCCTTTTTGCAGGAGTCTAACGTGTAAAGTATTACATTACTGAGTTACAGTATAGTGTAGTGTAGTCCGTGAAGGAAAGGGTAAAAGGAAAACGATGATTTCTTGAATATCAGTTTATTAACATATCTATAAAATTAAACTTAATAAATTTGTTTATAACATCCTTGATAGTATGTGCGCTACGCAAAAAGAAAATATTTATAATTAAACTTTTTACTTATTTTTTTATTTTATTCACGATGGTACACAAAATACACACGAAGTGCAAAAAGTTAAATACTCAAATAAACATTTCAACAAAAGACAATCGCAATTAAAAAGAACCTGCTGAATAAGAAACTTAATTTAAAAGTATATTATTCGTACTGTAAAAACTTTTTGGGTTGTAAATAATAATCTTATCCCAACAACTTTTTTGCTTTCAGAAAAAGTTCATGTGTTATATAATAGGCAAACTGCGGGGCTGTTAAAATTCGCCTTGGGAATCTAATAAAGGCTCGGATTCTATAACGAAAATTAAGAATCATTTATAGAATTGTGTCTTAGATGATTCAATATTACGCCCTTAACTCTTTCGTGACAGTTTGAGATTCTGATCGGGTATTTTACAATCGTTTAACCTAATTTAATTTAATCCGGGACAAATATTTCCGAAACATTGAGAAAATGCTTATTTATTGCAAGTTAAACGGTATAAAAAAATATGGCCATTACTACAGTTTTAGCAGTTGCCTCTAAGCATTTGAAATTTACTTACGCAATAAACCTTTCTCGAAAATCAACAAGAGTAATTGACGATCATGATATGTTTTATGGGTATTGCTTGAATGTAGTATTGGAAAATTAAAAATAAATAGTTTACGGATATTATTTCATTCAGGTTGTATAGTTATAGTTAAAATTAAATTAACTAAGTTATTTTTGCAATCGAACAATACCCAGCTTACTTTATCGGCGTCGATATGCATTTACTCATAAATAATAATTCACGTGGCGTGAATTTATTTTTAAACAGATCCCCGATAGTTATCAAATTAAATTAAATACAGCTTTATGCGCCATTAGTACTCTGGTTAGCCTAAAATGTGTTATATATGTGAAATTACGTTTCGTTTACCCAATGAGTATAATAACTATCTTGATCCTATACATCTTGAGATTGATGGCGGTGATGATTCTGTATTGCTCCTTAATAAAGACAGAATCCCATGTTCAAAGTAATCTCTTAGGTATTACTCCAAAGTAATTCTATTGATAAATTTCATCATCATCATCATCATCAGCCTTTGATAGTCCACTGCTGGACATAGGCCTCCCCTAGTACACCCCTATCCATTAGGGGGTTTTTGGACGGTATCCCACCACGCTTGTCCAATGCGGGTTGGTAAGTGGATTGATTTTTTACATATGCCCATTCCAACATTTTTTCCCAAATACCTTATACACGACAGCTTCACAGCTCTATGTTTCATATTTATATAGTAATATAGTTAAAGCTCTTGGTATCAATACGAACGATATCACAATATAAACGTAATCTTAAGGATCCTGAAACAGGTTTAATTCCCTCGAATAACAATGCGCATATCCTGAGTAACTACACAAATATATCATAAAGTTGTCATAAATTTAGTTGGCAGTTAAATATTTACAATACGAAATACTCTTAAATAAATTAATCATAAACATGATTATAGTCGTAAATGCAGTCAAGGAACCGTTAATTTATACCCCGAGAAAGGGGGCCGTAAAACTCAGACGTTTCCGCGCGTCCCCTTGAGAACTAATTAAGATATTTTTAGGCACAAGCTTAAGACAGATAAGGGGATAACAGACTTATGAAAGGGGCAGAGGTTGGTGTATGAGTAAAATTCTTGACATAACAGAGAACTTAATAAACGAACATTTATAACATTTTTCACAATTTTTTAAGATATTATAAGCATTAATAGCATTTTTGATTTTCGGGCCGATTAAGATTCATGTGAAATTTATTATGACTGCTTCTTATAATTATGTTTAATATCAATAAACAACAAAGTTAAGCACATTTTGATTTACAACAGTTTTGTATTAGCAATTTTTATAAAGTATCAAAGGTTTTCAACTATGCAAATTTTTTTATAATATATTAAACATACAGTTTACATGTATTACAACGTTTATACAGAAACAAAGCGAGCTTAACTGCAGGTTAATTATAGTAGTCAATAATTTATAGCACAGTGGAGCTTGTTTTAGGGAGTAATCAGAGGATTAATCTGTCTTTGGTCCCAATAAAACTAAACTATCAATGTAATCCAAATATGTCATCAACTTGATCAATCAGTTCAATATAACATTTATCAATAACTTTTAATATATTAATATAATATTAAAATTATTATTTTCATTTCGTATTATTAAAATAAATAACAATATATATAAAAACAATATATATGTTGTTAAAATTAGACATTACGAAACTTGGTTAACTCTAGGTACTTCAGGAAAAATTTAAAAAATCCTTGTTCAATATAGGCTTTGTCGAACTCTTATGATCGTCACTATATCACCGGTTCGAAAGTTAGGACATGTCCAGAGAAGAAACTCTGCGGTCGTCATTTTTTTACTCAATATTTACACAAATGTTTGCAGCTTGATAAGTTATCGTTGTGCTTTAGAATAGTAAAATCTTTCATTTACTTTAAAGTTTTCGTAGCTTACAGTTTGTTAATGATAAATAAAATAAAACTAAATAATATGTTGAACAAATAAAAATATTTTTTGGTTCCCAAATCGAAAATGAATACAAACCAATATGTACTATGAAGTAAAGTAAGAAAGTTACGACACAGGATGTGGAAATCAAAGCCACACTTTCACAGGAAAATAATGTTTTTAATTAATAACTATATGATAAATATTTAATTACTAAAGTGATGTCTGTGTATTTCTATTTTATGTTGTTTCCCTAGTACAAGCTTTGCTTAGTTTGGGATTAAAGTTACAATATTACAAGATGTAAAGCAAAAGATATTTTTTTAAACCATCTTATTTCAACCATTGAAATAAACTTTAAATACCTACGGACACTAAAAGTTAAATGGTTTCATCGTAAAAATTAAATAAATACTAATTTACTAAATAAAGAGTTTATGTGTCTTAATTTTTCAATTGTAAAATGTGGTTTATGTAAAGAACATTTAATAACAGATATTAAACGAACAATGTAAATGTTAAACAGGCTTTTATTTTAACTTATTAAAAACCGTTTTGTCTCTTTAATGTCTGCAATAAATATATCAGATGTCACGAGAATCCCAAGTATTTTACAATTATTGCGCTATTTATATGCTAATCTCTTATCATTGTTATATTTTATACAATTCTAGTTGAAGGTACTATGCCAAAATTTAATAGGGCACGGCAACAATGATTATGTTTAAACAAAGCAGTTTCAGGAGCCAGGATGTAGTCTACATATAATGTTAATTGTTCTACGTTGTTCCTTCGCGAAGCTTAATAATATATAATCTAGATCCATGCAGGCACAAAGAGCTGGATTTCCAGGCTTTGACGTTTGGGTCCACCGATAGCTTCGTATTGGCACCAGGAAGAGAGATCGTTGACAAACTCTCTACGCTGCTTGCGCACGATGCAACCCCACTGAATTGCAGAGGACAGAAAGAGCGGTCCAACATGTCTAAACACCTCTCCTTCAAAGTTTCTCTGCAACTTAGCTACAAAGAACAGGAATGGCGGCATCTGCCACAATTCACTCGTGCTTGCACATCCGTAGCAAGCTATTTTGGCCTACTAGAAGCAACCTTTCCTACGTCGTAAATGTTGTCTAGATTCCCACAGCGGTCATAAATTTTGGACCGAGCTTAAAGTTGGTGGGTAGACTGACTTTTACATGCCATCAAACCCATGATCGTCTTACTCATGAGACAATTGGTGATCGGCCAATTAACCTAACCAACTGGAAACAACAATGATTTTTTTAATCTGGTAGGATTCAACCCACGACATCTGATTCAAAAGCACACCTATACCACAAGGCTGGAGCATTGAAAATTTACATTTAAATATACCACATTTACAACATTGAATTACGGAATGAGCGTAAAACGAAAATTCAACGTCTTTTTATGTTACATTTAAATGATTAATTTCACATCCTGTCAGTCAAAGTTTAAAAATCTTTTGTACTGTTTATTACACGCAAGAAACAAATACAGTGGTCGCTCGAATAAACCACCTTACACTTGCCATAAGTATCTTGCAAAGGCACCCCATACGACGTTTGCGACGTAAAGTCCTAAATTAAGATTAATGGATCTGACCTTGCAGAATAAACGTAAACGTCATATACAGTGAATTAAGCACTTCAATTCACATACAAAGTTTAATTTTAAAAGTGATTTTTACATTATTTTTTTAATAACTATCTTCCTCTGTTTATAAATTAGAAACTTTAAATAAGTAGCAGACAAAATATATACAACGTTTAGCTTTCCAAAATCAATGATAGTTACTGAATCACCCTTCTCACAAAGATTTTTTGCACAAATTTATCTTAATGAATGCAGCATTTTTTAAAGAATTTTTATCTTTAAGCTTTACAAGTACAGTAAATGTTAGTTTTAGATTACCCATATTACAACATTTATTACGGAAGAAAAAACGATAGTGCACTCTTTCTATTTACATTTAATGTTTATTTTTACTCCTGTCAGTCAAGTTTAAATCTTTTGATTATTATACACCAATACAAATCCACTAGTCGCTCATAACCACTAGAACTTGCCATGAGTTGGTCTTTGCAACACCTTCGACTTGGCTCGTAATAATACTAAATGAAAGATTATGAGATCTTAGACCTATGCAAGAACAAACGTAAACGTCATGTCACAATTGGAGCAACATAAATACTTTTTGTCAAACTTTTCTATTACATCAAAAGTTTAATTTAATCGAAAGTGATTTTTACATTATTTTTAAATAATAAACTTACTCTGTATTATAAATTGAAAACTTTAAATTAGAGTACAGACAAAAACAAACTTTAGCTTTCCAAAACAATGAGAGTACTGAATCGACTTCTCACAAAAGATTTTGCAAATTTGTATCGTTAATGATTACGCAGCATATTTTAAAATTTTTTATCGTAGCTTTAAAGATCCGTATTTAGTTGATTTGTTCCTATATGAAATTTAAGTTAAATACTACTTAGCATACTGATTTACTAATTATGCTTTTATGCATTTTATGCATACTTCATCCACTAATTTAATAGAGATGGTTGAAAGTCTTTCTGCCATTCGGATCAATAATTTAAATTAAACCAGTATATAAAAAAAATACAAGACTTAAAAGACATGACAGACTTAGAGCAGAGACATACAAGAGTTAAAACCGAATGGGCAACATTATTACTCTTTTGTCATAACCATACTTCTAAAATTGAAATCGTTTAAAGATTAATATCATGAGTTTTAAATAACAAACCTGACGGTTATTCAGAAAACCTAGCACTGTACAGACATATCCATTAGTCTGCCTTGTTGATCAGCGTTTGAAAAGTCGATCAAAGCGCCGAAATACAATATCTATTTTAGTTGTATACGTAGAATTTTCAAAGTCGTAACTTATGTGAACGTATTTGATACATGATTTTGTGCTGAGACAATACTCTTAGGAGCTGATAACGAATTTGGTTTTACTTGTTTTATGACGTCATCCTTTTTTCAAAATCTTTCTTATACGTTTACGTAATAATCCTTGATATGGGAAGAAGACAGGCTTGTTTAAGCTACTATTAACTTTAGTTACTCTTTCCAATTTTTAAATCTTCCATTGTCTAAGGTTAAATCTAGAGTTCATCAATTAACAAACTAGGGACCCACAGTTTAAAACCTAAACTTGTTACAATATCATGTTAGTATGTTTTATTGATTGTCAATCTTTCAAGTCGTCAAACAGTTATCAAATTCCATTATATATTTTGTTGTATAGCGTAAATATTTCCAAACGTCGTTTATCACGGAATCTTAAGGATTTATACATTTGTGGCGTTGCAGACAAACTTATGGGGACAATTGTTTGATCTGTGCCCAAGGCATATGCGTTCAACAATATTCTTACATTACTAATGGTTGACTATCCTATTTAAGAGTGAATTTACACTTATTCAATAAACATCTGCCGCGAAACGTCCTAATTGGAAAATATTTCTTATTGGAAAATATGCAATCGTTTTTCGTTTAGGAAGTTTTTAAGAAAGTAAAGCATTATTCCTTCTAAAATATGTAACATGTTATTAAAGACAGCAATTGTTTTATATTTTATAAGTATAAGCATACCGAATAACGCTACTTTACAAATTACTCATATTTTTTGATATCCTTTAAATTATTACAAAAATTGTTGTCTTATTTAGATCGATGATTAATATTTATGCGCATGAGATTGTGATTTTTAGGGCCGCAATTTGCAAGCCAATGGGAAGCTAATATCTATCATTTAAAATAATAAACAACAAAGTCGGAGTTCAAGGAGTGGAGCAACGAGGTAACACATATAAAACAAAACATACCCTCCGAATTGAGTACCTTCTTGTTTTGGGTAGTCGGTCAAAATATAAATAACAAAATTTAATAATTCATAACAGCCACACTACAACTAAACAAAGAACATTTTTCATACGCTAAACTTACTCTGATGGTACTCTGACAAATTAAAATTTTTAAACATAATATTTTTATTTAATCGAACAATTTTACGTATACACTTGCCCTGTTATAAAAAAAGCCGTGGGAGAGAACTCCTTTAACGTTGTATAAGTCTTGATAAAAGATGTTAGGTTCGAATATTGTAGTCTTTTAATCTCACTAATGCCTAAATTAGATTACATGTATCTTCCTAATTCAATGAGCAAGCGAATGAGTAAAAATTTCAATTTAGGCTTACGGGTTCAAAAGTTGAAGGATCAAATATATGTTGCAGAAATTCAACAACATAATTTGATAACGTAAAATTACAGTTTTTGGCCTCACATCATATTTGTTTGGAGCAATTTTGATACAAGAGAACGAGTAAAAAACACATTTGTTTCTTAAACCAGCGTTTATTTCATCGTGATAATGCACAATATATCACAAAGGATCGTACTAATGGTTTATAGATTGAAGTAATGACATGGCATTTATGTTTGTGACAAATAAATTTAATTCTGGCAATAAAATAATATGAGATGTACCTATATCTCACTTTCATAAAGAAGCATTTACAAAATAATTTTGAGAACTATTTTGAATCTTACGATTACTGTTGTTGGGAAATGTTGAATGTTGGGAAGTCATTCAAAAGCAATTATATTGTAATAAGACCTTTAAAAATATTTGTACCTATTTGGCATTTAATGTTTGTTAATATAAAAGATCTAGTGTATTAATGAAATGCGTACAATGTGAATAAATTAATACCTACAACCAAGAAGCGAGCGAAAAGCTTAACGTTAAACTTTTTTTTAATAACAAATTTATAATTAAGCCCCATTTCCAAGTTATATGCGCAGTGTAAAGTCGAAATCTAGAAGGATGTACTGAAATGCATCTTGTTGATTTCGTAATATAAAGTATCACGCGATCCGCCTCTTTTTTCAGACCTTATAACTGACTCGGTCATCATTCTACACGGAACCTGTCTCGTGTGTTAAAGTCAGCTGTCTTCATACGCAATTATTAAAGCCAACTATATATTCCGTATGAGTTTATTTATCTACTTTGTATTAACTTTCATAAACATGCTTTTTGCCCTGAAACTTGAGATGTCAGAATATGAACACAATGTGTGCGGATATATTAAAAAGTGAAAACCGACTTAAACATCGTATTAACATAATTTGCACAATATTACCAGGTTACGAGTTCTCTGTAAAAAACAGTTGCTCGATTACTGTCACCGCATTTTAAATCTCTGATATCTTTTAAAGCATTAATTTAATCAAAATGTCGTCAATGACACGTTTTGTGTACATATATGGTATATGTAATTTTATCTTAAGAACCTCAAAATCTAAATAAATTTAACATACTATTGATTTTAAATGATAAATTAAAATTACTTACGTATACTGCTTCAAAACATAGAGCTATAAAGCTCATGGATTTTCATTGTGGTCATGTACGTATACATTTATATAGAACATAGTTTAAGTCAATGTCATAAGGTTGAAGCAGCGTTTTAACTTTTAAGTATTTTTAGTATGATATCTTGATTCATAAATATTCTTTTAAACTACTTATTACGAAAGTGTTACAAAAAATGGGACCAAATTAAAAACAAATGAACAAAATCAAACTACCAGGAGCCGAGCAACGAGGTAACAAATATAAAAAAAAACATACGCTCTATATTGACTACCTTCTACTTTCGGGAAGTCGATTAAAAGTAAACATTAAAGACATGATCGCCAAAATCCAGCCACAATTAAAATGTTCATGCTTACAAGTGCCCTATTTTGTAGTACATATTCTCGTTTCAATAGTCCCTACCTAATTAATAATGAATATGTATAATATACATGTGACGTAACCTAAGTTTAATAAAGAATGAATAATCATCGTGTTATAACCACAAACAAAGAAAAATGTACGTAAGAACTAAAACCAATATTGCTGCCTTTCAATGATTTTTAAAAATGAATAGAACAGGGTTCAATCATTCGCTCTTTACATTGAAATAAGGGTTTAATAGAAAAAAATACAATAGGATACGTTTATACTATTCTATTAGCAGTATTTTTCTAGGGAATAGTGAAAAATTGCGGGTTATTGCTTACAAGTCTAAAGTATGCGGGTATACATTTTTCAATAACCAAGTACAGTAAATTATGACCACTTTAAAACCCAAATTGTAATTTTGAACTTATCAAAACAGAGTTCGGAGATCGGACATCAGTCACACTACACTAAGATCAGATAAGATATAGATAAGAAGAAAATTTTGAATAATATAATTTTTTACAGGAGTATACATTATATAGATATACATTACATATTTATAGTTGGTACTTTCACTTTTTGCCAAAAGGCACCAAAGCCAGCGTATTTACTGAGTAAAATAAACTGTATGCCTTTGTTGACAATCAATAATAGAGTCTGCATGAGCTTAATTTTTGGTTGCATTGAAACAAGGTCTTAAACCTGTATAGTATTCCCAGGACGCTTGTGACTTTTACTCACGATTGCATGTATAAGTAACATAATTTGCCGAATTAAAAAAATACAGCTCAATAAATTAAACATTTGTGCTTATCAAGTAACATATAAAACTAAGTTTCTATACCTATACCTTAATAATTGATAGAAAATGCTATCACACCGGCCCTATTGTACTCCTGGCATAATAGGCTACATTTCTTTGTTCGAAAACAATCTTTAATCAGAAAGTCAGCAAGAAAGTTAAAAGATGGCTCGGTAATCTAGCTGGGTATCTTATTGTACATGAAAGAAGGATTGGAAGAAGGATATGTGATTTTAATTATCTCCTTATATAGTCCAAGTTTATTAAAATCTAGTACAATATATAATAGTATGATTGTGTTAGTTGTATACCTGCAATTAACACAATCCAAGTTTATTTATTCACCTATTTATATTCGCATAGATTAAAAAGACATTAACATTAACAAAACTTTGGTGAGTAAAGTAAACAATTTTCTAATTAACGTTAAATTACGGCACATTGAATGTATCTTCACATATTTAATAGAAAATCCTTGAAGTAACTAAAATATAATAAAAACAATGTCTAATTATCGTTCAGCGTTAGTAATACAAAAGCAAATTTAAACGTCTGTTTGACATTTACTTTGATCGTTTAATAACAGATATTAAACAAACAATGTAACTGTTAAACAGGCTTTTAATTAAACGTATTAAAAACCATATTCTCTCTTTAATGTTTGCAATAAATATATCAGATGTCACGAGAATCCCACGTATTTTACAATTATTGCGCTATTTCTAGGCTAATCCCATATCATTGTTATATTTTATACAACTCTCGTTTTAGGTAATGTGCCAAAATTTAATAGGGCACGGCAACAATTATTCTGTGTAAACCAAGCAGTTTTAGGAGCAAGTATGTCAACATATAATTTTAATTGTTCTACGGTGTTCCTTCGTGAAGCTTAACAATATATAATCTAGATCCATGCAGGCACAAAGAGCTGGATTTCCAGGGTGGCTTACGTTTGGGTCCACCATAGCTTCGTTTCGGCACCAGGAAGAGACCGTTGACAAACTCTCTACGCTGCATGCGCACGATTCAATCCTACCGAACTGCAGAGGACAAAACGAGCGGTCCCACATATCTAAACACCGCTCTTTTGCAGTTTCTCCGCAACTTAGCTACACAGAACAGGAATAGCGGCATCTGTCGCTATACACTCATGCTTATGAGCATCTATAACAAGCTATTTTAGCCTGCTAGAAGCAACCTTGTGCACCTGCACAGCAGTCTTAGAAGCCCACTACCAAAACAAAGTGAAAAACATTTGGAGGGCTCAATCATTACCTAAGTTAAGCACAAACAAGTTTCTTTTACAATCTATCATTACTTTTTGAACTTATATTTAATCTTAAATTTAAAGTGCAGAAGACAAAAGCCTGACATCAATACAGTCATAATTTTGTCAAAGAAAATTCCATAAATCTGTTATTTTCATTTCTGTATAACAGAATCCCTACATGTAAAAGTTAGGACTACAAATAAAATATAACATGATCCCTTACAGGCAATAAAATTGTAATGTCATCATATAATGTTGTCCTAGATTCCCACGGCGTTCTATCATTGTTGATCGAGTTTAAAACTAGATATGACGATAGCTGCCACTATCCAAATTTATTCATGAATGAAGAAAAATTGTAGAACTTATACGTTAAGTCATAGTATCTTAAATATTTTTATATTTTTACGACTCCTTTAAAAAACACTTTTGAACCGTTCTAGGATGCCATTATTGAGCATAATAAAAGTATATTTCTGGATGAATTAACATCATCTCAGTCCCAAACTAAAACATTCGATGGAACTGAACTTGACAAACTTTCTATCGGCTTGATTAATCTACTACTTACGATACGAACATTACTGTTTCTTCCATGAGTCTAATACATATTATAGTTCACCTCAGTACACGAAAAATGCTCATGTGTCATCCATCATTACATAGCGCCATAAATCGTATTACCTGCCACAGGTTTACAAGCAACTGGCAAGCGGTTAATCATACAAAAAAGTGAATAAACATTCTAGATGCTTAAGATCTTCTAATTAGCAACATAAAACAAGTTCTAAATTCGTTCATGTCACGTTTGAATATAATTCACTTTTAAACAAGAGTCAGGCATTCCCATATAACTCATCTTTGAAGTTACCATAAAAGTTGAAAAGAACGTACGATGACTGAATAAAATACTTAACGTCTTATCAGGCTTGTACAATATTGAATACCTCATAAATGTTGTCACTATGCATAGCAGTCTATTTTGGTCAGGTTTACTAGGTAGCTACAATGACAAGCCAGTATCCGGTAATCTCAGGAACTTACACCGTCCACGCAATAACAGTCACTAACATAGTTTCTGATATTTAGGACTCTGTAAAATATAAAGCTTGCAGTTCTAAAATTGCTTATTTATTGACATTATTAGAAATAATATTCTTTAATCAACATACTGCCAATAACAAAACTTCAGAACAACTTAATAAACCTTTATTTACTAACAAAACTTTAACTAATTTGAACATTGAATTACGAAAGGAGAGCATTCGTGAAACGAAAATGAAACGTTTTTCTAAGTTATATTTAAATGATTAATTTCACATCTTGTCAGTCAACGATAAAATCTTTCATAATGTTTATCATACGCAATAAAAATGCATGTGGTCGCTCGAATAAACCCTCTTAGACTTGCCATAAGTATCTTACAAAGGCAATCCATACGTTTGCAACGTAAAGTCCTGAATAAAAGATTAATAAGATGCTTAGTAGATCTTTGCAAAAACAAACGCAAACGTCATGTCACAGTGAATTAAGCACGTCGAATTCACATACAAGTTAGTAGTTTTTATAATAACTACCTTACTTCACTGTGAAATGAAAACTTTGAAAGTAAATAGCAGACAAAAATATATAACGTATTAATTATAGCACCGAATCAACTTCTCACAAAATTTACATAATATAATGCTTGATATGAAATAGCAAGTTGCGAATTAAGCCGTCTTATGCAATTTTAAGCTCTTTCCAATTAAAATATTTCTAGTTTGTATTTAATGGTTAAATCATAAGGCTTTTTAATACACCTAGGGTCCAGGAAAACCTAGCACTGAACCATTATGTTGTTCTGATATTGCTTAATGTCAGCTCTGTAAAATCGTCAAAGGCAGGCAACCAAAGCAATATCTACATCTTTTTGGCTGTACCTGAATATTAAGAAATAATCAGCTTAACTTTAACAGCAAATATTATTTTGGCTTTGCAGACAAATTTAAAGGAAAACTTAATAAGCTTTACTTGCTCAGAGGCTTTCGTTCCAAATTAATTGTTTCGGTTTCCTATTTTAGAGGTAAAGACGGCTTGTTGAGCTACACTCTTCAGTATTAGTTTAAATAAGGCATTACAAATTACGTATTTCTTTATTTTTCATTGTAAATAAGAGCAATCATTTGCCATTGTTATGATTGAAAAAAGATTGAAAGTACAAAAAAGGTTTTTTTTTTAATTCATGGACGCCTAAAAGTGTAGCCTAGTGGTTACGGCGCGTGATTTAGAAACGTGAGGACGTGGGTTCAAATCCTATAGGGGCTCAACAAATTTTCATTGTTGTTTCCTAGTTGGTTAAGGCAATTTGGGCTGATCACCCAATTGACCAAAAAGTAAGATGATCCATGCATTGGACCAGCGTGGTGGGAATACGGTCCAAAAGCCACTTAATGGAGAAAGCGTTGAGTAGGGGAGGCCTATGTCCAGCAGTGGACTAACACAGGCTGATGATGATGATGATGATGAACCCCTAAAATATTGAAACGAAGTTACTAAGATAAAAATAAGGCCTATTAATTTATTCAAGCACTTTTGTTGTTGCCATAAATGCAATAACTTTTTTTTAGTCAAAATAAAGTACTGAATTTATAGCACCAACCAAATGATTATACTGTGATATATTTACATGTGTAGAAGTAAAAGCCACGTCCATTGGCTGTGTACCACCATATCACCATAGATTTCTTTGTCTAGGGGTATCTTATTTAATAGCCACGACAGAATATAACTACTGCCCAGGAGAGCAGTTTTATACTAATTTCATTTCTGATGCCAATCGTTACGTGGTGGTATCACCGTTAACAAAAAAAGGCACTCACACATTTGGCTACTTGGTTGATTTTTATTCAATTATCTTGTAAAAGTATAAGATTGTATTGTTTGTCTGGAAATTTATTAAGTAAACTTGTATTGGAATTTGAATATAAATACAAAAATACCATAATGTTAAATATTCATAAAAGCGGAGCGTATTTATGTGAATATTTGTTTTAAATAAAGTCAGGAAAGTTATAATTATATTAGAAAAATTAAAATAGCTTTCACCCTGCTCAATAGAATTTCGTAGCATATACAACGATGATATTCAAATATCATTAAATTTTTACACTTAACGTATCTTTATTCAAATAAAATACGTTAAGTATAGATGAAAACAATTATTAGCCAGTATAAACTTCAAAATAAATGAAAATCTATAATTGGAAATGCAATTTATTACTGAAGGTATATGATAATTTCAGGTTAATCGTGTTGATTTAATAATGACTTAATTAATGTATTATCGATAAAGGATTTTATTGTAAAAACGTATACATTGTTTCACAAAAGATTTACTTAACCTTTTCAGTTTAGTTGCAGGAAAAATTAAATTATCTGACTTTCCTTGAATGTTATATGCGTCATAGTATCACAAAAATCACATCCATTTTTCTGAATTAAGTTTTGCAATATATATTGAGAAGTATCGTTCAATATATTAATTTCTGTAAACAACAATCTTAGTGACTTTTTAGGTTCAAGTCATATATATGATATTATTATTATATAATACTTATATTTCTATACTATTGCATTGAAATATAAGTCTTTCTACGTTGTATCTCATACCATTCAGAACATATAAATGCATACTTACACTTATTTAATTGTTAGGCTACTAATATTTTATGCAATATACGTTTATATAACATATTAGAAGATAAACCATAAAACACTTACTCTCTAATGCCTTAAATTTGATATAAGTACCCTTCCTGTTTAACTTTTTCTGTATTAAAATTGTGGGTTATATGTAATATATTGGTTTATGCTTTTGCAAAATTAATTTTGAGAATGTGCACCGAAATTACCTTTTCTTTTGGGAAGTCATTCAAAACTGTAATAAATTTCTCAACACCAGCAACGACGAGCCTTAATAAAAGTGTAAGTATACTTTATTGTAAAATTATCATTCCCTGTACCTAAAATAAAAAAATATTTTTGGTAAACAAAAATACTTTTAAAAGCTCTAGGCCAAAATTCAACGTAATTTGGCAAAAGACTCACATGCCACTCCATCACCAAAAAAAGAAAGCGGAAAGCGACAATTTTCAGTACCTAACGAGCCATTCACAAAAAGAATAAATCTCTGAAATATTTGTCACTCAGCTTTGAGCATTTATTACTAGACGCGTGTAAGAAAATCTTCTAAGAAAAAGATCATTGCATGCGCTACGCTGTACAAGCTAATTCTAGTTCTAGTTTCTCAAGTTTATTTTAATTTGTAACATAAATTGAATATTACGATTTTGCCCGCTGTATAAGTATACTCACTTATTTCATTTCGAAATCTAAGTTATACTAAATTTTGCATTTATAAAAAACACTCAAAATATTATTAAATTTAAAATATTACATATAAATTTTTCACGATTATATATATGGTTTCTTCATTTTAATTTCTCCGTTATATGTTGAACAATATCTGTTTTATATTATTGACGCTTCCTTTTTTCTTTAATTCGTAGCTTAAACTAAGATGCACAATTTAACTTACGATTAGCTGATATTATATTTGACAATGTAATTGTTAATTTCAAAAAATTTTAAGCTGGTAATATTTTTATGTAAAAAATAACTAATAGAAACTGGGAGATAAAATAATAGGGAAACCGTGATAAATTGTATTTTAAATGAATTTATTAACATACGCAATGGTACGTCTAGTTCCATTGCGTATGTTAATAAATTCATGCAAATGAATGAATGAATGAATGAATGAAGGCGCAATACGTTTTATAAAGGTCTGTGAAATCGCAAATACACATTAATTACGCTATAAGTATAATATTTTTAATTATAAATATTATATTATGATATTTAAATGAGAGAATATGTTATTCCTTATAGCAAAACAATAATATTATTTTATTAAAACAAAAGCTAAAAATAAATACAAACAAATGAATTAGAATAGATTGTTATTATGCATATAAATAACAATAGTTTACATTTGACCATACAAATATTTATATGATTATATTGGCCATTACGAGCCAAATACGAAACACACTTCATGAGGTTTTTTTCTCATTATTTCTTAAAGTCTATTTAACTCACTTACAATATGACTCGCATCAATAAGTTTTCTACAAAATTTTATTTATTATTTAAGGACTACAAATATTATTTATCAACACCTAGTGAAAACAAACAAATATAATTTAATACGCAAATTATCTTAATTTAATACAAGCCACCCTAAAAATAATCCGCGTAGTAAACTGGTAAATACTATCGAGAGCTTTGGGAACCATAATATTTTGATACCTTTATTTTATTTCTTTAACAGGAAAGTAAAGGACAGTTACAGTACGGGACCATTTTCGGCGCCCGAGGGTTACCGTTATGATATCTCATACCCCAGGTATTAGATAATATAACGTACAACGATAAAACATATTTCAATATATTTTTAGTAAATAATTAAAATATATCTTCTATCAAGAAATTAATGTTTGAAAATGGTTTGAACTAAAACCTTCACTGTTGTAAGTCTATATATTCTTATTATCAATTAAATATTGACCATTGGGGTCAAGTATCCATATCCGGCATATAATTTCAAATATTGGGAAAATTGTAAAACAAATTAAACGCGATAAAATCAGTAAAACCATTTATTAAATCATTAATTAAAACTTTTTTTATTACTGTACCTTGTCTTAATTCAAAAATCGAAATAAAAAATAGCATTCTTTTCAATACTTTTTATTTATCTAATTGTATAAATAAATTTCGGTGATAAAAACAACATCGATTATAATTTATGTAAAAATAGTTACATACATTTTTCAAATGTATCAGCCGGAGTAAAAACATATTTAAAATGTTGGTTACTTATGTCAAGCTTAAATTCTGGCACTGGGACAATTTATTTGCGCGGGTGGAATAATGATACTTTCCCAACTTTAACAAATAAAGTCCAAAGGATTGATTATCATTATCTTTTTATTAATCTTATACTTTAATCGGCGTTCGATTTTTGAAAGAACTTTGTTGGTAATTTCTTTATAATTTCCAGTGGGCCGATCACCCAATTGTCTGAAAAGTAAGATGATCCATGCGTCGGATGGGCATGTAAAAAAGTCGGTCCACCCACCAACCCGCATTGGACCAGCGTGGTGGGATACGGTCCAAACCCCCTAATAGATAGGGGTATATTAGGGGAGGCCTATGTCCAGCAGTGGACTAACAAAGGCTGATGATGTATGATGTATGTATGTACCAGTGATTAATGTTTATAAATAAATGTTTAAAATACTTCATCGTGAGCTGACATACCGACAGATTGTCGTCCCCACATAAGAGGGATGTTGAAAGTAATGTATGTGATGCTATATTTGCTATGGTCTTTCTTTCTTGATCTTTCACTCGTAGGTTCGTAATAAGTTCTCCCTTTTCTACTCTCTCTCCATCCGTCACAATTACTCTCTCCCTCGGCAAAAACGCTGCACACTATCTTCGTGACGCTATTTTTTGTTTCATTTTTAACAAAAACGTAAACGTTTACCGGTGGTAGGTCCCCTGTTTACAGGAGACCGTCTGGGTGGGTACCACCGCGGTGCCTATTTCTGCCGCGAAGCAGCAGTGTGTAAACACTGCTGTGTTCCAGTTTGAAGGACATCGTAGCCAGCGTATTTACTGGGTAAACGAGACTTAGCACCCTATGTCTCACGGTAGGCAGCGCGATGGCGATACCACTGGTATTGCCTATGTCTATGGGCGTCGGTGACCACTTCCCATCAGGTGGCCCGAATGCTCGTCTACCTGCGTATGCCATAAAAAAAAAAACATTTGAAGCTTTTTCTTGTGCAATACTATTATTATTAAGTTAATGTTTACTATTTTAAGTTTTAAAAGAACAACGAGAAACAAAAAGAATAAGAACAAAAAGAAGACAAAACTAAATATTTGTATTTATCAAATTCGCAAATAAGCTTGGAATTTTTTTTGTATTTAGTTTGCTAAGCAAATTAAAAAAAAAACCTGCAACAATCAACAATATTTATATACGAAATTAATAGGTTGCAGAAACATACCGTCATCATGATCTTCGTTATATCAGCCTGTTAAAGCCCAATGCTAAGGATAAACCTTCCTCATAGTTCACCATATGAATAATTTGAAGCTTTTGAGAAATATATAAATGGTTCTTACATAGTATTATTACATATGAATGTTGTTTCTTATCGATGTTGTTTCCTAGTAAAGCAATATGGGATGATTATCCAATTTCCCGGAAAGCGTCCGTGTCTCGACCCTTGCGTTGAATGGGTGTGTATGAAATTGGCCTGGATTGAAACTTATTTGACAGTCGTCCTGACTGTGTGCCTTTAAATTATTGAACTTCCAATCCGTTTGTTACATAATTATTTGATTAGTCTCTAAACCAAAAGTCGTATTTAGTTATAGTTGGGTTAGAAGCCAATATAATTTTGACAAAGTCTAAGTGCTATAGGGTCAATATAAATAGAAAAAGTTATGATAAAATCCTATGGTACAAGAAAAAAATCCTCTCTTAAAAATAATTTATGAATAAACAATGAGGCGCTTGTGAAGTCTCCTCGTGCATATAAATTCATCGTGTTTAATTCACTGTGACACAGCGCTCGCGTTTGTTTTTCAAAAGGTCTCCTAAGCATCTCATTAATATTTCATTCAGGGCTTGACGTTGCAAATGTCGTATTTAAGTATAGGGCGTGTTTGTAAGACATCCTCCGTAATGTAAAGGAGCATTAATTCAAGTAAACTTATACTGGTTTCTTAATAATTTAAATGAAATCTGGCCTACAACGTCGTCTTCATAGTGGTAGACGTTTTAATGCAATATTTGGAGATGGTAGGTTCCCTTTTTAGCTTTTAAGGTAGAATGCCGTCAAATAGTTTTATAAAAAATTGCAAAAGGGTATGTGTAGAGTGCTATAAGAATAGCAGTGCCCTTACCT
This sequence comes from Lamproptera curius, assembly GCA_029286875.1. NCBI lineage: Eukaryota > Metazoa > Arthropoda > Insecta > Lepidoptera > Papilionidae > Lamproptera > Lamproptera curius. Next base: position 204,455 of record JAGSMT010000208.1, on the reverse strand, counting down.
ACGATGCCCTTCGAACAGGAAGACAGCGGTAAAAACACTAGTCATAAGACAGAAACAGGCATAGTACTCCCTAGTTGGTCTCCCAAAAAAAGGATGTGGTAGACTTTGTTTTTTTAGGGGATTTCTAGTTCAATAAGCTGCGGCGAATATAAGTGGAAAAAAATTAAATGAGTGTCTGTCCGAGTAGTATTTTACTTCATGGGTTTGGCTGCAAATGTTTAGAATTTTTAATAAATAGTAGAATATCTTAAAAAAATTATTTGAATTATATGTAGGTACATATCTTAAGCTCAGAAAAATATGCTACAAAAGTCTTTAGCGGATAGCTCGAGCAGTATTTATTTATTCTTAAACATAGAAGACATTGTTAACTCAATCCCGTGCAGCGGCATTCAAACTTTAAAAAAAAGCCAAAATGCAAGAAGATTTTTTATTAAAAATTAACAATTTCTTTCTTTAGAAATTTTTCAGTTTAAAAGAAAAATATGGAATTTCAGTACAAAAACTTACTATGTAAAAAATTATTAATAAAATAACTAATTGCAACTTATTATATCACTAGACCTCCCATGATATTTATTATACTTCAATGCGTGACATAATATACAAGTCGTTATTAATATAAGGGCTAAAAATATTTCTTATTTTAAACGGTTAATCACAAAGTAAGTTCGTAACGTCGAAAAATTTTAACATAAACATGATTATGACCTTTTCTCCAAGTGGTATTTGGGAATTGTAAAATTAAATTTCGTAAAAAAAGTTTTATTTTATTCATTTATACGTCTTAAAACAGTAGGCCTAAGCAAAATTGATTTTTTTATTATTAAAAAACTCTGTCATTCGTTTAATTGATATTTAGTTCACCTTAAACAAATGAGTTATTAAAAAATACTGTATTTTTTTTATTCGACGCTACTCTAAAAATGCTTTCTGCTACTGTAAATGTGAAAGCAAAAATTAAAACGTTTTTGATGTGAGATTCGCGTGATATTAGATAAAAGAATAGTTTATTTTTGTAAAAATATTAATGATTCTAACCATATATCTTTGTTTAATCATTATTTCTAGAACCATTATCTAAAAAAACGTGTATCTCACACGTTTCTTTAGATAATGTTGCTTTCTAAATAAAAGATAAATAAACGGTAAAAAAATATACCAATAGTAACCAGACTCAGTCATTGCACTCTTTGCAGGAGATATCATGGTACACAACTACCGATAAGTCCGGAGATTGATCTCACAAGAACTTTATGCATGCTTATGTTCATAGGCTCTTAGACGATTATTAGCTCTTAGGTACGGCAGGACTCAACTGAGACTAACTTCACTGGGTCCCTATCGACGAAGGCGTAGGATTTGGAACTCGTTATCTCGCAGGACTTGCTTGATACTCTGAAGTTCAGTAGTCAATGATCATTGTGAGAGATTCTTTGAGCTCTCAGGAACAGACATTTATCAACAGTAGCTAAATAAAAAGGATGGTGGAGCTTTGATAAGTATTTTGTTTTTTTCCGTAAGCAAAATGGGATGGAAAATGGCTCAATAACATTTGTAGTTCCTCAGGCGACGCTTAAAATAAATGAACTCAATATTAACAAAACCTTGAATTCGATCTGTTAAGGACTGAAATAGAGAAGGAATTAGTAGAACATTAAGTTTTTTGAACATATTTTTTGTTTGACGCTTAAATCACTCTAAGTGGTAGAAAAACATGATTTCCATCAGCATTTCAACAAGGATAAAAAACCTTATGGCTGAGAATGGCTTAAAACTTTTCTGAAAAGAAATATGGGCACTTGTCTTCGCCTCCCAAAACCAACTTCAGCTGCAAGAGCGCAAGCGTTTAATAAACCAATGGTGGCTAAATTGTTCCACATTTTTTAATATATTTAGAAACTGTATTACTGGGTAAACTGAACTGTGTACTATATAATTAATTTTCCAAGTCTCACAATTCAGGAAAGATAATTGAAACCTGTCAAAGGCGCCACTTGCATATTGCAAGAAATTTTTGCTGAAACCGGACCAAAGAATCCACCTGTAGAATCTAATGTACTACAGGTCACAATAAACATTTAGCTTACAAAAACGGCTACTATCGAAGAGTGTATTAAAAGCATCGAGGTAGCGTAAAAGTGCTATGATGAATAATAATATTTGCTGATTTCCATAAGAAAACCAAATTTGTAACTGTTAACAATGTTTTTTAAAAATTGTATATATTTATGTCCTTACTTTATATGTTGTTTTGTCCTAATATATGGAAAAAATGGATTTTGTAATTAGTTACATTTTTCTTAAGATATATTTCAATATATATTAATAGATGACTATACACAAGATTTAAATGACGATTTAGTCTCACAGATTATAATGCTATTAAATAAATAAATATGATCAGGAATCGGCATACACTTTCAATTTGCCCATACTTCCTACGTTATAAAAAATATTTATAATCTTAACAATAACGACCAAAGTTTGAGAGAGAACCTTTTCCATAATTGTGTGGAGGCTGTATACATTTCTATATTTTATGATTAAATTGTTAATATTTTGGGTCAGCTTACTTTTGTATATGGTATAAGCCCTATTACGATTCGAGCAAGGAGCCCTTGCTCCAATCGTATTAGGGGGTTACAATGTTGGAAGTTATTTAAATAAGTTTTGCAAAATTTAAAAAAAAATTTGAGAATATATTGAATATGTGACAAACACATGTATTCAGATGATTTCTACAATAAAACAATTGTTCATATACATACTTATATATAGAGATTTATATATTATAAAAAGGTTTATGAAAAAGTGTATTTAAACTTTTTGTTCGCCGATTTCTAACTATATGTCAATATTTATTTTTTAGTGATATTGAAGTTATAAAACTATAACGAGACTGTAACTGGAACAATTTTTTTTTATGTATTACTTTTTTATAATAATTAATATAACGTTAATAATAATTAAACGATTGAAAAGTTTTTGAAGTTATTCTTCTTTAGGCGCGTTATGAAAAATGATGAGAGTGAAATTTTAAGATGCGCACCTGTGACACAAAATTAACAGTTTATAATGAAAACGGTGAAATGGACCTTATTACATTGTGATAAGGTTGATTTTTATGTAGTGGTAATGGAGTTGTCGTTTTTATTTGCGATAGTTGTTGCATAATGTGCTCTATGAGTTAGGATTAAGGTATCGTTTTTGGTATATATATATATATATATATATTATTATTAATAATATATTATTATATTATTTAAATTTATATTAAATATATATATTATTATAGAAATATATTAATTTTTTAATGATGTTTATTCAACTTGATATAATGGTAATATTTGTATTCATTTAATATATCAACATTGTGATTTATCTATTAATACGTTTTAGATAAGCGCCATCTAGTCACGCATAATCAAAGCTTCTGATTTTAAGTACCGCTGTACAAGTAAGCCAACATCTCTTAGGAATTCTACATTTGTAAGCAACAGATGGCACCAGTTATATGATATATCAAAGTACGTCTTGTGAATCCATAAATTCTTAATCGAATTATTTATGATTAGTTCTTGTAAATCTATCATCTTTAATTATCTTAATTATTTTGATTGATGTTACTTACTATTTGTGAATATTAGTGAAAAAATTGTGCTTATATACTTTTCAAGTGCTCCAATATAATTGAGGTTAACTATCCGTATGTATTATTTATTGATATAAATTAAAATACTTTTATTTAATATAATTAACACTAAATATTATTAAATTATTAATGTTCAATACTTATTATTGGTTATTTAATATTCACAAAATAAAGAAATAAATTTAATAAAACATTTAATAAAAAGTTTGTGATAAAATTAAAATTGAACATCAAATTATAATATTATTTTTAATATTTGATATTAAATTGAATAAATAATAAATATTTATAAAAATAACTAAATAAATTTAATGAAAACTTTTGATAAAAATGAAAAGTGAATATTAAATTAAGAAATCAATAAAAATATTTAAAAATGACCAACCTTAAATTCGATTTTGAATTTATTATTAAATTTATTTTAAAATATTAAATAATCAATAATAAACATTTAAAATTAAGAATCTTATAATATTTAGTACAAATTTTGTCTTATATATTTATTATTCTCTAAATTTTGTTTTTAATAATTATATATATTTATATATAATTATATATATATAATTATTCAAAATTCAATGTTTTACTTTTTTAGACAATCGAATAAAATTCACAACTTTCACTCATGCTGGTCAACTGTCTCTATGAAGCGATGTTTAAGCTCGTTTGTTTATTTAAAGTCTAAAATCACTACATAATACAAAATAAAGTCGCTTTCTCTGTCCCTATATCCCTATGTATGCTTAAATCGTTAAAACTACGCAACGGATTTAGATGGGGTTTTTAATTGATAGAGTGATATTGTTGAGAAACAATGATCAATTTGTTTATTTTTCTATAAACTTTACAGATATCTACATAGTGTTATAATAATTATTTAAGTTTTTATGAACGTCAAGTTTTATTTCGTTTTGATAAAGTGAACTACACTTAAATATGGATATTACACTGTTCATAATTCATATAAAAATAAATGAAACAACCTCTTTACGAGTCTCTATCTCCAATTCAAATATGAAAAAAAGCCATTTCTTCCATCTCATTTGCGATGAAGTAATAGAAAACCAAAGATTTTTTATGGACAAAACGAAATGTCTTTTTGATGTGAGAAAGTAATATTAAAGAACAATAAAACAAAACAAATTCTGAAAATTGGACGTGAAAATTACTTTTGTCGTCAAGAAGCGTCTTGTTAAACTTAAAAGTTGATTGCTGACCTCTTTATCGGCTAAGCTCACTTTTCCTCTTTGGCACGTACATTAACATTGGACACTTGTATACGTGAAGTAACTATTTATATAATATAGAAAACTAAAAAAATTGCCGTGTAAATTCAAATAATCGGAGTTTTAAATCAGAGTTTAGATAACCTATTATGTTTTATATTGAGTAATTTGAATCGAAATTATTTTATAAATTTGTTCCTCTTTAATTGTATTTACCTAGTCTATAAACAATTAAGGAAATGTGTTTGAATAGTTTAATGGCGATCTAGAAGATTATTTAATTTAAATAATATTTCTACCCGTGTAATTGTAACAGCATACAAAAATTAACCTGAATAATATATGTACATGCATTGCATAACTTAGGAAAGATATCCTATTTCAATACAGTAATAAAATTGGCAGTACCAAAGTAACTAAGGTACTTAAATAAAAGAGGAGCGATAACGGTGAAAGTAATTCCTTACACGAGACAGCTTTGACAGAAAGTGCTTTCCTTATAGGATTCTTAATCTCTCTATTTACCTTGAACTGACCTTAAAAGCTTAACTTAACGAACTTCATTTACAGCTAGTACTCTTAAAAATTATTGAACTATTTATAGCAATAGTAACTATGTTAATATTAACTATAATTAATGGTTCTCATTTGCAAATTCTGTTTATTTCATTTCTGTTTTTTAAAAGATTTAACGCCAGGTCTCTGAACTAGATATTGCTTCATATAAAAACATTTATATTCTTATAACAAGATATTGAAACAAGAATAATGTGTTGCAAAGTTTGCATGAGTAATAGTAATAATATTATTGTTATTAATATAAGGGTACAGGAAAGAACTAACAACGTCAGTGCTGAAGCAAGAATTTTAAAAATATTATATTAAAAAAGAAAACTCTATAAACAATTAAATAAGGGGCTGATTTCCAAACTTTCTTTAGAATATGGTAAATAATACCGTTACTAAATACCTTCTAATTTTTTCACTGTTTATCAAATTCATGTGATTTTAATAAAAGTCTTACGGAGATAGATTGTTTACACATAAAATTTTCTCGAAATGCTTTCCAAGCATAGCTAATTTTTCTCTGACTTTTATATTTCAAATTTCTATAACATATTCATTTTTGGAATAACTAGAGAAACAGCCATGTTCTACTTTTTTTTTTATTTATTTTGAAAGAAACCCATTTAGTGATAAGATATATTTATAATTATAATGCGAAAGGATAATGCTTTTAAGATTTTATTTAATTGTTTTTATTAGAAGCGAAGTTTAGCATTCGCAGTGTTTCTGGTGATGGATGTCGATGGTAGTTTAGATGAAAAAGCTACAAAGACGAATGTTTTCTTTCAATTTCCCCGAGCGGCTTCTGAGGTTTTCTTACGATTAATGGACTCTTGGTGTTTGCGAGCAAAAGGGTTTACGTAGCCCCAATGACTTGTAACATTTTACAAGATGACACATTTTTGCACTCCAACGAGGTCACGCAAACATTTGAACAGTCATGTTTTAATAAAGACGAGTTCTTTAAACAAATTCAGTTGGTAAATACAATTCAGTTGGTTAATATAGTATTCAAACTAGTTTGAATACTATATTAACCAACTGAATTGTATTAGTAATTAATTGCATCAACGCGAATTAAAGCTATGATGCTCATAAATTATTCTAACAGATTAGATGGTTTATGAAACAAGTCAGAGTCGCGGCCGGCATTCGCATGCATGATATTTAACTTTTAATGAGCAAGGATAATGCATTACTTGTTATCGTGCCAAAAATCAGGCCATCCTAACCATTAACTTTCTGTACCTAGTACTAGAGCTGGTTGCATGTAAAAAATGGCGTCCCTCAAGGCGGTATTCTCTCCCTCTCTTATTTTCTGTCTTTATTAACCTTATTACCAATGATATTCAGAGTGCGTATCATCTGTACGCTGATGATCTGCAGCTATACGCCCAAGCGGATGCTGGTAGCTTACCAGATGCCTTTTTTTAAAATAAACCAGGATTTGGCTGCTATTAAAAGCTGGTCTGATCGGTTTGGATTGGCTGTTAATCCATCTAAATATCAGGCTATCGTGTTAGGCAGCTCAAAAATGTTAGCAAATATAAATTATGCCAATCTACCTGAGGTTATTTTTGACAGTCATCCAATACCATAATAAAATTGAAAGAAGATAATCAGTCAAATTGAAAGAAGAATAAGACACCAATTGCTTGCGTTAGTCAGAAGGTTACTGGTGTCATGCGATATCTGTATAAATTGAAAAACTTTCTGCCTTCACCAATGAAGGCAATGCTTGTGCAGACTTTGGTTTTCCTCTGATCGACTATGGTGATGTTTGTTACTTTGACCTGAATGCAGATCAACTCAATAAGCTTGACAGGCTTCTAAATAACTGCATTTGGTTCGTTTTCAATCTCCGTAAATTCGACCGCGTGTCGGCCTATCGTGCTGAATTGCAGTGGCTACCCATACGTCAAAGACGTTCCTTAAAGGCGCTCACAACTCTCTATTCTTTTTAGATTCACCTGTTACTCCAACCTACTTATCCTCGAAATTTCGAGTTTTGACTTTACCCACTCGTCATTCCTCATACAAAGCAGTTCACTCATGGAATGAGTTGCCTTCGAAATCGGGATGGCTAAAAATTTTAACGACTTTAAGCGTTAAATTCGTGAACATCTGTCTAGTCTTTACAACAATTAGAGCTAAACTTATCATTTTGTATTTGTATATAATGTATGTTTGTATATAAATCATGTGTGTATATAGTATTGTAATATGCTTGATGTATATCGTAGTATACGTATGTGTATTATTTATTATAATATACTGTTGTAAATACATTTAGAAACTTGATTCAAGAATATTAATCTCCCTTTTTTTTATTTAGCACCTACTCAACTTTCTCTAAACCTTCCAATGGTTGACTGGTAGAGAATGCCTTTGGCATTAAGTCCGCCATTGTACTGATATTGTACATAAAGTGTTAATAAATAAATAAATATAACAAAATAAAATTTCTGTCTGCCTGCTTGTTCTTGCTAAGCTAATAGTAACTAATTTATGATATCTAAGGGCTTATTTATCATATAAGATTTGCACTGACTCCTTTAGAGTCATTGTTGTTGGAAGCGTCAGCATAATTAAACTCTTTTTATAGATACAATAAAACGCAATGCAGTACTGCTGGATATTTAATATCATTATTAATTTCCGCAGGATTCAAACCCACGACCTTCGGTTTCTAAAGCACACGCCTATACCACAAGGCTATGGAGGCGGTAATGTTTAAATGGTATTTTATAATTATCTAAACTTTACTTTACTGTACTAAAATTGAAGAATTATGATATATACAAAAGTTTACGGCTTCTCCCTCTTGTGTTTATTCAATTCGAATAAAAAAATCGTAAAAGTCATCCTATAATTCAGAGTGATAGATATGAATCAGTCAATGAAGTGGACTCAATAAACCTTCTCGACTTAATTACATTTACCATCAGATAACTCATCTTTGATAAGTTAAAAACAAAACTGTATTGACTGTCTAAAATGGACAATCAGATGCAGTCTTGTTTTTTCATGATAGTTTCTCACTTTGTTGTAGCGTTGGGCCTCTGTGCCTGCGGCCCGTTGACCAGTCACGGGGAAGCTAAGGTGAACCTGGCCAGCCTTGGAGTTTGGCCGGTCGAGGAAGAGGCTGCTCCAAGTTGGCTATATAAAGGAGCTATGGACGTGCCCTAAAGAGTACGGAGGATAGGTTGAAGCGGCAACCAATGCGGGGTCGTGGAGGAAGAGAAGTGCCGGTAGTCAGGTGACTGTTCTTCCTATTCGCACTGAATCGACAGGGCCGCACCGTTGATGCGTTGCAGAGAAGCCTTTCGAGGAGGGGACATTCGGCATGGTATCGTCGATTTCTCCTCCTTTTGTGACCAAAATGGTGCTGGCGTCGGAGCCCAACATCTAGGACGACGCTAGGGGCTAGGAGACTTGCTCCGCCCGGCTTGAGATCACCTGGCTTCCATGGCTTCTAAGTGGCAGATGTAGCAGGGTAGCTGGAGAGACTACTGCCCAGAGTGTAGAGACCAAAATCAGTGGACGGTTGGGGGCTGATGTAGATGATTTGAGGAGCATGTTCATGCTTTTTAAACATTGAACGTAAAAAATTATCATATTTGAAACTGGGCTAATCTGCAATTTCAATTAAAATTCTAGGCAAAATATGCTTTAATATTGCACAAGCCGTTCATGCCGCACTATTGACATAAAAACCACATGTTCATTATACGTAAAATGCCATAAAAATAGGAATAAATCTCTGTAACATTTAGTACTCTGCTTTGAGCAATTTATGTCGATGTGTAAAGGAAAAGCTTTTTTACAACTTGTGAAAAAGTGATGTTTTGTTTGAAATAAGAATATCAAATGTGCAGATCGTCGTATTTTTGTTGAAGACAAATATGTCCACTACTTAAAAAATTGTAATATAATTTGGTAAAGTCTAAACGATCTTTCTAATTATCCTTTATCTTCATCATAAGTGCTTAAAATATTATCGGAATCTTAATTAAATTGCTTATGTTTATACTTTAATTTTGCCTTGAAACTCTTGTCCTGAAACTCTCCCAAGATATTAATTCTATCTAGTTGAAGGATGGAATCGAATAGCTTTTGAAGCTCGCTAAGATCAGGATCACCCCCTGGCCTAAGCAGTTCGGCCGTGATTCCATCCTTCCCAGGAGCTCTTTCACCCTTAAGTTGTCTAAGAGCCAGACTAACCTCGTCAAAGCTGACGGTAGGAAGCTCACCAGAAAGGTGCCGAGTAAGTGTAGCACGCGGATCGTTAACCCGGTTTTCAGGTTGAGGAGCTTTTGACGCGTACAATTTGCCGTAGAAATCCTCTATCTCAGATAAGATCTTAAGCTTAGAAGAAAGCGCCGAGCCGGAACTGTTCCTAAACTTCGACAGATGGCTTCTTCCGAGCTTCTCCACAAAAACCTTTGACCCTCTATTCTGCTCAATCGCTTCGGTTATCCGTTGCGTATTTGAGCAGCGAAGGTCTCGGCGTATTAGTTTGCGGATCTGCTTCGAAAGAAGTTTTACATCTGTCGAAGTGGTGTTCTTATGCTTTCGACGTTCCTCCATAAGACCAAACGTCCCGCAAAACCTTTACCCACGTCCCGTATGCTATCCACTACGGCATCCAGTGCCTCGTCAACCGCCATTGTGGTTTCCGACATGTTAAGGGTATCAAATCGTTTTTTAGTTCCAGTTGGAATTTATGCGAGTCCCTTACGAGTCAGGTTGAGAGTAGATCCTCAACGGCTTGGCCTGCTGGAAACCCATATTCAGGGTGCCTTTACCAATCGGTGATCATCCGGTTTGAACGATTGACTCCAGAACATCCCGAATATCGCTTTCCGGCCGTCATGATGAAATCTATCTCACTCCTTGTCACAGATCGACTTCCTGCCATGTCCATTCTCAGAGGCCTTCTTTTCAAATATGAATTCATTAAGGAGCCTCTTTCTCCGAGGAAGTTGACAGCATTTGTCCCCGGTTATTTCGGACTGCCGACACCGTGAGGTCCTAAAACACGATCGACGCCAGTTCGTACACCCACTTTGGCAAAAACCTCATAACATACAGTGCCAGGGTGGGCGGCGCCCGGGAGATCTTCGTGGGCCCACACTCGTTGTCAGGGATGCGTTGGCGCGACACTTGTATCACTTTAGGGTATACCTAGTGAGTTTAAGTACAAGGGTCAGACCCTACCGAGACCGCGATACTTTGTCAACAAGGGATTTATTGGACGAGCAATCCCACGCCGCCTCGTGACGGATGGTCCCTCCGAAGTAGAATAGGTGACCTGATGCAGGTAGGTGTCCTCCCGGCTCGGACTTTCACATAACCCTAAATGTGGCCACCGGATTTTACCCAGTTCCCTCCAGCTCGGCCAGGTGTTCAAGTCTTAACGTTCGTCCGTTGCTGAGCCAGGCGTTTTGATGGAGCGATCCATAGCCCGGGTATTTAACCCTTGTCCCACCGTTACCAGGCAATACCGTACCAGGAATAGTGGGACCACTGGAACCAGGGGCGTTTCGTTTTGTTGGCGTCCAACGAAAAGTAGCCTCAAATTGCCACGCTGAGCAGGCGGATTGGCAAGACGATTGCACCTGAAACTGCGGAACTACCGTAAGGCAGCGCCGCCGTCAAGTGGGCGGTGGGGTCGTCACATCCCTACGCCTGAGGAGGCAGGTACACTTATAAATAAAATAATCGTTTTTTTTTAATATGAAAACTTTTGTAGAATAAACTTAGTTCTCATTTTACGGACTACAATAACATAATTAAGGTAAAGATAAGTTGCCTCAATAACACATGTACCATATAAAAGCTTAAGCCGTATTTTTACAAAACAATTAATTTTAATAGAAACTAATATTATAAAGACAAATATTTATTTGTTTTTTTTTTTTTAATTTGGAGTAGGCTCCAAAACTATTAAACAGGTTTGAAATATTCTTTCACTGCTAGAAAGCATCTTATTCTTGAGCAATAGGGCTACTTTTAACTCCAGGAAATCCATTGCGTAATCTAAAAAAAACACGCACAGATCCGGCGATGGACTTTCAGTAAGTAATAAAAAATACCAGAACGAAAAAAGAAATGTCTCAATACCTGTCCTGTCTGATAATTTAATACTTTCTTTACTTAGTAATATAAATTAAAAATTTCACGTTCATAGGAAAGTTGGTGAAATTGTTGTTAACGGTACATTTGTGTAAAACAAATCGAACGTATTTATAGTTGACTATTAATATAAGACATTTATATACTATATACTAGACATTTGTAACGATTACAATATTGAGTCTTTGACATTTTTCATATTCACGGTCGATGGTTGAGCGCAGAAGGTTCTTGCATAAATAAATACTTTTTTATGAATAATTTTTTCATGCTTGTTACCTCAGAACTTTCGCCTGGGTGAATCGATTTGGAAGCTGGTGCTTCCTGTTTGTTCCCATAGCAATTTGGTCCAGTTCTGACAGTGGCATCCATTAAAAAACTGAATAAGTCTGAAATTTACATTAACTATGTGCTCAACAAATGAACTATTAATAGCTCAATATCACGACAATCGTTTTGAAGTCGGTTTCTTTTTTGTTAAAATTAGGATTATCTTTTGAAAAGAAAATCAATTAACTTAAAGAAACGTTTTATGATGGTTCAGGAGCATGTTAATTGTTTAATCTCTTCTATCGCATTGAACTAACAATAATCTCTCTTATCTATCTGATGCTAAAAGACTATCAAGCTTTCTGTTTTTTATTTCTGTACATAATAAAGTGTTGCTGTGAATGAGGGATGGTGATGATGATCATCATCAGCCTGCGTTAGTCCACCGTTGGACATTAGCGTCCCCTAATCGCGCCTTCTCCGTTAGGGGGTTTTTGGACCGTATCTCACCACCCTAGTCCAATGAGGCTTGGAGGGTGGACCGATTTTTCCATGGCCATCCGAGGGATGGGTCATATTTCTTTTCAGGCAATTGAGTAATTGGCCCAAATTGTCCTAACCGACCACAAAACAACAATAACACAAAGTAGTTTCCCCGCGAGATTTGAACCCACGACCTCAACAGTTAGTATAACATATAGAGATTAGTTATTTTGAGTACGACATTAGAAATAAAAGCTTCTCTTTGAGTAAAAGAAACATAGAGGATATCTTTATTTAGGCAGTCATGCCTGTAAATTACAAACTTTACCAACCCGCTGAGACAAAATATTTTTTTGGTCGTTGTAAAAATCCTGTTTAACGAACCCTGACGCCAAATGGATCCCTCGAGCTCGGTGTCTGGAATCGTCGCATTATAAATCCTCAAATTTTGTAAATGAAAAGAAAACATAATGTTAAAAATCATTATCTTGTGCCATGAAATTTAAAACTCCGACTAAACATACAAAAATAAGTTTTTTTTATTCTCTAATTGGTCTTTACTAAAGTTAACAATAATACATGTCAAATACATTAAGAATAACCTGTAGTAACATTTTAATGCTAAAAGAAGTACTTTGAGATTACTTGGAATATATATTTGACATCTATAACATAAGAGGGTGTGCAAATACATTTAAAGATTTTTTTTTAAAAAAGAGTGTTGTTGATGGCATTGAAATATAATGAATATCTTTAAACGAACAAAGCACATACTTAAAAGGTTTTGGTAGCAATCAAGGTCAAATATTTTAAAGTGATGTTGCTTTAGTCAATTATCTAGAAAAATATAATAGTTATTGGTTTTGATTTTAGTAATAACATAAAATGTAATGTTTGGCTACTATCTTTTTGAAGGGTTTATTTTTTTTTAAAAGAAACGTAATGACTTGTTTTGAATAAATAGAAGGGTAAAAGCGTCAATCAACATTTTGCTTCGCTGAACTTAATTGGAGTCCGATGGTAAACAAATACTGAAGTGTGAAGTGAAATACTATGCAGTTTTTTAGAACCGAACAAACCTCTGCATAATTTTAAAATTTGCTGTTGTACGTGTATAGAAGCGGCTTATGTAAATAAATATAATAATAAAATATTAAAATAATCTTTTAAATTGTTTATTATGTTTTATAGAAAAATCAAAACCGTTTTTTAGAAAATTTAAGGTTGGGTAAAATAACTTTATCGTTTTTCTGTGTGTAGTCTTATCTAAATAATCATTTTACGTTTAAGGTTAACGTTATAAAACATATCTCTGTTCGCTAAAAGTTCAATGTTCTAAAAAATATAAAATGTTTGTAACAAACTATTTAAAAAACGTATCTCCTTTTTGATTTTTTCCTTTTGATTGCAATTAATTGGAGAAATTAAGTCTTATATAGATAAAATAAATGTTATAGAATCTTTTGTCGTAAAATTTTCCGGTAACTTATAAAGTTTCATAGATTTTGAAAATAAAATAACCATGACAAGCTTTTAATATTTGGGCATCGCCTAAGCAAGGGTGAAAACATTTAGGTGAGTTGATTTTAAAAATCTTGTAAAAATAATTTTCTGTCACCTTATTCTACATTTGTAGAAATAAATGACAAGAATACAGTTGTCAGTTGACTATAGCTAGCTTTAGGGTGTCGATTTTTTATGACGGTATGCGAGCGCATCAGAATAATTTATTTTCATAATTTTCCCATAACGCAAAGGTAAAGGAAGTATAACTTTAATAAATTTAGAGTTCTACGTCAAGTATAGATATAAACACTTGTAGCAATAGCAATTTATATTGGAAAATACAAATTATGTTTCTTAATGTTAAATATTAATACTTAAGATCGACTCATAAATGCTGAATCTAATTGGATTTTTTTATAAAAACTGAGTTAATCCTGAAATAATTTGATTGAACGACCAAAATATGAAAGAGGAAAGTTATTTTTATCGCCAAGGAGCATCTTCTTAATAAAACCATTCATAAAAGTTGATTGCTGACCCTTAACGCTGAGGTGGAATTGGAACTGGACGAGATTATTATTCAAAGCTCATTTTTTGTTTGGCACAAATGACTTGATTATTTGGGATTACGTTATTATAAAATACAATCTATATGAATTATTTTATCCCTCCTTGTATCCATAAAACAAAATTAAAGGACGAGCCATGAAAAAGTTAATTCACATTTTTTTTAGTAACTAATGTTGGTTCCGTAAATAAAAAAATATTGCCGATTCGAAAATTAGATTTTTTTAATTATGATTTTAATATCAAAAAACTTCAAAACTTTCCTAAGATTTAAAAGATCTTATGTTAACAAGCGAAAGTTAAAAAGCAAATTCAACCTAAATAGACAGGAGCGATAACGGGAGAACTTAAAGGCCTGGATAAACAAACAAAATGGAAAAATGATATTTCTTGGTGGTCTGTTTCCCTAATCGTCACATTACTGAAATATCCTGCTTTTGGTACCTACAGTATATGTATCTACTTTGAAAAATCATCTTGAAACTGCAATATAACCATATCATCATCATCTGCCGAGTCATTCCACTGCTGGAAAGGCCCTACCTTGCACGGCACCGCTTGATTTTAGGCTATTCCATCCAGCCCACACCGTACTTTATAAGTCGTATCACCTGCCAGGGCGTCCAACGGTGGGAGTGCAGATCTCCATCCGGCGTCCCAGGTTGGGATGGCACGCCCCAGATTTTAAGAACACAGGGGCTTTCCCCGTTAAAAACGGAAGGGGTGCTCGGTGGTTTGGGGCCCAGACCTCGCTCAAATTCCTTGAAGAGGAAACGATGCGAGCGTCTACCGAAGGCGTCAGCTCGCGAGCGGATGGGAAGAGCGGAGGCAAAGCATGTTGGGGGACGGGCAAGGGCGCGGAATGGAAGTCCCGAAGGGACGGTGATCGTTCGTACCTGGCTTTGCCGAACACCGGGCGATCTCGGCCTGCGGGTGCCGGATCACGTCCGCGGCCTGGGAGGCCGAGGCCGCCCTGGCGACCGCGAGGACAACCTTAAAACCGTTGATCCGCGTTTGTACGGGCGGTGCCGCAAGAGCGGGAACGAACACGATTAGCGGCCACCTGTCCCGCCCCCATTTAAGGGTTACTAATAGCCCGCCCGTGACACTTTACCCTGATTTTAATGAAACAAACCAAAAAATAGGGAAAACCAAAACGAAACAAGTTATCGGATTCGATTAAGTGTAGGGAGGGGCGGGGACCAGGTGAGGGCCTTCTCCAATGGTGGAAGGCGCGAGGGTATGCCTCAATTTCGAAAGGCACAGGGAGGACACCGGCCGGACCAGAGCAGTCGTCCAGTGAGGAGGATCGCCGGCCAAGGCGGTGGGGCGGAAAAGAGGCACCCGCATCACCACTGATGCGAGACGAACGGGCGTTTTAAAACGCCGCACCCCGCGAGATCGCCTCCGGAGGCAGCCAGCAGGACCCTCCACCGATCTGGTCCTGCCAAAACCGAAAGGCCTGGCAGCGGCAGAGCGTGCGGGGCGATCGCACGCTCGAAGAAATGGGAGGCGCCGAGGAGGAGAGGCCGTAGAGGAGGATGGCCTAAGATGGGGATGAAGAGATGGCGTCAAAATTTGAGTATCATCTCCGGTTGCCACAAGATCAGGCAACCGGAAGGCATTTGTAGTGCCCAAAGAGTGCTCCTCCGCCGTAAAAAAGTTGGGATGTGGAGCTTGTTCCCAGCGGCCGAGAACGGAAGCACTCGGCCGACAAAGGTAGGAAGCGAGGTCTGGAGAGGAGGTGCGGCCGTCTGCGGCCTCAAGCAGAGAACCGGCGTTAGGGCCGCGGTGAAGGGAGATGTCCACGGAGGACCCAACCAATGTTGAGCAAATACCCGGCGCCCCACGGGACATGGTGGGCCTGGCTCCAGGGCTCACCGCGAATATGTGGACCGCCCACCGCGGGAGAAGCGGCCTGTCCTCCACTGCGCCGA
Organism: Lamproptera curius; assembly: GCA_029286875.1. Classification (NCBI taxonomy): domain Eukaryota; kingdom Metazoa; phylum Arthropoda; class Insecta; order Lepidoptera; family Papilionidae; genus Lamproptera; species Lamproptera curius. The sequence continues at coordinate 188,106 of JAGSMT010000208.1, read as the reverse complement.
AAACAGGCGGTCTTACGTTTGCGTAGTGGAGAGGCCTGCTGCCCCGGCTGCCCTGCTGCCTCTGGAACCCTGCGATTGCGCACTGGGCGGAAGGCGCCCCGGAGGATGCCTTCAAACCTTCCATAAGAGAAGGCCAAAAGGGGGAAGAAGAAGGGCCCTGGACCAACCAGCCAGGAGCGACCGGCGCTGGGCAAGCGGTTGCGGGCACCAGAGCATTCCACGGATGGGTGACCTTGCCAGCCGAAAGCCGCGGGGCGCTGGTCCTAAAGAGACGAAACTAGAAAAGAGGAGCGAAACTTAAAAGCCCCTACCTGTCGGTGGTTAAAGCGCAGCGCGCGGAAAAGGGTATCATTCTGGCATCCTCCAGGATGCGAAGAAAAAGTGCAACTGCAGGAATTGGAATTGATGGCCTTTCCGGCCGGCAACGGGGCCCGAACCGAAGTTGGCCGAGTGAGAAGGCCCCAATTGGCAGAAAAGTTCGCCAATTGCCCCAGAGGTGAGATCCAGCCGAGTTGGACTTCATCCGGCCTGATGATTCAGAAAAGTGGAGGGCTGAGGCGAGCGCAAGGCAGCCCGGTCACCTTAAAAGTTGAGAATCCGCCAAGACCGCACGTTCGCGGGAAGTGTGGTGCCGCCGTGGCAGCCACCAAAAATCTATTGATTGGTGGCGCCCGATCGGGTGCCGGTGCAGGAAACGCCGGGGTCCGATGCTCTCCCTGCTTGAAATCGGGCAAAGTAGCGGAGCAGTGCCATACGGGCGCGACCGCAGCAAAGTGCCTACTTGCTGTGGCCGTGGCACCAAAGAGAGGTTGCCAAGGCCGCGCCGCATTGTATCTGGTGCGCGGGGCAAAAACCAGCTGGCCATAAGTTGGGGAGTGGCCTGCACTGACCACCAAACCGACAGGAGGCATGAAAGGAGGCCTGGCCAGCCAAGCCCAAGCCCAGCGCCGGCTGAGGGGACCCAATGGTCGAATAAAGATGCTACGGAGCATCCGCAGAAAATCTGAACCACCGCGCCACAGGCCGACCCTTTGCTTCAGAGCAGGCGTGGTCGATTCAGTGCCGTAGTGTCGGAACCGATACGTTCCCCCTGGGTAACTCGCGGGACCTGCCGACACGGGGCAGTGGTCTGCGGATGCTGGGGTCCCCAATGAGGGACGTGAAGAAAGGTCCAGGTTCGTCGGCGCTGTTGGGGAAATTGTTGTCGCGGTCTTTCTCCCAACAGATCTTCGCCGACTTCGAGGGCTACTAGACCGGACTGGGTCACTGATCCGTTCTACGGACCTTCCCGCGGTCAGTGGGGTCAACGCCAAATCACCGGCTTAAGTTCACCCAGGCAGACGCGGGGGGACACTGGGAGGAGTGGCTCCAGGTCGGTGCGGTCTAAAAGTAAAAGTGGTTCGACCGGGTCGATCGAGAGCCCGCCAGCCCCGCCCTGGCTCGCTGAACAACAGGGCTGGAAGGGTTGACGGGGCGTCGAGACCCGTCCGGTCCGTTAATCCGATTCAGGGCTCCCGCGACCAACGCGCCTGGCTCGGACCCCCTGAGGGACGAGGCCCAGGTGGCCCCTTGAAGCCTGGACCGAGAGTTGCTGAAGGAGGCAAGCAGCCGTGTTTCCGCCTGATATTGTGATGTGGAGGGGAGGCACAATGGCTCCGGAACGCAATGTCACAGGTGTGGACGCGCGATATCCGGCCAACGTCTCCTTAAACGCGCGTATGGTGGAACCTGAATCGTGCGCGTAGAGCTTGGATCGTGGCGCGGCGCCAGGGACCCGTTGTCGGGGGTGACGGCGCAGAGACCCGGCCCTGAGGCCGAATCTGCTCCCTGTTTCTGCAGCAAAGATGGCCTCGGTAATAGGAGGGATCGCCGCGGCCAGGGAGGAGTTGTTGGCGGCGCCAGACAGTGACCTGTGAAGGCATAATGGTCGGAATTACAGGCTTCGTCCTGGGCCCCCACCCTGAGAGTCTAGCGCGCAGATGGTAGCGGCGATCGCGAGGCTTTACCCACAGGAGGAGCACACGGCACCTCGATGGTCCCAATGGCACGGATGAGGTGACCCAGTCCCGGAAGGCCGAAGTCAGCCCGGGAGAGTTCGTGCAGCCTTAAATGAGGGGCAAACGACCGCCCCGGGCCTGATGGCATTCTGGGACGCGCTGGCGCTGGCCCTAGGGGACGCCCTGGATGTTGAGTGAGGACGATGTTCCGGCCGTCTGGCCTCGCCTATTACCACAGGAGGTGGAAGAAGGCAGATGTCCTCATTCGTGCGAGGCGTCCGCGGATCGCCCCTCGCCGGCCAGACGTGCGTTGGACGATGGGAAACTTTGAGAATCGGCGGCCCGCCATCGTCCCGCACCTGCATACCGTCGGTCCAAATCCGGCGGAGTGGTTGGCTTCCGAGGCCGGTCGACCGTCCAAGCGGTGCGCCGGGTCAGGCCTGACGCAGGATGCGGTGTCTCGGGGAGGGTTGGGCGGTTCACCGACATCGCCAACGCATTCAACACCTCCCTGGGCTGCAATAAAGGAGGCGCCTGATACCAGGGTCCTACCCGGCAAAAGGGTGATCGGGCCACCTGTCGCATCGACGGTCGAGTTCCCGTGCAGATGGCCGGACCACGAGGTCGGGAGTTCCACAGGGGTCGGTGTGGGACCGCTCGGAACGTGGTTTATTAGCACTGGCGGCAATATCGAGGGTGTCGACGTCACTTGTTACGCGGACGATCCTCGTCACCGCCCGTGGCACCAACTTCGCAGGGCTGCGATTCGCCACGCCGGGCGCCGGCAATTGGGCGATCCGGCGGCTGACCGAGTGGCCGAAACTGAGGCCCTTTACTTTACGGGCCTCGAACGCGCCACCGGGACGCCCACATAATCGTTTCGGGCGTCCGCGTGACGTCAAGCCGACGATGAAGATCTCCGGCCCAGTCCCAGACCGCCAGGAAGTTCTGGCCCATTTTGAGCGCCCTGCGCCGAGTGGCGAGGAAGTGGCAGCTCGGCAGACTGCCTCAACACCGGAGGACCCAGGCCCTGTCGCCGCCTCATACGCCGGAGTCGTCAGGTCCATGGTCCTGTGGGGCACTTGGGGCCGACACCTCCAAAAGGAGAGTACGGCAGTATTGAGGAGAACCCAGAGAGTGTTGGCGATCCGGGCTGCATGGGTTACCAGACCATCTCCGGCGAGGGGCGTGGCTGGCCTGCCCGGACTGAGAAATCCGCGTACCTTTTTCTGGCGCGAGGAGGGAGGTCTGCCTGGCGGCCAGCCCGGAAGAAATAGGCGCAGAGAAGAATTGCGCCCTTGCCACAGGAGGGAGCTGGTGGCTGGAGCACCCGCGCTGGCCGTCAAACAGTGGAAGCCATACGCCCGTAAGTGGTATGAGACATGGCTCCCCGCCGCGCGACGGCAGGTCTCCTGAACACGGCTGTTTCGGAGGTACCCGTGCGCGTGGCCGGTAGGGCCAGAGGAGGAATACTGGGCGTATGTAAGAGACGGCCAACACGCGCTGGAAGAGGCCCGTCGGCCGAGCAGCGCCGAGAGCTGCGAGTAGTCAGGGCACGACCTTTCGCTTCCTGCCAGACGCAGGATGCCAGAGTGCGAAAGGTCGGGGCGCCGTCCTGCTTTTGCGAGAGAGGATGGCCGGAAGGAGGCGCGAAAGGGACAGGAGGCCGAGAGCGCCCTGGTATCGCAGAAGAAGCGCCGGCGCGAAGAGTGGCGGTAGCGGCAACCTTTCCCTGACATTGAGCCCCGGGCGGCTGGCAAGAGGGTGCCCGCTGCCCAGAGAAGGCTTCAAGAGGGAGCCGTGCGTTTGTTCCGGCACGGCGCTCAGGTCCGTTGTCCCAACACACCGGAGAGAAGAGGCCGAGGTGTCGCCGGGGTCAAGACCGGATCAGTGCCGCGGCCCCGGCTACAGCGACAAGAGAAAGGGAACAACCGTTGGTTTTTAGTGGGCATACCGGCGCCCATCTTGGTCCGGGAGCCCACATATCCCGCTGCCCCTCACTTTGGCGGAGGGAATCCGGCTGGATTTCCAACGGCAAAAAAAACAAAAAAAAAAAAAAAAAAAAAAAAGGGCGTCAACATTACGTTTGCTGCCACGGCCCCACTCCAGAATGTTCCGACTCCATCGGTCCTCAGTTCCGCGGCTTATATGACCGGCTTACTGCCACTTCAGCTTACTAATCTGGAGGGCTATATTGGTGACTCTTGTGATCACATCATTTCATCATCATCATCATCATCACTTCATACTTTTAGACAATTTGCAGAACAGACCAGATTGTCCTAATTAACCAGAAAACAACGATTACACAAAGTAGTTTCCCCGCGGAAATTTAAACCTACGACCTCCGTTTTTTATAGCAAGGGCCACGTAGGTGGTTTTATTCGGCCGGCAAATTTATACCAGTAAATGTACCGGAAGTGGCAGACTCAACTCTACCTTCATTTAGTTTTACATATATTTTAAAACTTCACTTTACTTTTTGTAAAACTAAAATTATTTCTTCAATTTTCACGTCAAAATATATGCCTTTCCTAGCCTAGTGATCTTTTAATTAAAAAACCGAAGGTTTTGGGTTCAAAAATGACCTTTCGTTTTAATCGTTCTTATTTGGTTGGAAAAATAAAAGCCAATCAACCCAAAAAAAGGTAAGATTAATTGTAAAATGTTGGTTCCATTTACAATGCCGTTTACTTATGGTGGTAGTCAGATAATACCGGTTGGTTTAAAAGACGAGCCTATAATAACTTGATAAATAAAAAAACAACATATAAGTACAGCATACGGAAAAAATAAGTATTTTGGTATTAAATGAATTTATGGCACAGCAAATTGATAGTTATCACAACCATAAAATAAAATAATAGATATAATCTAATGCTGTAAATGACGTGGTCTTTGAAGTTCAACGTTATATATGAATAATGCAAGTATTTTTGTTCGTACATTCAAAATAATTTTTAACCTATTTGATAAAAAATATGCATTTAGGTATATAAATAAAAAGACTATCTTGCTGAAATACCAAAAAATATTTATAAAGTAAAGTATGATTTTTAAACAATTGTAAAGTAAATGTAATTAAACCAGAAAAAATCTTAAACTGTAATTTGTCATGCCAACTATTACTTAATAACGTACAAAGAATACAAAGAAATTAAGAAGAGTTTTATTGCTATTCCAGTTTGTAGTCTAGAAGATGGCTCTTAGCTGGTACTATGTTTGCTCTAGTGCACTCTAAGAGGAACTTTAACTTCTGTGAATGTGTGTAATATAGGTAAATATTATTATAAATGTTGATGTTAAGAATATACGTATAGATAATATACAAATAATGCTAGAAGTATAATATCCTACTTAGACCTTCGGTTTCTAAAGTCAATAGAATTTTTCTTAAATGATGCTACATCCAAAATGACACTTGCTTAGTTTTATCAAATTTTAAATATCTTCTTTGCGAAAATTAAAATGCAGTCCCTTAATTAAAAAGATTCAACTTCAATTCAAGAAAGACAAAGCGAGGAATCTACGGCGATAAGGATTAGACATACTACTAATCAGTGACACGGGTATCAGATTACACGGGTTGTTCGCTGCTCTGAATGTCTAAATATAGATTAAGTTTAGGGTGAACCGACGGAACTTATCAAATTAATGTAATGAGCGTTTTCAAACTCATTAGCTAAAACCCCTTTTTCGTTTAGCAGAATGAGTAAATTTATGATACACAATAGTTAGTAATTTTAAAAACGTCAAAATATTGGGAGGATTATAGATTATATTGAAATGTAAAATATTATTGTCTTTTATAAGATATAAATTTCAGACAATATATCTTGCATAGAAGATTTAATGTATATTAAGTGTTTTATACAACATTAAGCATAAACATTAATACTATATTACAAATTATTTCTAATGCACTTTGTTCTTAAAACCTTGCGTTCGTAAAAACAAAAAAATAATATCTTTAAATTTTTTATGTGTATGATTTGGAAACGTAATCAATTTTTTTTCATGGAATCATTTTCATCAACTGCCTCCGTAGCCTAGTGGTAAAGGCGGGTGATTTAGAAACCGGAGTACGTGGGTTCGAATCCTGCGGGGACTCAACAAATTTTCGTTGTTGTTCCCTAGTTGGTTAGGCATTGGGATCACAGGATTCAGATTTTCATGGAATACGCTGCTGCAAAACAGTCTGAATGGGAAATCATTGTTCTAACCAATTTTCCTTGGGACAACCATCCCGATTTGTATTCTCGACAGGGGACGTATTGTAATTCAGACCGTTGTCAAATGACGCACAATACATGGGTTTCTAATAAAAATATTACATACTTATTCTTTACACTTTCAGCAACCTAATACACATATTGACGTGTTAGTGTTACGGATTATTTTTAAACTTGAGCATTTTCAATTGTTAATAAGATGGGACTGACGTGTTAGGGACGGGACTTATTATTACAGAAGTAACACCGTGCTAGTTAATTTTGTCCAAACCAAACTGTGTCCTGCCTTCATAGTCACCTGAACCAAGTTAGGATAAAAAGAAGTAATGTTTGATCTATCAATTAATGAGCCATAAATATTTATAATAAATATTTTTATTATACAACAACAAATTTTCGTTGTTGTTCCTTGTTGGTTAGACAATTTAGGCCGATCACCCAATTGTCTGAAAAGTAAGAGATCCATGCGTCGGATGGGAGCAAAGGGGTCCACCCACCAACCCGCATTGGACCAAGCGTGGTGGATATGGTCCAAAACCCCTAATGGATAGGGGTGTATTAGGGGAGGCCTATGTCCAGCAGTGGAATATAAAAGGCTGATGATGATAATGTATTAGTACAACTTCGTTAACATCGATACAATAAAAATAATAATATACATAAATATTAACACAACTTAAATATAATAAAAACTGAACTCACACAACACGTATGTCAACTTTTCAAACGAAAAGAAAGGGCAGTTTCATCCGGTGCTTAGAAACATACCTAAATATACGCCCTGAATTGATCACCTATGTATGTACTTGTAGGAAGTCAGCCAAAAATGCTTTTTATGGATACTTTTAATATAAAAGGTTAAGTTAGATAAACTTTCTAGGCTTTTTTGGTTAAACCTAGCTCAGCACCGTAATATCGGCCGTTTCTGTTGTCCGTTTTCGACGATTTCGAGTTGACATTCAGGCCCTAAAGGGATTTCCACTTTGCCTGTTTACCTGAAAACATTCGACTTATTTGAACAGAAGTACACAAACAAAACTTTTATGTGGTACAGACAGGCATAAAGGAGAACCTTATTAACTTAATTTCTCAGTAATTTTTGTTCTAACTTTAATGTCCTCCATTCAGGTCAGGGGACAGATCCGGTTAGACAAGAGTTGGTCATCGACATTTATCCTCCATTCAGTCGGAAATGTGATTTTTATTATTAAAATATAACCACTAATTTACGCACTTTCCGCGAACTTATAAATATATTTATTCCCGACGTTTCGGATTCTTTACAGCATCCATGATCATGGGCAGCCTAAGTTGGTAAGTTGGTATATGATATACAAACTTAGTCTGCTTGTGATTATATATTTAAGTGACGCGGAAAGTCCGTAAATTAGTGGACTTGATATGGAAGTACTATTTTCAAACAAAAACGCATTTGGCCGATCAACAACAAAACAAATTACGTCAATTTAAATTTTAGTGCTAAAATGACGCCAGCTTGATTTCCCCATCCTTTACTTGAACCATTTCGCCGCATTTTTAGGCCCAATTGGAGAATCTCGGGATAAGATCAAAAGTAAGAAATTTTCATTAACTAGTAAAGTATTATAAAATACATAAAGCCCAAAATTTCTGTAGGTTATTTAGTACCGAAATTCAGCAAAAACAAGATTACGCATTTATGACACTCTGTCACTCGTCAAAATAGAACTAGCAGTTGCCACCTGAAATTTAGCAGGAATAATAAAGGAAAAACTATACTAACTAGGATAATCGAAGATCTGGAGTACCTTGTGACGCAGCTTCTAATTTAATTTAATCTTCAATTACTTTCCACTGCTGGGCGAATACCGTATTTTGAGATGCACTTTCGTTTGTTTTTCCCATAACCATATATGACCAGGTGACAACTAGTAACTTTACAGTTGTTTGTGATATTCTTCTACTGCGCTTGAAAACGTTCGCTAGGAATTAGGAGGGATAATTTGAATTATATTTTGCGAGGTTTGCTAAGGTTAATCACCAGTTTTAAGAATTGGATTAATGTTGAAGATTTAGTTGGTTGAAATTTTATGATTAATGCGTGTTGCTAGTTAATACTTAATTATTAGATTTAAAATTACTTTAAATTGTTAGTTATTTAGTTGTCTTAGTTTCCTTTGTTTGGTTTACAGATAGGCAGTACTTCACGCGTCCGTGTTCACAAGTAATTACTTTTCTAATATTCAAGTTTTTGTTTATTTACGTAGATATTACATGGTGTCATAATTAAATATAATACCTTTGGTACAGAGTTCATTGATAATTAATTATACTGAGACTTGTCTAGTAGTGTCAAACAATAAAATATTATAAAATCAATCGATTTGCTGACGTTACTACAAAAAGAAGTAAAATCTCACTAAGACATTCTGTAAAACATAAAGCCAAGTCTCGCTGCTTTTTTATCTCTAAAAAGTAACGAAATCTAGATAAGTCAAATCAAGTCGTGCCAAGTCTAAGGTTCGGTACTGTGAGTTCTTTATTATTATAGTTAATATTGTGTAACTTGGGCATTGAAGGGCACACAAGGGTATAAACTAGGTGCTTAACGACATCATTTACCAACCTGTCGCTGGAACCCATTGACGATGGAAAATTGTCACTTGGATAATGTTAATTCAATAGCCAGTCAATTTAAGGCTTGATAAAGCTGCGTATTTCAATTTGCAATACTAGGTCTCGCTCAATTTTAAAAGTTTTACTGTTGCACATACATATTGGTAAAATTAGGATTTTTTATTAATAGTGCGATTTGTTATGAAGTTTTAGTAAAACAAAAAGACAGAAACCAATTTGAGGCACCAAAGAATGTTGCGATTTACATTGCATCCTTAAAACAATTTATTCCAAGATGTCAAGAGGGTTTTACTATTTTAATCCAAATTTAAGTTATTTTGTCATAAAAGCATACTCAAACTTTAATTTATTCATTTCTTATTTTATTTAAGAGGCTTTCGGGGTAAAAAATATTTTTTAATTATTTTTAACAAACCCTTACTAACTTTTATTTATCCAAATCCGAATTTTACGTTCATCTGATCCTCAAAAAAATTCCAGTAGCATTCCATCGAATTATGGAGCATGAACATTATGAACGTGACTATAAAGACTAATGTTATTTAAGAATACCAAAGCAGAGCTTATATAGGACTCATGAACTAACAGTGGCACTTACTTTTGATTGACTCTTAAACTCGTCTAGGTCACTTTATTAATTAGTGTCAAATTTACTGTTGTCATCACACCAAACACACTGTTATCGTACATCGAAGAAAGTTTATCTCAAAAGTATAGTCATACTTTGCAAATCCAAATGGGTTTAAACACGCAATTGTAAAAAATTTGCTGATAAGTATGGTTTTATATATTTGTACTTAAAAAATACTATGTTTAAAATATGATTTTACGTGATCAAAATTAATTAAACGTGTTTTTTTATGATCATAATGATAGTGGTCAGTGTGAAATGTCGAACACAAAAGTTCAAATTATCGAATTAAGAATTGAAAAAAATAATATTTTTTTCTAATTCTTTAGTATTATTTTAAGTTATAAAAAAAAAAAAATACTAACGGCCTCTTAAGGACTAATTGTATATCTTAAGTTCTAGCTACAATCAGCCAGACTGAAATTAATTATTAAAAGTTGAAAACATTATACGCGCAGCAGGTTTTTCAATTTTATATATAAAATTTAGCTTTATCTGATTTCATTTTATAAATAAGTATTTCTGTATTCAATATAGATCAAAGTCTCCATTGTCATCATTAGCAGCCTTTCTCCGTCCACTGCTGGACATAGGCCTTTCAATGAACGCCAAGACGGCCGATCCTGCTACTCGCCAATTTGAACCGGCTACTGCGCGGAGATGCATCCCACCTGGTCGGGGTCGACTAACGCCGTCACCCAAACGCGGCCTCCACTCCAGAACCTTATTGGCCCATCCCATCGGTTCTTCTTCACATGGCCGGCCCACTGCCACTTCAACGAGCTTACTTGCACTACGGACCAGTTCTTTTGCGGAAACCAGTAGAATTTTATCCCAAAAAAATTGCAACGAATTTATCCGCCAAAGAAACCCAAGCATGGTGCGCCCATAGCCTGTTGAGCTACGAAATTTGTGGCCAGTCCAAGAGATGGCATGTTTCCGGCCCCTGTAGGTTATCACGGGGAGTAGATTGGTCAAAGACTTTCTTTAAATTTGCGTTGCGCGACGTGAGAAATGGTTCAGCTTCCAAATGCTGCCCAGCCCACCTGAATCCTCCTTGAGTTCCTCCTCGAAGTTGTGTTCTCCAACTGCAATATTTGGTCGGTAGACATATTCATCGACAACTTCGAGAGTAACACCGTCGACATTAACTATAAAGTTCCATAGATTAATAGACTTTTAGATTCCATTAGCAGCTTTTAAAATTAAAGCTTCATAAAAAGAGAGTTTGATGTGTACATATGTCAAAATTAGGCAAAATTACGAAAAACGCCAAATAAAAGCACATATTTTATAATAAATAATCAAGAAATAATTTATATCAAATAAAATTTTAACACACGAAATATAACTGACTCAGTCATATACAATTTTAGACTTATAGCATGGTTTTCACCGCCGATTTTAAATTCTCATATTCTAAGGTATTGATTAAATGAAAAATTCGTGAATTACACGTTTTATCTACATAAAATTAAATGCTTTAACATTTATTTCAACTTACTTTTTATTATCTTAAATAAGGTTCGAATTTGTCTCATTGCAATTTTTAACAATGTTTTACATTCACATGGCTATTGTAGGTTATTCCTAAAACATAGATATAAATAAATAAAGTTCTCCAGTCGATTACGACTACGGCGGCCGATCTATATTAGAGATCAGCCAACTACGCAGGTGATATTATAGTGCACAGGCGCACTACCTGTTTCTTTATACTCTCAAAGCCCGATGGGACGGATAACCGACACGAGCGAAGAGAGTAAGGCACAGGACCGACTTTTTACATGCTCATCCGACGCATGGATCATTTTACTTTTCAGACAGTTGGGTGATCAGCCCAAATTGCCCTAACCAACTAAGAAAAAAAATGAAAATTTGTTAAGTCCCCGCAGGATTCGAACACATGACCTCCGGTTTCTAAAGGACACGCCCTTACCACTAGGCTGCGGAGGCAGGAGCAGGCAGAAACATAGATATATACACCCATGGATTTTATTATTGACCATTTAAAGAAGTACAATTATGTAAGACATAGTTTAAGTCTTTCTTTTACAGTTTCGGTAACTATTGCAATTTAATCGCATGAGGTGGTCCTTTTTGACGTCAAAGTTTTCTTAATTTCTTTATTATCTATTAAAGAACTTATCACAAAATTATTAAAAAAATAGACCAAACGATAGCTAATACACGCAAGCGCTAGGAGGAGCGGAGCAACGAGGAAACATATAAACAAAAAAAGCTGCGCATTAAGTACCTCCTTCTTTTTTCGGGAAGTCGGTCAAAAGTAAAACGAAATTAGTATTATTTTAGCGGCAAAAATACGCTGTTGTTTGACAAAGCCTACAAGCCACTCCATCGTCAATGAGGTCTAAGTTTGTAATGTTTGAGAAGACTAAAACGAAAGGAATAAGAGAACGGAGGAGTCTCGGAAACATTTGATACATACATAGTTCTAAGCATTTATTTGTTGACGTGTAAAGGAAAGCTAAGACAAAACTGTAGGTATAGTGTATAAAATGCTATAGCCTATAGCTGTTGCCTAATTTTAATTTCTTAGTAGTAAGTTGCTTAAGAGCTGCTTTTCTTATAGGTGTTTGTTAGTAAAACTTTCTGTCATGTAGTTTTATTATTTACTATAAACATATAACAAATAGAAGTACTATAAAACGTAAATTATTTCGTGGACTGGTAGTAATCTTCTAGTAATTGTTGAATATAATATATATAAAAAATGTTGTCACTTTATTTAATAAAAATAAGAAGAGGTTACTAATACCGGTCGTAGGTCCCATTTTACCTGGTGGTACCACCGGTGCCTATTTCTGCGCGAAGCAGTACTGAAAACACTGCTGTGTTCCGGTTTGAAGGGCACGTAGCCAGCTATGGGCATGATTGTTCATGGGCACCGTGACCACTTCTCATCAGGTGGCCCGACTGCTCGTCTGTTCGCGATGCCATAAAAAACTAATGCCTTTAATTGGGAGACACGCATATGTACCCTATAACGTTTTGTTATAAATGCAAGAAAAATTCATTTAAACATTATATTTTCTCGTCAGTTCAGTAAATAGAAACAGTAAAAGCTATCGCATTCAAGCCAAAGTAACTTGTTTTATTTATGTATTTTTCTAATACTTTCTAAAAAGTAATACTCAAATTACAACATAATATAATAGTTCAAAATTCAAATTACAGCATAATAGTAATTGTTATTTGGAATAGAAGGCATCCCAGGAATATTGCTACGTTGTTCTATTATTTTTAACTAATTATAACGTATTAAACTTGACCGAGAGTAAGGGTTTCATGCCACTAACTTTTATCGAGGTCTCGTTTTTTGTCCAAAACATTTTAAGTCAGGTAACCTTGCAAATCGTTGACAAAGAGATACCGAGTGACCTTGTTTTTGTTAGGGTCCGTAATTCTACGCTTAACATATTTGACATATGAGTTACGTTCATACAAAAAAGATATATAATGACAATAGAACGAAATGTCTTCAGTTGCAGATTGGACTTAAATATTGGATGTGACTAAAGATAGTCTATGCAATAAGCCTTATTGCTTTATTGATCGAGACGCTACCGTATCGGTTTTCTATTGTACCTCTAAGATATAATGGGATAAATGTCTTTGTTCGAAAAGAATGTGTAATTAAATAGTCGACAACAAAAGTAAAAAGATTACTTTGAATAGCTGACCGTTTTGTTGCGAATGGAATATAGAATTTGATCGTCAATTAATTAATGACCTATTTTACCTTATCTAGATTAATTAAGCTAGAGTTGCTCCATTTATATTACATTAAACGAGGTATGAATATTAAAGTTAATAATGGATTATTTATAAAAACTGTTCGTAATGCCGAAGAAATTAAGTAGGTGCAAACCTGGTTGAATCATACTTAAGACTTTGTTTTGAAATGCAAATAAGTATAATATATTATGATAATACGTATATATATATATAATAAGTAATATATATATAAACAATTATCTACAATATAATAAATAAATACATTACATTCATCTGAATATACTAATAATTCTTATCATAAATTCTGGTCCGATACTATTCTAGTTGACTTCATAGTTTTTCGAATTTTGTTTTAAATTTATGCAATTTCCATTCTTATTTCTGAGGTACCATCACAAAGAATCGATTGTGAGGAATGACGAATGGGTAAAGTCAGAACGGTGAATAGGACATTGAAGCAAACGATTTTCGTTGAACGAAGGTTTTGTTGCTGACCACATAGAAACTGAAATTTGATGATAGTACATCGGATAAAAGGTGAGTAGGAGGAAAAGAGTAGTAAGCGCCCGTAGAGAGCGTCTCTTTCAACTTTATTATTTTGTTAATATTTATAAAAAAAAGTAATCCAAACAATTTCTCAACCAATAAAACTATATAATATTGAAACGAAAATAATTAAACAATGTTCGATCTTAAAGCGTATTAGTAATTTGTTAATATGTTAAATATATGTTACAGTAAAAGTATTTTTTTTTCTGATTTTTGTATATAGAAGATTATTTTAGATGAAACCTTATACGGTGTAATGTTCATCTAATTAGGTTCACCTGATTGAGACCCGAACCAACAGTGCTTTATTGTTCAGGGCATTATTAATAGGCTATCGAATACAAACGCTCAGCAGAATGAATAATTCCAATTTAATATGATGCCGATTAGGATAGGCCGTAATTAGGCTTATAGACGCTTCACTGATTAAATATACGAAATCAATCAAGTGTACCGGCTTAAAGATGGTCTAATATGAAGAATTAAATGTATTATATATTACATAAAATTACTGCCAATCAACTAATTAAAATATATAAAATATCAATCAACCAATTAAAAATATATATAAATGACTATATTTTATAAGTTTGAACTGTTGTTCTTTTTTAATTTTATTTTTGTTGTTTACGTTTTTAGTAGTATAACTTTATCTTTTAATTTGTAATTGTACTTGCATAATTTTACAATGTGTTTTTCTTAGAAATTAATGAGGTGTGTAATGTTTTTTTCCCTGGATAATTGTATTTGTTGTTTTTATCGTAAATGTATTTTTATTTTTTCTTTTACAAAACAATTTGTCAATGTGCTAGCCACTATATTTTTGCATGTAAAGGTTTACCTGTAATTGATTAGTTTAAGAATAATAATTTGTATTTCAATATATTTATGTGTTTGTATTAAGGGTAACAATTGTTGGTGAACTAAATAAATAAATAAATAAAAAGAATAATTAAGAATAAATACTCGTTTTTTATGCAGAATAATTTTTCAACTGTAGAGAATAAAACTTTTTTTGATAACATTACTTCCTAATAGAATTATAATAAGGTAAAGAAGAAACTAATAAATTCCTTATAAGTATAGTTCATTGCTTGGGCTGGGTGCTGGGGGTTGCGATAAGAATCAGCCTCCCATTCTTCCCTGGAGTAAGAGGCGACTAGGGAAAAAGCGACAGATGGCGGATAACCATCTCCGCCAAATCGTAAAGGCCGAGACCATCAATCAGCAGCGGAAGGTGCAAGGATCTGGAATGATTGGTTGCCAAACCGCCGGCCAGGCGTGGCAACCAGGGCAAAACCCCAATGAAGTGGTGTCAGTACGTACGGCCCCGGTCCCCGGGCGCTCTGGCTATTCCATAGCGGCTGGAACGGCAGGGTAGTGCTAAGAATCCTGGGGATTCGACCAACAACGACGACTGGACCTGGCAACATACAAAACACAGACATTGAAGACTGACGGAGGATAACGGAGTTGGAAGAGAGGAAAAAGTTGCGATGGAATATAACAGGATTATCCAAGTCCAAAGACAGGGGAGGATAATAACCTGAATCCGGCAACTTGTTTTATCACAGAGGGCGACTCAACCGTCCTGGGGAGCTGTTGGATTTATCGTCCGAAGTCTCATTAGCAACATTTTAAAATCGAAAGGTGTCGTCAAGGTTGCACCTTTACCCAGAATACGAAACGGTATTCGCTGAAGGTTGTAAGGTTTACACCAACATCGACACACTGGATTCCTCTAAAACTCAATATATGGTGCTGATGGGGACTTAACCAAAATTAGGCAAATACAAGACAATGAGCTGCGAGGGATTTGGAGTAGGGCAACGGAACCTCAAGAAGGCAAGCTGACTTCTGAAGAAAGAAGGACCTTTATGATGAATTCTTTTTCAAAAGCAGCCCCACAGGAAGTGGACCTGGATCACCCCTGATGGTTCCGCAAAAAAGAGATTGACTTTATTATGACGACCAACGCCAAATATTTAATGAGTTTCGTGACAGGTTAAAACCGGCAGTGATCACCGACTTGTAAGAGGCACATTAAATCTTAACATCAGGCTGAAAGGTCTTGTCTGATAAAGTCCACGCTACGTCCGTCTCGTGCCCATATCCCACATGCCGAAAGCCAGCCTGAGCTTAAAATCGCTTCCAATGCCCAGACACTTGTGGACGAAACCAACCGCTCAGCTGAAACTGTCCACTCAGGGTATAATGTCATAAGGCACCGAAGCCTAGAACCCAAAACCTCTAATCACACTCTGGAACCTAGAAACAAGACGGAAGATGGTACAAGTCTTTTCGACATGTTAGGCTCGGACAAACACAGATTCCGGGAGGATTTACGCATCTTAACATGCGTATAAGAGGCGATTGAACGACCAGGTTCTAAAGTATTCGCCAGAGATCTGGTCTGGGCAAAGCCAGTAACTAAGTGAAGACGATAGGGGGCCATCTCCGGTAGACCAGAAGTTTTGATTGGAGATCTAGGGACAGCTGGCCTGGTGACGACGGAAATTACAGCAGAGCTTTGTAAAAGGGTGGAGAATCGATACTTGTAGTCCCTTCAGAGGCTCTTAACCGTCCCATGATGTTCTGTCAGAATAGGAGCAGAAGTTATGGGCTGTTCTCAAGAAAGGTGGATATAAACCTCTTTGAAGAACTACAGAACGATTTCCTTGAGCCGCGTTATGTCCTGTTCTAGAGAGAGTCATTGAATCGTCCGTTTAGACTGACGACTTCCAGCGACCTAAACAAGCTGATTTTGAAGGCAGTACCATAGACCATAAATTACGCTGCGTCAGATTATACAGAAGACCAGAAGTATAATCTGCCTATGTTGGCGTTTTAGACCATAGAAAGCCTTTGATTCTATGGAAATTTGGCTGTGCTGCAGGCCCTCAGCGTTGCCGTTGACAGTGGTATATCGAGGTTCAGGTGTTTGTACAGCAAAGCCAGATGTCCGTCCGAGTAAAATCCAGCAATTGAGTTCCATCCAATTGCAGAGACGTGTAAGACAGAGTGATGTTATGTCCTGAAACCTTCACGTGCAGAAGACGATTAAACTTATGAATTAGAAAGGACGAAGGAAGTACCATGGGGTATTACTCACCTTAGATTTGCGGACGATATAGTCATCACGGAGTCGTTGGAGGACCAAATGCTATGCTCAATGACCCAACAGTGTCTCTAACACGTGGGCCTTTAGGATGAATATGGACAAGACGAAAGTTGGTTAACGGTCGCGTCATGCTTTGCCGGTGGTTGTTGCGAGTGCTGCTCGAAGTTGTTGACGAACAATTTACCCGGGACAGAGTCCGATTACGTAAGTCCAACTTCGATGCCGAGGTCCATCGACGAACCAGCTCAGATGGGCAGCGTTCGGAAGCCAGACATCCTTCCGTCCAATATCCCTCAATGCCAAGAATAAGTCTTTGACCAAATGTGCGGCCAGTTGTGATGACCTGGCACTGAGAATGGTCCTTCATCCAGCCGTAAGGAGGAAGCTCCAAGTCATCAAAGGAAGTTGAGCGGGCTATGCTCGATATTTCTGGTGATAAAGTGCAACGCAGCCATCCGAGAGAACCATGGTAACCGACATAGCCCAAATTTGCAGCAGAAGTGGCAATGGGCCACTTAGCTCGAAGTACCGATAACCGTTGGGGAGGAAAGGTTCTCGAGAGGCAGTCTCGTACTGGCCATCGCAGTGTCGGACGACCTCCCACCAGATGGAGTGACGACATAATCCTCAACAGACAAATAATCCCCGTTAGTATTCGATACTACTTTAATTAATTATCACTATTTATATTAACTATATATCCCTCAAATACTCGTTTTAAGAGGATAACAATTCATGAAATTAAACAAAACACGGTCATTCGAAATTTCGAAGGGCCGATTCGAACTCACGACCTTCAGTTTCTAAAGCATACTTCCATACGACTAGGCTACGAAGGCAGTTATATATTAAAGTTAGAGATGAATAAAACAACCCGTCTTTAAAATAATTATTTATTTCAGATTCTAAATGAATAATGATATATTGGATACAAACTGAAATAGTTTTATTATACATATGTGTAAAACTTTAGATTTGTGAGTAAACAAACACAATCTATGATTTTGTATAACCCGACCATTTCTGGCAAATATATCGCTTATAGCCTATAAATTTATGTAACAGCCAACCTTATATATCAGGCTGAAATATTACTTCTAAATACACTATTATTAGACAATTAGTCATAGTTTTACAGAAATATGCAACGTGCTTTAGTAAGCTAAAATTTAGGCGAAAATTTCAATCGGTCTTGAAATGAATTTAATGTACATGAACTTTCACTGAATTAAGAAAATTAAATTACTTTGCTAATTCTTTCTTTCTTTCTCCAGTTTACCTAGTTGTCATCGGGTTAGCTTTTAATCTATGCAGATTTAGCAAAATAACAGATTATACGTAGAGCAACTGACATCACATCTCTTAACCTTAAAAGATATAATAGCCTTATATTGTCTTGATAACCGGAACCACCATTTTACATGCCCATCCGATGCATAGATCATCTTACTTTTCCTGAGATTGACACCAAAAAAACTACGATAGCACATAGTTCTTTCACCACAGGATTTGAACCCATAATCTCCGGTTTGAAAAGCAAAACCCAACACCACAGAAACAATTAAACAAATACAATCTACAATTTAATTATTATAATATTGTCAGCAATTTTTACCAAAACTGAATAAAGATACTAAAAATAAGGATATTGTTGTTGCAACAAGAAGAGATGACCCCTGATGATATATTATTTATTTTGGTATTATAACGATGAAACCCCTTATATAAGAAATATTTCCCTCCGATTTTTATATTTGCTTGACAACCAACGAAATATAATATGACGTTTCTTTACTTTGATATCAGCGAACGACGTGTTTACTGAAAAATGACGATGCATTTTTATAATAATAATTCTTTAACAATCGTAACAAAAACCTTTTTATAAGAAGTTTCAGAGTAAGCGATACTGGTTTTTCTATTTAACAGTATAAGTTACGTATGCCTGAAGCGGCGATTCATAGAAAAAATCTTCACAAGAACTGTAGAGTTTTCCTTTATAATTTAACAATGAATGAAGGGATTAATGTAATGATAGAATCTGTTATTATTTATTTTATGTAACTGTAAGCTAGCCTTAAAACTGTTTGAGATTTTTTCTGTTATCTTCAGATCAAAATTTTTTCAAGAATGTTTAATTTAATGTCTAATAAATCGATACATAATTTTTGAAAATTATTTTTATCGATTGTGAATGATGTATCGATTATCGAAATTATGTCGGTATTTTGTCTGTGCTGTTGACTGAAAGGAATGAAATACGATGATTTTGCTATTTTTATCCAAAATTTTGTTCTAAAAATCCTTCTTGTCCTCGTCTCTAATTATTTTTAATCATCCGAAAATAAAAACACAAAGGGCCAAAGCTGCTTTTGAAACAAAAACATTTTTCTGGCACTATCCAATATTTTTTTGGACACTTTTCGATTAAAAGGTCTTTATTGAGCTACAACTAAAATGTTTTATAAATTTAAAAATTAAACAAGGCGCTATTTCATAAACCAAGAAAAATAAATAATTTTTCTATGAAAACTTTTTATTTATAAAAAAAACCAATCAAAAACCAAATAGTCACGAATATTAAAATATTAACAAATTTTTACCCCAAAACATTGATTAGTTGTTTGGTTTCCTACACCTATTATGTTAAAATTGTTAGGGTAAAAGACAATGTCCCTTGAAGTGAAGAAAAATTGTTAGCTTTGTTATTAACTTTTTATGTTTTTTTGAAATAGATTAAAATTAATCTCAATTAGTCACAAAAAAACTTCTAAATGAAAGGGGCAGTTTTAAAACACTGGGTTTATCAGGGGTTGAAGTTATATTTTTTTCCCTTTAAAGTACAACAATGAAACTTTAAAATTTGTAAAATGGATTTAAATTATTCAAACAAAAAAACACAAATTTCAAAAAATAATTGAAAGCGATATAAAGTGAAATTGTGGGTTTTTATGTTTCAACGTTAACAGTATATTTTTTTGTATTATATTCATGACATTCCAAAATTTTTTCCTAAATTCCTTTATACACGATGCTGTACAGCCTATGTTTTATACTGTTATATATAAAATCTTAATATCAATACGAAAGGTTCACAATAATCTTAAATCCTGAAACAGTTTAATCGTCCAAAAATGCAATTTCTAAATAATACACAAGATGCCAAAAGTTGTCAAAAATTTAGTAGGCGTTAATATTTCAAATGTAATACCCTTTAATAAATTAATCATAAATATTATTATAGTTGTAGATGCAGTCAAGAAATCGTTAAATTATACCCCGTGAAAGGAGGCCGTAAAACTCAGACTTTCTGTGTCCCCTTGAAATTAATTAAAATTTAGAAAGGAAGAGGATAAAATAACAGGCTTAATAAAGGGCAGAGGGGTTTGTTATTAATTTGACATAGCAGGAACTTAATAAACCTATATTTATAACATTTTCTGTATTTAATATTTAAACATGTATAGTATTTTTTATTATCAGGCCGCTTTGATTCGGTATTTATTATGACTGTTTTTAAATTATGTTTTGTCAATAAACAACAAAGTTAGCAATTTTTGAACAAAGTTTTTTGGGTATTACAATTTTTTGAATTTCGTTTTTCAATAAAGTTTTTGATAATATTTAAATACAGTTTAATGTATTAAAACGTATATACAGAAACAAAGGGAGTTTTAATCGGTTTAATTATAGTGTTTAAATTTATAGCAAGTGGATAGTTTTAGGATTAATCTGTCTTTGGTCTCAAAAAATGAACTACCAATTAATCCAAAAAGTCAAACCTTTATCAATTTTGGATATTCAACGATAAATAATTTTAAATTAATAAAATTTAAATTATTTTTTGATGTTCCGGAGTCAAGATTTCCCGTTTTGCTTTTTTTATATAATATTCCTTGAATAAGAGCGAGTTTGAAAGGTAACACAGGCACTGTTAATAAACCCTTTATTCGCGTCCATTTCCGGGACATTATGACTTATATTCGGTCTCTTTGGGTTATGTTAGAATTTCGTTGCATATCGAAACAATATTTAAAACAAAAACCATTTCTCTTTTCTATTCTATTACAAGCATATAATAGTTTGTCTTTTTGTTTTAAATGTTTATATTCTTTATATGTTTTAAGAAATAATAATTTTCACTGCAATTTCAAGTAATATTTGTTGTATTGAACTATTATTTTTAAAAATATATGCTGAGCGTATGTTAATTCACCGACAAATTCTTCATTTATCGTAATAACAGATTCAGAATAATTAAATACACTGTGTATTGATGTGCGCTTATAAATGGCACGGCAAGATATAATCAAATATATAAATAAACGCAATAAGACCCTTAAAAAGAATTTATATTCAACAATATATTGTATTCGCGTAAACAATTTAATTAATTCAGAATTATGTTACGGAGATATTAAATTGTTAATGTGAGTTAATAAGCTCTTTGAAATATCTGTTCCTATTTGTTGCGACAATTAAACTAAATGTGGCTATGGAATTCATAATAGTGTAGTTTATCTAGCCTAAGATCGACCTACGACACTTGCTTATATTGATATATTTCATACCTTGATTAAATATGTCAATATCAGCAAATTTCTTAGGTACATCATATTCGTAAAATGTACTCCATCCTAATGATATTTTCTGCTCATGAATATATTTGAATAATCGGGAAATAATTGTGTTCTTAGAACTTTTGAGTAGATCATTGAATAAACCTCATATTTTAGTATTATTTTCATCAATTTATATAAAAGCTAAATTTTAAATATACTTTTACTAGTGGATTATGATGAATGGTACCGTAAATGTTTATGATACTTCAACTGATGTTCTCGGCAGTTTTCTGTAAAACAAAATTATGTATAAAGTATCTGAATATGTGCTCTGACTATATTTTTCACTTTATGGAATATGTTTTGGACAAAAAAATAGTAATTTTAAGGCGCCGGTGCTGTCAGTTTTCGCATAGCTAAATTCTTTATATAACATGGGTTTAAAGCGGTTAATTTGTAAATTTGTGACAGTATAAATAAAACGAATTTTACTACTATTTTAATTTTAAATGTACAATCTTTGCGAGGGCAAAGCCTATCAGAGACATACATAAAAAAATTAATGCAAGACAAAATGCGACTTTATTCCAATGTAACATACATTGGATTAAGTAAAGTACTTAAAATAAAACATTACTAAATTTACATTATATATTATAAATATAGTTAAAATTCGAAATAAAACTGAAGTGATACTATTACTCTCATCTTGAAATGTAATTAAGCAGTGATTAGATCAGCCCAAAAGGGTTGCCATTATTGATAAACAAAAAATCTCCCGAGTAATTGTTTTTTATCTTACTAATACGAAAAGATTTATTAGTTTCATAGGATATCTAATATCGTATAATAATAACTAAATATGTTGTTAAAATTAGACATTACGAAACTTGGTTAACTCTAGGTACTTCTGGAAAAATTTAAATAATCCTTATTCAATTTAGGCTTTGTCGAACTCTTATGATCGTCACTATATCACCGGTTCGAAAGCTAGGACATGTCCAAAGAAGAAACTCTGCGGTCGTCATTTTTTAACTTAATATTTACACAAATGTTTGCAAAATGATGATAAATTATCGTTGAGCTTTAGAATAGTAAAATCTTTCACTTACTAACTTTTAAGTTTTCGTAGCTTACGGTTTATTAACGATAGGTAAATGGGCAAACCTGAGGAATTGTTTTATAATATGTTGAACAAATAAAAATACTTTTTGGTTCCCAAAACGAAAATTGACACAAGCGAATATGTACTATGAAGGATGTAGGTTGGATATTTTCCACGGAAAATATATTGTTTTTTTTTTTTTAATTAATAACTAAATGATAAATATTTAATTACTAAAGTGAAGTCTGTGTGTTTCTATTTTATGTTGTTTCCCTAGTACAAGCTTTGCTTTGTTTGGGATTAGAGTTACAATATTACAAGATGCAAAATCAAAATATTTTTTTTTAAACCATCTTATTTTAACCATTTAAATAAACTTTAAATACCTATGGACACTAAAAGTTGAATGGTTTCATCGTAAAAATACTAATTACTAAATAATAAGTGTCTTAATTTTTCAATTGTAAAATGTGGTTTATGTGAAAAGAAAATATTAAAATACACATATATTGCACTTGCATTATATCTGAATATAATAACAGTAGTTTCTGTACATTTATAATCTAAAAATGCATATTTTAGTGAAGCACATGCCGTTCAATCCATTCATCTTGTTGACAAACCCCAAGCATCGCTTTATCTTGCTTTGAGCTGAAGTACTCTAAAATATAGTTTTGAAGATTATTTTTTGGGTTGTGTATAAAATTGTATGCGAAATAGGTTAGTATAATTTCACGAAAACTGTAATTCGGTCAAATTTTATTTTAATTAAAATTTAGAAAGATGACGGTGAATGCTTTCATATTCTATAAAGTGTTTATCCGTCATTGTATATTGTACGTGTTTTTTCGATTCAATACTTTTGCCTACTATTTTTAATCAAGGCAGACATTATAAAGTTTAATATAATTTCCTAAATTAACATTAAAAAATATATACATTAATAAAAAAAATGACTTTTGGTTTATCCCGCGTTTTTTTACTTTTAAATTCCCCGACCTTTGAACCTTTCCGGCGGCCGTGGTCACCAGGGTAACCGTGGTCCTATTAGACCGTGGTATAAAAAACCATGTTTTAGGTTTTTTGGTGCTTCTCGTTCTAATAAATGGTTCATCGCCATAATAAATGGTATTTCTTTTTAAAGATTTCTTTTTACATATTTAAAATAATTTTTAGAGCAAGAAAACATAGAATTAATAGGCCATGCCCCGTAAAGCCTTGACCTGAGCCCTAATGATTTCTATTTTTTTTTTAAATTAAGAATAAATTGCGTGGTCAGAGATTTTCATCACCTGAAGCTTTGTTTTACTTTCGTGATTCCCAAAATTTTCAATGCCGCCCTCATGTGAGTTCGATCGTCTTAGCGTCCCATTAAAAATACCGTCCCAGCGGCCAGATAAAGGCTGCTGATACTGATGATGATTGAAATCTTTTGCATCACACTTCATGAACAGAACGGCATATCTTCGACTATAAACAAAAATTTACAGATTTTTGTTTATAGCATAACTTTCATTAAAATAACTACAGACCAAGCAAATATGTTTTTTTTTAGATTAAAGGACTATTAAAACAATTTCGAATCTAAAAAAGAATAAAAACTAGTTATAACATTTTAAATTAAGAACAAATCATTTATTTAACGAATACCCTAATTGTTTTAACTGTATTTAATCCTAAACCCTTAAGGAAGCTTTCTTCAAAAAATACAATCCATCAACCGTCTGTTACAGGGCAAAACCCCTCCGAGGCCTATTCGTGAATCTGACGTCACTCTTGCTCCATGTTTAATGTTAATTAAGTTCTGAACAATAGAACTTTTAATTCGTAATACAACTAAAAATTTACTTACCAATTTTAACAAACTTTTCCATTCCCATTATAATTCATGTAATGCGCAGTAGAAAGTGTTTTATTCCAAATAAATCAATAAAGTCTGCAGCAAATATTCATCCAAAAATATTACATACTTACTAAAATTTTAGCAATTTTAAAAGTTATATACGTTTTAGAGTTATTATTTTTTGAGACGCAAATTATAACCGTCATATAAAATATCTGTGATAATAATTAATTACTTCGTGTAATGTAACTATAGGTACTACTTCAAGGGTATTTTTTATTGGTAAGAGCTGGGACGGGCAAGATGTTAACCTTATGACAAGAAAAGCAACGTCAACACATTCTGAGACATAAAATGTTATGTCTTATTTACCCACTAATTATGCTGGCAACTGTGCCCTTCCAATCGGAAGACAAGAGAGATAAACACCGTAGTGGTGCTACCCCAGACGGTCTTATAAAAAGAGGCCTATCACTTTTAACCCCAAACCCCTACCTTTGCCTACAATCGCGTTAAATTTGTTAAATTGTTTTAATTTTTTTCCCGAAAAGTAAGGCTAAAAAGAGCATTCACCAGACAGTTAGCAATGCAGTGGTAAACGCCCGCAAGCCGGGCTTGTAACACAGTATGATAAAGAACCATTTACCAAGTGACAAAATCTTCTGTGCACTTTAAACCTGAATATAAAAGTAATTCAAGTTCTTCACAAATAGGTCCTCTGTAATGAGAGAATCCTTGAAATAACTAAAATATAATAAAAACAATGTCTAATTATCGTACGGCCTTAAAATATAAAAGCAAATTCAAGCGTCTGTTTAACTTTAATTTGTTCGTTTAATATCAGATATTTAACGAGCAAAGTAAATGTTAAACAGGCTTTCATTTAAACGTATTAACAACTGTTTTCTTTCCTTAATGTCGGCAACAAATATATCAGATGTCAAGAGAATCCTACGTGCTTTACAATTATTGCACTATTTCTATGCTAGTCTCGTATCATTGATAAATTTTATGCAAAACAGTTTCAGGAGCAAGGATCTAGTAAATATAGAATCTTAATTGTTTTACGTTGTTCCGTCGTGAATCCTAATAATGTATAATCTAGATCTATGCAGGAACAAAAAAGCTGGTTTTCCAGGGGTGGCCTTAATGTTTGGTTCCACCACTAGCTTTGTTTCGGCACCAGAAAGAAGAGAGATCGTTGACAAACTGTCTACGCTGCATGTGAACGATGTGACCCCACTAAATCGCAGAAAACAGAAAGAGCGGTTCAGAATAACTGAACACCTCTCTTTCGCATTCTGTCCGCAACTAAACTTCAGAGAACAGGAATTGCGGTCACTATTCACTCGTGCTTATTATGTGCTGTGTTAAAATTGTAGGTTATTTGTAATATATTGGTTTATGCTTTTGCAAATTTTTCTTTGGATTTTTTAAAATTTACCATTTTGAGAACGTGCACCGAAATGACCTTTTCTTTTGGAAGTCATTCAAAAATGTAATAAATTTCTCAACACCTGCAACAACGAAACTTAATAAAACTGTAAGTATACTTTATTTCAAAATTATCCTTCCCTGTACCTAAAATGAAAAAATATTTTTGGTAAACAAAAATACTTTTAAGACTCTAGGCCAAAATGCAACGTAATTTAGCAAAACACTCACATGCCAATCCATCACCAAAAAGAAAGCGGAAATCGACAATTTTCAGTACCTAACAAGCCATTCACAAAAGAATAAATCTCTGAAACATTTGTCACTCAGCTTTTGAGCATTTATTACTAGACGTGTAAAAAATCTTCTAAGAAAAAGATCATTGCATGCGCTACGCTGTACAAGCTAATTCTAGTTCTAGTTTCTCAAGTATATTTTAATTTGTAACATAAATTGAATATGCCGATTCTGCCCGCTGTATAAGTATACTCACTTATTTCATCTCTAAATCTAAGTAATAATAAATTTTGTATTTATAAAAAACAATTAAAATATTATTAAATTTAAAATATTACATATAAAATTTTGACCATTATATATATGGTTTCTTCATTTTAATTTCTCCGTTATATGTTGAACAATGTCTGTTTTATATTATTGATGCTTCCTTTTTTCTTCGATTCGTAGCTTGAACTAAAATGCATAATTTAACTTACGATTAGCTGACATTATTTTCGATAGTGTAAGTGTTAATTTCAAAAAATTATAAGCTGGAAATATTTTAAAAAATAACTAATAGAAGACAGGAGATAAAATCGTAGCGTAACCGTGATAAATTGTGGTTTTAAATCAACTTATTAACATACGCAATGGTACGTCTAGTTCCGAGCGAAGGGGCAATACGTTTTATAAAGGTCTATAAAATCGCAAATACGCATTAATTTAAAATAAAAAATATATTCGCTATAAGTATAAAATTTTTAAATATGAATATCATACATATCAAATCCACTAATTTACGGATTTTTCGCGTTACTTAAAATATATTTATTCCCGACGTTTCGGATTCTTTCCAGCATCCATGATCACGGGCAGACTAAGTTGTTATATCTGGTTAGATATACCAACTAAAATATTTTTATCCATTAATATAACAATAGATTACATTTTACCATACAAATATTTATATAATTATATTGGCCATTACGAACCAAATACGAAACACACTTCATGAGGTTTTTTTCTCAATATTTCTGAAAGTCTATTTAACTCACTTACAATATGACTCGTATCAATAAGTTTTCTTTTAATATCAAAATTTTATTTATTATTTTTAAGGTTAACAATTTTAAACACTGGGAAAATTTTAAAACAAACGAAACGCGATAAAATCAGTAAAGCCTTTTATTAAATCATAAATTAAAACTTTTTTTTTACTGTACCTTGGCTTAATTAAAAAATCGCAAAGAAAAGTAACATTCTTTTGATACTGATTACTTATCTATTTGTATAAATTAATTTCGGTGATAAAAACAACATTGATAATAATTTATGTTTAAAAAGTTACATACATTTTTCAAATATATCAGCCGGAGTGAAAACATTTATATTTACTTATTTATTCAAAATATACATATTATATAATTGAATATTTGTTTTTATCAAATTCGCGAAAAGCTTGAAATTTTTTTGTATAAAAATTGCTTAGCAAATTAAAAAAAATCTGCAACGATCGACAAAATGCAAAAAATATCGTCATCATCATCTTCGTTATGTCAGCCTGTTAAAGCCCAATGCTAAGGATAAGCCTCCCACATGGTCACCATATGAATAATTTGAACTTTTATTTTGGGAAATATATAATTAGTTCTTACATAGTATTGTTACATACGAATGTTGTTCCTTATCGATGCTGTTTGTTAGCGAAGCAAAATGGGATGATTATCCACTTTTCCGGAAAGCATCGTGTATCGACCCTTGCGTTGAATGGGTGTGTATGAAATTGGCATGGATTGAAACTTATTTGACAGTCGTCGTGACTGTGTGCCTTTAAATTGTTGAACTTCCAATAAGTTTGTTAATTTTAGATTTGATTAGTCTCTAAACCAAAAATCGTATTCAGTTATGGTTGATATAATTTTGACAAGGTCTAATCCGATAGGGTCAATATTAATAGAAAAATGATGATAAAACTAAGAAGTCTATGGTACGAGAAAAAATCCTCTCTTAAAATTAATTTATGAAAAAACAATGAGGCGCTTGTGAAGTCACCTCGTGTATATAAATTTATCGTGTTTAATTCACTGTGACACAGCGCTCGCTCGTTGCAAATGTCGTATTTAAGTATAAGGCGTGTTTGTAAGACGTCCTCGGTAATGTAAAAAAGCATTAGTTCAAGCAACCATGTACATGTTTTCTTAAGATTTTGAATAAAATCTAGGCCTACAACTTCGCCTTGATAATAATAGACGTTTTTATATAAAATTTGAAGGTGATGGTTCCTTATTTAGCTTTTAAGCTAGAACGTCGAATAGTTTTATAAAACGGATTTTCACCATGTAATAAGAAAAATACACAAACAGTAATTGCAAAAAGTAGGTAACTGTTCCGAGCCTAGTGGTATAGGCGTGTGCTTTAGAACTGGAGGTCGTGGGTTCGAATTCTGCGGGACTTAAAAAATTTTCAGTGTTGTTACCTAGTTGGATAGGGCAATTTGGGCCGATCACCCAATTGTCTGAAAAGTAAGATGATCCCTGCGTCGCATGGGCATTTAAAAAGTCGGTCCACCCACCAACCCGCATAGGACCAGCGTGGTGGGATACGGTCCAAACCCCCTAATGGATAGGGTGTATTAGGGAAGGCCTATGTCTAGCAGTGGACTATCAAAGGCTGATGATGTGATGTGTGTGATGAGGTAACTGAATACGTCTCTTCTGTAAGAGCAGTGCCCTTGGCTACGGCGCCCTTCCAACCGAAAGACAGTGGTAAAAGCTCTAGTGATAAGACAGAAGCAGGCATAGTACTTTTCTAATTGGTCGCCTGCAAAAAAGGTGTGGTAGACCTTTTTTTCAGGGGATTTCTTCTTTAATAAGCTGTTAAGATCATGAGAGGCTAAAGAAAAGATTTTATGAAATGAGCGTCTGTCCAAGTAGTTATTTTGTCCGTAAATTAGTTTGGCTGCGAATATTCCCTTTTAATTTTGGACTCGTTAGTAATTCTATAATAAAGTTCAAAAACTTATTGGTCTATTTTTTTGAGCGATATATTATGAACTTGTAGTTTATTTTTATTCAATTATAATAAAAATAAATAATAAATGATGCAAAGAAACACTTTATTATTTATTCATTTCAGTTTATTATGTAAAGTAAGGTTGTTTCGCGATGGTCATTGAGTAGTTACCTAATTGTAGTAGCAGTATAAAATAGTACGCAATTGACACAAATCAAATTAACATTTTTATAAATATGGTAGTTATACCCTTGAAGCTTTGCCCAGAATATTATTATTATTAGCCTGTCTTATACGTTTCAATAATGCAGTTAGATTTCTTTCCGAGAAAGAAGATACTTAATGCTAATAAATAAGTCTAGTAATACTTGAGTAGTAATTTTAGGCAATTGACGAATTACTTCTGGTTAAATAATTACCGTCATGTTGAGTTTGTGGCTGAGTAGGATATTAAAGTGAAAATTTCTGTCCGAGCCTTTTTGTATTTGACTTTGCGAAAGGGACGTAAAGGCCGGCCTAAAGTCGTATAAACAACATTGTGCAGTGGCTTTATGAATGAAAGCTTAGAAGAAAGAAGGGCTGATCACCCAATTGTCAGAAAAGTAAGATGATCCATGCCTCGGATGGGCATGTAAAAAGTCGGTCCACCCACCAACGCGCATTGGACCAGCGTGGTGTGATACGTTCCAAAAAACCCCCTAATGAATAAGGGTGTATTAGGGGAGGCCTATAACCAGCAGTGGACTATCAAAGGCTGGTGATGTAATGTAATGTAAGAAAATCAATACGTTCCGACAGGACGCCTGTTGCGCCAAATTTATTAATGACCGATTTCTCTCTTACATGCAGTTTACGTTTTTGATTGCCGATTTCTGATGCCAGTAGCTCATCGTAAAACTTTTATTATGACGAATCTAGGTTTTTGTTTGTTTGGTTGCTATTCGTGTAAGATCCCCATGACAACTTCCGAAAAGTGTTTAGCGGTTAGCTCAATTATTTTTAATACAAAAATTTATGCAAATGATATTTGATTTTTTATTTTGAAAAAAATTTTTTGTTCTTAAACATATTATTAGAAGATATTATTTATTCAATCCCGTGCGGCGTCAAAAAAATGCCAAAACTTTTTTTACATTAACAATTTCTTACTGCACCAAAATGTAAAGCACCTCTGATTTAAAATTTTAGAGTTAAAAAAAAATAAGGAATTTCAGTACGATAACTAACCTTGAATAAATTTATTAATAAAGTAACTAATAATAATATAAATTGCAACTTATGTCATTAGAGCTCTCATAATAATTATTGTACTTCAATACGTCACATAATATACAAATAATTATTAAATAAATACAAACAATTATTATTAAATGACTAAAAATATTTTAAATTCACAAAGTATGTTCATAACGTGGTTAAATTTTAACATAATTATGATCTTCAACCCAAATGGTATTAAATAAGCTTTATTTTATTAATTTATACATCTTAAGAGAGTAAAGCAAAATAATTAAACAAACTATATAATTGGTTTAGATAACATTTGTCCTTAAACAAATTAGTTGTAAAATTTCTAATTTTTTATTCTACACGATTCTAAAAATGCTCTCTGCTTCCGTAAATGTAAAAGCAAAATATATAACGTTCTTTGATGTGAGATTCGCGTGATATTTGATAAACAGATGGTTTATTCTTGTAAAAATATTAATGATTCTAACCATATATCTTTGCTTAACCGATTATTGTTAACATTATAAATATTTTTATAACGAAGGGGAGTATGGGCAAAATGAAAAAGTCTGACCATATTTATTTATATCATATCATGATAAAGAGGAATCGTTTTGTGTCCTCTAAATTCACACACTATTAATTTAGTAGGAACTCTAATGAAATATATTTTAAGAAAAATGTAACTAATCCCAAAATCATAATGTCCATATATTACGGAAAAAATGACATATAAGGTAAGGACATAAATATATACAAACTTTTAGGAACACAGTCCACAAATTTGGCCTTCTTTTGGGCATCAGCTCAGCATCATCAACAACAGTTTTACGCTGCCTGGATGTTCTCAAACTCTTCTCTGATGATAGGCGTTTTTATATTTATTTCATTCTTATCGAAAATGTTTATCTTAATCTGTATATTTGTTTCTACGGGTTGATTTATAGGTGATGTTTAGGTTTTAATTCGTTCTAAAATGTGCTAATTTCTGCTCTATTTTAGTTAAACATACTATATTAACCTTTCTAACCCTTTGGAGAATGTATTCAATGTTTTGTTGATATTGAGTGCATTTATTTTAAGCGTCGCCTGAGAAACAACAAATGTTTTTACGGCCAATTTCCGTCCCATTTTACTTTCGTGCTTCAATAGCTTGGTTTCAAAACTATCGAAGGAATTGATCAGTTTTCCATTTTTAGTTTTTTGTGACACAAATATAGAAAAATTTTTTTGTGCAATGTCTCAAGAAACTTTTAATATTACATCATAAAAAATATATGTCATTTTATCTATCGTAATTCCATATCATTGTCCAAACGTTAACAAAAACTAACAAAACGTTAATAAAAATAGTTAATATATAAAAGTCTTAATATCGAAATAAATTATGTAGAAATCACTGGAAACTGGTACAGTTCATCGACTTTAATAGAGATAATTAGATTTAACACAAATAACACGCCAGAAAACAGGAGAAAACCACATGTAAAATAAACTTTTTAAAGCGCAAAATATGTTCCAGTTTATTGTTGCAACGTTACTGTTACAATTGCGCTCAACATCTCAGGATTATAAGTATGGCTTCCATCACATGGCACAGTCGCAAAAATATAATTAAAACCCACAGATTTTAAATAGGGTTATTATTTAATTTTGTTCATACATTTTGTCCGTACTTCCCCTATAAGTACAAATTGCAATACATGTTTATAAAATTATAAATAGTTATTGGGCTTCTTTGTATTATTTTACTTATCGTCGTCGTGTATACATATGTAATACTGGCCGATTACCCAATTCAGTCAGTAAAATAAGATGGACTATACATTGAATTTTTAACAGAAATCTGGTAAACTCTTTGATGTGATTGCACCTCACCACTATTACTTAGTACAACGTAGACATCATCGCTACGTAGTCAGTAGTGCCTGTGATTGATCAATCCTTTCTGTACAGGTAATCGAATGGGCACTGATGAACAAAAAAGTCTATGTTCATCAGTGCTTTGCAGTAAATGAGTTACTTATGTCATAATAAATTTTCAATACATCTTGAGCAATCGTGTATTTAGATAAAAAACCAAAAAAATAATTATCTGAACTGGATTCACTATCTTTTTTATTTAGCTACTGTTGATAAATGGTCATCATCAGCCTGTGATAGTCCACTGCTGGACATAGGCCTGCCCTAATACACCCATATCCATTAGGGGGTTTTGGACCGTACCCCACCACCCAGGTCCAATGCGCGTTGGTGAGTGGACCGACTTTTTACATGCCCATCCGCAGCATGAACCATCTGACTTTTTAGACAATTGGGTGATTAGCCCAAATTGGCCTAACCAACTAGAAAACAATAATGAAAATTTGTCAAGTCCCCGCAGGACTCGAACCCACGACCTTTGTATTCATTTTTATGCTGGTTACTGTTTGTATATTATTTATTGTTTATCGAAATAAGTAACATTATCTAACGAAACGTGTACCGGTTAACGTCCGTTAACGACAAAAGTTTGAGAACCTTTTCCATGATTGTGTAGAGGCTGTATTCATGCCTATATTTTCTGATTTGCTTGTTAATATTTTCACCTTACTCTTGTATATAGCATAAGCCTAATTACGATTCGAGTGAGCGATTTTGAAGGTTTTATACAGTTTTAATATGTATAAGATTGAATATGTGTATAATATTTGTATTTATATACATAGATGTACAACTTTACTACCACCGTTTTTTTTTGTTTCGGAGATTTGAGGCTTTATTGTAAACGATTGAAGTTTTAACCAAAAATATGACCGACTTTATATGTCTGCAACTGTTTTTCGATGGCGTTATGTATACAAATAACAAAGCTTATCGTTTGACGAACAATTTACCTTGATATATTGTTCGTCAAACGATAAGCTCTATCTATCTATCTACCACATACTCCTACACCCATCTTTTGCTAAACGGCGGTAGCGAAGTTGTACAGCTACATATAATTGAATTAAAAATAATTGTATTTCTATTTTATATCTTTTTCCAATTTTTTTTGCAGATTTCTAACTATTTATTAATAATTATTTCAAAGATATTTAACGTATGGAACTATCACGAGACTGTAACTGGATTCATAATATTTTTAACATATTATTCCTACCCTTATAGCTCTCAATATACCGTTAGCTCTCAATATATTTTTGAAAATTTAGTAATATGTGCAGAAAAACAAAAATGTTTTTTTTAAGGCATTGTAATACACATCACATAAATACTAGGAACAAGCAAAGATTAATTCTTCCAGCAACTAGACTGCGAAGGATATCTAAATCTTTTATGGAACAATGTATGCGCTTTAACAAGAAAATCCCAGAAAACTTTTAAAATTTATCCATTAATAAATTTAAAAAAGTTGCCATGGAACGTTTGTGTGTTAAAGGTTAATACAATGTAAATGATTTTTTAAATGATAACACACTTTGGTAATGGAATGCTCGCTCCAGGCTCTTCTCAATAATATCATAATTTTATGCTTTTATATGTTTGTTTATTGTTTCAATTATATTGTAAAAGATGATAAAAAATAAGTCCCACTTTGTTTCTTTCGCTGGTTCTTAACAGTTGTCTTTTTCCGAACCGGTGGTAGGTTTTTGACAATTAATAAGTGAGTATATCGCTCCCATGTAAAATAAAGATATTTGAATTCGAATTTGAATAAACAATGTATATGATCAAAAAATAACAAAAGTTTGAGAACTTGTAAGAGTGTATAGGAAAAAATTGCGTAAAACATTTTTTTTGTAAAGAATTCGTATCGGCCGAAGTTTCTTTGTAAGTTAATATTACACATCTTTTCCATCTTTATGAAACGATTTTTTGAATAAGAAATGAAGATATTTTTAAGAGTCCATCAAATGAGAGCTGAAATGAAAATAAAATCTAACCTTGATTTTTGAGACTTTTTTTAGTGTAGCATAATTAAATACACTGTTAAATTAATCTATTAATATTGTTATTTATATTATATACATTTTTAATATGGATCTAAAAACGATGGTATTTACCTAATCAGTCTGCTATAAATAGAAGACATACCGCGCATATTTCGTATTAATAATCGTATTAGACAATTGAAGAATTAATACCAATATTAACAAATGATGAACGTGGCCTTTAGGTTTAATTTATATAGCCGTTTGTACCCTTTACGACGAATATAGAATATGTTAATAAAGCAACAAAATAAAGCCGTATATACATTTTTTTAGCAACAACTCTACAAAATAAAATTTTGAGCAAATAGTCTATGAACAAAGAAATAATTTATTAATTTTGCATATATATAATAATAAATATGACATTAGAAGAAAAACATCACAATTAATAACGAAAATGAAAACTTTATTTTAGTCGATCAACGTATGACAACGTGATATTAAAAAAGTTCTGTAGTATTACTGTAGTTTACAGCTCTTGCGACTCTATTAAAATTGCCGCATCGTTTCTCACTTTGGAATTGTGAAAGGCTTCTATATAAGGAACAAGTTGAACATCAAGCTGAATAATGATACTGCGAGCAGTCAGGGCAGCAATGTATGAAGTGAGTAGTTGATTTGCAAGAAAATAGTTTTTTGTAACATATAAACTATATTTATTTTATTATTGTAATTTTACTTGAAAAAAATAAGAATAATTATGGTAGTTTCCGTTGTTTGCGCGAATACGTTGCATGATAAATAATACAGTTTGACTGGCAAAAGAACACCGATACCTATTAAGGATGATTCGCGTAGCTTTTAAAATTGAAAACATCTTAATTTCTATAGAAAAGTTAGTTAGGTTTTCGATACACTCTACTTAGGTTTCAATCATTTTGATAATTAAAGTGAGCACTCAAATAATACTAGACCTAATGATACCGTCCGAATGAATGCCGGTAACCAGATTAACTCTGACATTTTGACGCTTTACACCTTTCTTACGTCCGTGGACCTTGGAAGGATTTGATAAGCACAATTTGTTTTAATTTTAACAATATAGATAATTGGCGATCATTGAGAAAGGCCTATTGAAAGCAGTGGACAAGGGGTGCTAATGATGATGAATGATGAATATAGATAGAGTCTGAAAGAAGTCCCGACTTCTTAATTGTTGTAGGCAAGCAATTTATAGAATATTTATACATATAATGCATTGGCCACTTTCTCAAATGATATCTAAGAGAATATCTTTGATGTATAATCATATTAGTTACAGTTTTAACAAGAAATCAAACCTAATAATAAAATAACCCATTTGACTTTTTTTCTTTATGCGCAATAAACATAATAAAAAATATCTGACAACAAAGAGCTCAGTTTTAGATAGTAAAATAATTTTATTGTTATGGCCTGTTATTTAGTTAAACAACATAAAACTGAAAGCAATGAAAAAGGTTACAGGATATCGTCTTGCATAAATTGACCAACACACAATTCTGGCATATAGTCTGTAAATCAATGTAACAGCCGTCGTTGTGTAGAACATGCTGAAATATTACTTCGATTTATATAACTTTCAGGAAATAACTTACATCTTTACAGAGAAACGTGACGTGATACCATAAACTGTACGTAACTTTATTTTTACTTTCTGCTTGTTAAATGATTAACGAAATTATTAAGTTTAACATATTAATTTTTATTATTAAATATTCTTTCGATAAAACTTCGCTATAGTGTTTTTTTTTATTTTCTTACCTTTTGACAGCCAACGGCACTCTTTAATATAATGCTTATTGTCATACTAACATAATATTTGAAAATGTTATTAGAAGCCATAAACTCTTACCTTAAAAAGAGCAAGTAGTTAAGCTTTTCTGAAGCATTAAAAATACCGATTTTAGATATTTAATTTAAATTAATAAAAATATATTTCATTGATAAAGTTCTAACATAATACAGGCTACACTTTATGATTTTTAACCATTCTACTCTTCTTTACCATAAACGTAAAGTTTGTGATTGTAAAATTAATGTTTTTATGTTTCAATTAAAATAGTGTAGAGAGAGTGACACTAAATGTTAATCTTGCTACTTTTGTATTTGACAATTATCCTGATAGATTAAATTAATTTCGCTTTTAGGTGTTCAATTAAATTACAATATTAAACTTATACAATAAAAATATAATTAATAAGCATGATGTTTTAGATGCTTTTACGTAATAATTGAATAGTTTAATAACAACTTTGTTTGTAGCTTGTACATGTAAGCATAGTTTACTATGCAATCTTCAGTCGTTTTTTTCCAATTCATAAATATGTTTCTTGGTCCATCCAAACGAGGAATCAGCTTTTTTATTTAGATCTTGTAAACATTTAAACCTATGTCACGCTCAAAATGTTATTTCTTTTTCTTTTTGATACATGTAAGTTTGATATGATATGATATACACATTAAAATTTCTTAGTTCTACTACATATACATTTAGTTAATGAAGCTTTATCTTAACAAGCCAAGCTTTAAACGTTATAGAAGTTTTATAATTAAAATAAAGAAATAGAAAGCGTAAGCGTTGTAGCTTTTATAAAAAGCAACAAATAAAGCAAATGTATCAAAAATATTTTATATTGTTGTTCTGATAATTACCCTTATTAATGATTAATTACCATTTTAAACAATCGAGTACAATTGACAACAAGCCTGGCTCTATTAACCAATGTTTAGGCTCTTCTATTTGTTGTCTGAAATATTATAATTTTCTTTTAAGTTTTCATGAACGTCAAGTTCTATTTTGTTTTATTAACTGACAAAAACAAAGGTTTTTGTCATGGACAATACCAATTGTCTTTTTGATGTGAGAAAATAACATTTAAAAGCAGTATATGTAATATAACTGATTTTAAATGTAAAATGAATGATAATTCTGAAAATAACACAGGAAAATTATTTTAGTCGCCAAGGAGTGTCTTGGTAATAAAATCAAACAAAGCAAGTTGATTGCTGACCTCTTTATCGGCGGCGGCGGAATTGAGATGGTACTAGGTTTATTTATTCTGAGCTCTCACTTTTTCTCTATGACATATACATTGACATTGGGCACTTGTATACGTGGATTAATTATTTATATAAAATAGAAAACTACAAAAATTGCAAAATCGGTGTTTTAAACTAGAATTTATATTAACTATTAAGTTTTATATTGAGTAATTTGAAACGTGATTATTTTTATAAATTTGTTCTCCTTTAATTGTATTTACCTCGTTTGTAAACAAGTAAAGAAATGTGTTTGAATAGTTTAATGGCGATCTAGAAGAATATTTACTAAAAATAGTCTTTTTATCTGTGTTATTGTAACAGTATACAAACATTTGCCTGAATAATATGTCTACATACATTGCCTAACTTAGAAAATATATCTTATTTTAACACAGTGATAAATTTGGCAGTGACAGAGCAACTAAGGTACTTAAATAAAGGAGGAACGATAACGGTGAAAGTATTTCTTTAGACGAAACCGCTTTAACAAAATTGTTTTTTTATGGGATTTTGAATCTTCTTATGAACCTTGAACAGTGGACCTTAAAACTAAAATTGAATGCATTTGATTTATACTCTCTTCCAATTTACTAAACTATGTTTAGCAATAATAACTATTTTAACATTACTATTGTTTAGTTTTTGTTTTTGAGAAGATTTAATACCAAGTCTCTCAACTATGTATTGCTCCGTATGAAAACCTCCATACAACATATCTTGTTACAGGATATTGAAAACACAAAAAAATATATATGGTAAAGTTTGTACGAGCAATAAGTTTAATACTAAGGTTATAAATAAAAGGGAAAAGGTAAGCACTAAGAACGTCGTAGTTGAAGCAAGAATTTTTAAACAATCATTTTCAACAAATGAAATTTTACGAAAAATATGACCGACTATATATACTATATGACTATATGAAGTGCACCATTGTCTTTCCGTGCTCTTGTGTTCTATAATACGTCCTGCGCAATTAGATCTCTGTTTTTTTAAATTGGCCGAATTGGTCAGAATAGAAGGACGTTTTTATTATTATTATAATTGATTTTTAATCCCTTAAAAATAAACTGATATAATTTTTTTTAGAATTAGTATAGCGTTTAGAATAGCCTATATAGTCTATACAATAATGAACTAAGACTATATAATCTATATAGCCTATAGCCACAATGCTATAGACTTTATTGTCACTGTAACAGAAGCGTTAATATATACTTTAAAAATAAAAGTAATTGAAAAATAGCTTTACATATGTTCCAAAAAGAAGGTAAATATGCCTTTTTTATTTGGATCATAGCTTTTTTAACTTTCAATAGACAACAATGTTATACTGTGAAACGATAACCCTAGTTGTTAACCCTAATGTTTTTTTTATGCAATAAATCCCATCATGAAATCACTTTTATGCATATCCTAATATATAGATATATTATTAAGATAAAATTGTTACATACTTATTGTAACAATTTTATTAGAAACCATTCGCGCCATTTAATAACGGTCTGAGTTGCAATATGTCCCCTATCGAGAATCCAATTCGGGAAGGTTGTCGCAAAGAAAATTAGTTCGAAAATTAATTTCTTTCGGGCTGTTTTGTAGCAGTGTATTCTGTGAAAATCATCATAATCATTAGTGTGATCGGCCCAAAGTGCCCTTACCAACTAGGAAACAACTATGAAAATTTGTTGAGTCCCGCAGGATTCGACCCCATGACCTTCGGTTTCTAAATCACGCGTCTTCACCACTAAGCAGTTGATGAAAATGATTCCATGAAAATGCCAATGTTAATTATAACCAACTCGATACATAAAAACTGATTACCTTTGCGAATACTATACATTTAAAATTTAAAGATGATATTTTTTTTGTATTTACGATCGGTGATAAGGAAAAAGTGTATTACAAATAATATCTTTAATACTACTATTTCTAATATTGTATTAATGTTTATGCTCAATGTTGTATGAAACACTTAATATACCTAACATCTTCTTTGCAAAATTATATCATATAAAAGGAACGTGACAAAAATATTTTACATTTTTAACTATTAACCTTCAAAATTTTTTGACGTATTAAACGAAAGTTATTATACTACTCTTTCATGACTAAACGAAAAAGGGGTCTATTGCTAATGAGTTTGAAAACGCTTATTACATTAATTTGATACGTTCCGTCGGTTCAACCTAAATATTTAGACATTTAGCGCAACGGAACAACCCGCGTAATCTGTTACCCGTGGCACTGATTAGTAATATGCCAAATCCTTATCGCCGTAGATTTCCCGCTCTCTAATCTTAATCTTTAATTAAGGGACTGCATTTTAATTTTCGCGAAGTAGATATTTAAAATTTGATAAAACTAAGCAAGTGTCATGTTTTGTTGAAGTAGCATCATTTAAGAAAAATTGTAGTGACTTTAGAAACCGAAAGTCGTAGTTTCTAATACCGCGGGGACCTTTTAACTGTTTTTCCTGGTTGGTTAGTGCAA
Organism: Lamproptera curius; assembly: GCA_029286875.1. Classification (NCBI taxonomy): domain Eukaryota; kingdom Metazoa; phylum Arthropoda; class Insecta; order Lepidoptera; family Papilionidae; genus Lamproptera; species Lamproptera curius. Next base: position 148,305 of record JAGSMT010000208.1, on the reverse strand, counting down.
TGAATACTAAGTTTTCTGTAGCGTGTGTAAAGTAAGAATATATGGGTCGGATAAACATGGGAATTTTTCCGTATGAATTTTATTATAATATACGTACAAAATATATATGTACGAAATATATATGTACGATTTATAACGCAAACGTATCGTTTCGAGAATCATATAAATAAAAAATGGGCATATGTTACGGCTTTCATTGATAAAACTTAATATGAGGCTTTTTAGAAAATTTATTAAATAAGTAAAACAACTGACTGCCTCCGTAACCTAGTGGTATGGGCGTGTGCTTTAGAAACCGGAGGTCGTGGTTCGAATCCTGCGGGACGCAACAAATTTTCATTGTTGTTTCCTAGTTGGTTAGGGCAATTTGGGCCGATCACCCAATTGTCTGAAAAGTAAGATGATCCATGCGTCGGATGGGCATGTAAAGTCGGTCCACCCACCAACCCGCATTGGACCAGCGTGGTGGGATACGGTCCAAACCCCTAATGGATAGGGTGTATTAGGGGAGGCCATGTCCAGCAGTGGACTAACAAAGGCTAATTATGTGAAGTAAAACAAATTTATCCGTAATGTGATACCGTGTCATTATTACAATCCATTGGTCAATTTTGCGTTGATAAAAATTTATATTTACAATTCCATTCCAACAATGGTTAACGAAATACATGTAGTTTGCACTTGCGATAAATTATTGTCGCTTTTCAGGCTCAATTATATACATAAAATTGATCAAATGTATTGTCGAATTCACTGCCATTATGTTAATTATGATAGAAATATTTTTTTTGTCTATTAAGAATTATTACGTAAATACAGTGTTTATTAGGATACACTTCTATTACTATTTGACATGAACACTTTATAGCCACGCGTAAAATTTAAATATCGGTTTTAGAGAAAAATAGAGAGAAAAGAAAAAATACACTCTTTTTTTACTATTTTCAAACGGCATAAAACATAGTATTTTTTTATGTTTGCACTATTGTTCATTGTTTTCATATAAATATATTTCAAGAAACAATAATAAATTTCTCTTTTATTAATAACTCTAAGTAAATAAATGCAATGCATTAATTATTTCGAGCCTAAAAAATAAAAGACTAAGAAGGCGAATAATTTTAACGAGATAAATCATGAAATAATTTTAGTTTTACAACAAGTAAACTGAAGTTTCGGAATGTATGTAATATAAATTAAGGTAGAGTGGAATCTGCCTCTTCCGATACATTTCATGTTATAAATTTCCCGGCCGTATTGTTTATCTTCAGTCAACTTTAACTTACTTATCATTTTGCATTATAAGCTGCAGTACGTATTCTACGATGTTAAGGTTATTACTCTGTTTTATATTTATCTAACTAGATACTCGATGCATACTACGTCTTATTCAACTGAATAAGACGTAGTAACGTTCTATTCAACTGAATAAGTCGTAGTAGACGAATAAAAACGAATAAAACCAGTAATATCGGCCTTTGCTTTAAAAACCGGAGGTCGTATGTTCAAGTTCCGCGGGGAAACAACTTTCTGTGATCCCTGTTTTCTGGTTAGTTATCTCAATCTGGGCTGATCACCTAAATGTCTGAAAAGTATGAAGTGATGATAATGATGAACAGAAATTATGTTATCCGTTAGAGAACCAGAGTCACCAATATGGACTATATTCGACTACCGGGCTCGTAAGCTGAAGTGCCAGTGGGCGAGTCATAAGCCTCTGAAAGCCCACTGTGGCTTTCAGTGGCTGATGATGAAGTAAATGTACAAGACATTTTTTTTAAAGTTTAAATATTTTTTGCGTACAACATATTTTACAAACACAAAAAGATAAAGTTATAAAACTTAACTTATTGTTTTGTCAGTGAATTTCACTGACAAAAACAATAAGTTAAGATTTTTCTATGTCCCTAAATTGTTTATCATCTGAAATAGCCGATAAATAAAACTTTGAGCTACAAATTGCGAAAAGTTAGAGTGTAGCAGAAAACCCACTTTTCCAATAAAAGTAGTTTAGCGGTGAAACAATTCGTTTTGGAGGAAGTTTCACAGTAAATTATTGTCACAAACCCTTTGTTGGAGTCAAGGCGTTATTGTATTATTATAAACAAAACAAAGTTAAAAAAGTGCCGTAAAAAAATTAGTACTATCAGTGATTTTTGTTTCGTCAGGGCAATATATTTCTATACCGATTTTATTCTAGATTACGAACTTTAAATCATCATGCGAACAAAAGTGGAGTAAATCAAATTTTAAAAGCAATTACACTTAAAATAGTGCTAAATATACTCAATAGGTTTAAGTTGTAAATGAAATTCATTGAGTTGAACTTTCTGGAATCCACCGCTAAAGATAAATAGAACAATTCAGAATCCTATAAGGAAAGCATATTTTGTCAAAGTGGCCTCGTTTAAAGTATTACTCTCACCATTAACGCTTTTCTCTTATTTAAGTTCCATAGTTATCTTGGCACTGCCACTTTTATCCTTTCTGTATTTACAAAACATGCCCTTTTCTAGGTAATTCTAAGGGAAAGTAAATAAATAGTCTGTATTTATTTTTTATATATTATATGCGCATAAATAAAAAAAGCGAATCAAACGTTAGTTACTTAAGAGCATAATATTTGAATTGAACTTACCTTTATAGGCTCACCGCATTTTATATAGTACTTTTTTATACGATGTGATTAATGATTAAAATATTTCATAGAAGATTATGGCATATTTTAATAATAAAAGTGATCACATAATTATCAAGATAAATAATTACGTCATATAAACCAAGTATCTATATACGTGCCAAAGCTAAAAAGAAATAGCTTCGAATAACTAAGCGTCGTCCGAAATCATCTGAATTGCCGCCGCCACCGACAAAGAGGTCAGCAATCAACTTTTATGTTTGGTTTTATTAAGAAGATGCTCCTTGGCGATAAAAGTAATTTTCCTCTTTCATCTTTTGGACACTCAATCAAACGTTTTTAGAATTAATAGAGTTTTCATACAAAATCTTATTAGAATAATAATATATGACTAGTTCTCAAGTATATATCTAACATTAAGAAAAATAATTTGCATTTTCCATAATAAGGTGCTTATGTTCACTTAATTTCAAGTATATATTTATTGCTACTATTGTCGTAGAATTCATAATTTTTAAAAGTTACAATTCTTTTCGCGCGTTGGGGAATAATGGTGAGAATATTTTTTTACGATGTGTGCGCACAAAATCACGAAAACCGACACCTTGAAGTTAGCTAAAATCTATACTTATATTACCAGTGTTGTTTTTTGGTACAAGCGATAAAATTTTTGAAAAAATTTTTATCTTCTTACGCCAAAGATGTATAACTTCTAACGCGTGTACATGAGTACACACATATTTCTTTTGCATGTTGACCAGTCATAGGTCTTAAAGACCATTTTTAGAGTAATATGCTATTTGGTAAACGAACTTACGAATAACCAGCGTAGAAAAACGTGAAAAATCACAACATATCTAAATATTTTCGCCCGTGCTTGGAGGATGCCTAAATATTAATAACTAAATGTTATAGTTATTTTATTTTGCAACTCTATGAAACTTATAAATCAAGTGACTTAAAAATTTAACGACCAAATAGTTTTCAATGATAATGCTTTTTAAACAAAAGGCTACATTATACCAATTTATTATCATTTTACAATAAAATTACAAATAGTACGTCATTTAAAGTAGTTTTATTAATAGATTTTACAGCTTTTAGTATTTTTAACATACAGTAAGTAAGTTTCCTTAACATTTAATCTAAAAAAAACAGTTTAAACGTACAGCATAAGTAAGCACGATGTTAAAATATTTTTAAGAAAGCACTTTAAAAGCGTTTTAAAGAGCACAAAAAAATAATGTATTTTTAAACAAATATACTTTTTGTTAAAATAGGTTATAATTTTAATAAGACTGTAGCGGTAAAAACAATTTAAAAGATGATAAGATATTAATGCTATTGCTACTTCAGAATTTTTATCTTTTTCTTTTTATGGTTTTATTTGCCGAAGCAGCTTCGATACGTCAGCAATTTTCAATTGAGAATATCTGTTGGTTGTTACAACAAACTGAATAGTAGTTCGGTATTTGTTTACCATCGCACTCCAATTAAGTCCACCGAAGCAAAATTTTGTTTGAAGCTTTTGCCGCTTCTATTTATTTATGGCAAGTCATTAACAATTGTTTTCGAGGAAAAATGAAATGAGAAAAATAGATACAAAAACTTTTACATTTCATGTACAAAAATTAAAACTAATAACTATTATCCTTCTTTAGAGTATTTTATATTAGTACGGTATAAGTAGTGAACTTGCATTGAAGTTGTTCGAATTAGAACTCAGATGGTCTAAAACAATTAACAACGTGAACTTAAAATATCCCAGGTTGCTTTCAAAGGGTCCTTTTGTTTATTTATTTATTTATACTTATTTTGCACAATTAAATTAAAAAAGCGGACTTAATGCCTTGGGCTTTTCTTTGGGAAAAATTGGTTCAGGATATTAATGTGGGTTACAAAAATAATGAAAAAAAACAGTTTCGTACGAAAAGAAAATTAACCCAATAATAAAGGAACTACATATATAAACTTTATATAAATAAACAAACACCATTAAATAATATAACTTAATATTGAAATAATTTATAAAATAAATATATGAAATACATACAAATTATACCAATTCCATACATATATGTAATTTGTATAATTTATTATTGTTTATTATATTATAGTTATAAAGTTGTCATAAGATGTAATTCACCGACGCCGCATCCAAAAAGGTATTTTTGGACTTTTTTTAAATTGAAAATGTCTTAGCCATCCCTGATCTTAATGGTGGCCATTCCACAGAAGAATGGATTGAATAAAGAAAGATTTATGAAAAAAATCAGGCGATGTGAAGGAAAAAGCAGAAGACGGTTATGTCTCGAACGAAGATCTTTTGGTTAATCACTAAGAGGTTTAAAATGGGCATAGATATGTAGGGAATTGAAGAAGGTTAAATAACGAAAAAAGTGTGGCCAAGAGCCCTAGACGTTCTCGTTTCCGTTACCTTGTCAGTTTGTAAACGATGTGACGATACGTGATCATTTTAACGAAGATTGTTTTTTTGTTTTAACATATACATTATTACAATGCCATTTTTTATCTATCAATTACTAATGATGAAACTCAACAGTTTTGTGCCCAATAACATTATTTCATGAGTTTCGTAAAAAAATACATTTATTGAATGACATGTTTCTTTATTAGTCTCAATATTTATAACAACCAACAATTTGCTGTTTTTTGCTCTAAGCAAAATTCAAAAGTTTTATTTCTTTTTTTGAGGACAAAACCGGCCTCTATTGCTAATGAAACTTTAAGTTTTATATCTCAAAGATTGCATAACATATAAGATATAACTATTTGAGAAATAGTGTATTAAATTATCACAGCAAATTCATCATTCTTAAGTTTTCACTGCATAAAATATCAGTTGCGCCATAACTTTTCTCTCATATAATTTTTTAAAAGCAGATGAATAGGTAGAAATACGGAATGAAAGTTTAGATGGGAATCGTCTCTGCTATATAAGACATGTCGTCCCTCCAAAATCGTCGTAAACAATATGATATGAAATTGTTTCACCTGTCGACTACCGCACTTGTACTCGTACTTTCATCTTTCGTACATTGAATTTAAGACTTGTATCTGTAATAAATTAATTGGTAATCTCTATATATTTGTATATATATATTACTCTTGTTAGAGGGGCAATCGATTTTATTATTTAAGAGTTTAAATAAAAATAACATATCATATTACTTACGACGATTTTGGAGGGACGACATCTTAGTTTTAGTTTCAATGGCCGAGCTCATTCGGTAGGTTAAAATATTCAAAATTTTTTTCTGTACTTCTTCTAATCGTTGAATATAGCATCCGTAATAGGGACTCCAGACGACACAAATGTATTAAAGGATTGGTCTCACGAAAGCAAATTAAAGTAATTTGAGTGTATTGGATTCTTGAATGGTTTACTAATTCTGTTAATAAAGCCTAGTGTTCTAAAAGCCCTTTGGATAATTGAGTTTTGGTGTAATAAGAAGTACATCTTACTATCCAATATTATGCCGATATCTTCAATAGAATTGGTTCGTTTTATGCTGTTTGTAATAATTTTGTAATTGAATTAAAAATAAAATACAGAGTATTAGTCATTACAAAACATTTGTCGGCATTTAGAAAAAAATGGTTAGCTGTGCAATATTCAGTCAAGGAGAGAATATCGCACTGTAATTGAGCACAATCTTCAATTGATCTGATCACTGGATTTTTTTTGTCATCGGCATATTATAGGAATTCAGAATGATGTATACTAAAACCAATATCATTGATTTGCAGAGAAAAAAGTTGTGGGCCTATATGAGATCCCTGAGACACCTCGTAGTACAAGTCCAAAAAGCTAGAGCAGAAACCCTGAACGAAAACTGCTTGAGTGTTGGTTCTTTAAATGGGATTCCAGCCATCTCAAGAGACTACCATGAAGAGTTTCTTTAATAACAGATCAAGATTTATTTTATGGAACGCATTTGAAAAGTCAGTGTAGATAAAATCCACCTTAAGGTTACTTCCATCCATGGCTTGCAAAATTTAATTTGTAAATAAAAGCATATTTGTATCGTCGCTACTTAATTGCCAAAATGTTGGTTCTTGAGACAAAAGTGGTTGAAGTTTCAAATTAGTAAACAATTTTTCAAAATATTTTACCGAATGTACATAGTTTAGAAATAAGCTTATATTCCGTTATAAGATCCCTTTTATTAGATTTGGGAAAATGTGTTTACTTCCATATTTTTGGAGGTTTTAAGTAGTAGATAAAATAATTACGTAACAGGTTTAAATAATTCATTCGCATATTTCGATACGAGAATGGGAGAAATACCAACAAAACCGGGTCCTCTATGAATATTAATAGACTTTAACTATTTAAGGACAACATCAGCAGGTTGACAGTATTTATATCAACGGTCGACTCGTTTGGTAGTTGTCTGGTATGTTAATATTCGGATGTGGAATAAACACACTATGAATATAAGTGTTAAATGCTTGACATATATCTACGCCATTAGATGTATTAACTTGGTAAGTAATTTTCTCTGAAATGGAGTTTACACTCCATTTATGGACTTTACGAACGTCCAGAAGTACTTCGGATTCGTTTTAATTTTTTTATTCACAAAAATTTATTCATTGTTTATATCAATGTCGCTTTATATTAGAAAACCTTAATCTAAGTAGAGAAAATTATTGATAATCATTCGGATTTCGGTAAGTTTTTCATTTTTTGTGGAACTGGCTCTTTTCTCCCCCTAATTTTATAAGTGGGCCTGTAAACCATGATGCATGTTTAATATTTTCTGAGACAGTGCGTAAGGGAATAAGTAACTTCATGATAGGAATCCTCCGGAGTAAGTGGTTCGAAGCTAGAGGTCATAAGGATGTTCTTATTACAAAAGACTAAATCAAGGAGCCGATTGTTGACATTAAGTCCGGACTTATACTGGAATAGTAAGGAGTGATTCATGAAGATTGCGGCAAGGGCGGACAATTTGTCGTTATTTGTACGAATATTCATACAATCATGTTCGTCATCATCATACCATTCGGCTTTGGAGACATAAAAGTCGCTCAAATATATATATACATATCATTCGGCTTTATATATGTTATAGCCCTCACTTTTTTGAGCAAAAGATCTATTATTTAAATTTAAAAGAAAAGTACAACAATAATTGTAGCCGCTTATTTAATGACTTTTTAATGCTTTAAAATATTTTAGTTACAGAACTAACTGTAAGCAAACATTTACATTTTGATTTCAAGGACAGAGTGACTTCGTCCGCGAGTAGCAGGTGAAATGTCCGCGAGGTGTGTTGAAATATGCTGCATACTATAATACGAGGTAGGGTGAGTATTTTTAAAGTATGTTAAATATGTCATTGGACACAAAGTTTTATGGCTTTTGCTTCGACGACGACAAATTTACATATTCTCTTACATCTTCATTTCAACCTCTAGTACTTTTCCGTACAGTCTAAAACTACTTATTTGCTTGAAAAATACCACTAAAGCCTTGTTTCAAGGATCTAGACACAAAATTTTGTTTTATGTTTAGCAGAGACGATTCCCATCTAAACTTTCATTCCGTATACAGAGCAAAGTTATGGCGCACCTGATATTTTATTTAGGAAAACTTAAGAATTGTAAATTTGCTGTAATAACTTAATACACTATTTCTCAAATAATTATATCTAATATGTTATACAGTATCTTTGAGCTATATAACTTCAAGTTTCATTAGCAAATTGCAGAGGCCGGTTTTGTCCTCCAAAAAAGAAATAAAACTTTTGAATTTTGCTTAGAACAAAAACAGCATGCGACATTGTTATTGGGTACAAAACTGTTGAATTTCATCATTAGTAATTGATAGATAAAAATGGCATTGTAATAATGTATATGTTAGAACAAACAAAGCAGATCCTTGAAAGCAATCTGGGGCGCATCTTTTGAAGTTCACGTTAAGTTAACGTTGTTTGAGACTATATATATATATATATTATTAGGGTGGTCGTTAAAACTTAAATTTTTATATATATATATATGCATTATATGCAGAGATTCCTATCTATATATTGACTCATCATGATATATCTGGAACCGTAAGGCGTGGCGACTTGAAATTTGGTAAGAATATTCCTTTCGCCGAGTAGAGGTCAGCTAATGACGGATTTTATGAAATTCCAGCGACAAGGGGGGTTGGGGGGTTGCTAGTTAGTTATACAAAATAAATGTTCTTATATCTTAGAAGTACCATTTGTTGAACCATTACAATGTTTGTGATTCTATATATAAACTTTAAATATATTGTTAAACACTATATCCAAAAATATGATACATGAGAAATTTTTTAGCTTTATTTTGTCTTAGTTTTCGATAATATAAACTATATAATATCTATGTAATGCATAGTCATTACATAGATTTATTAGTTATATTACCATAAAAAAGTAAAATATAAAAGGACAACCCTGACCTTTTTAACAGTAAGTATATTATACTATACTTCATCACATGAAGTGGCACTATAAAAGAAGATTGAATTACGACACGAGTAGTATATTTAAGTGAATGAGTGATATACTCAGCGAAAGAACGTCTAGTCCATATAAAAGAGGTGTGAAAAATCTACAACTATATAGGTATGTATACATATAAATTACTTCGTATCTTAGTGTAATAAGCATTTCTTTACAAACCGATAGTCATGTGAATTCCCTATGACACAATTAGACTTGACTAGCTATTATGTGGTCCAATTTTTGGATCAAACCTTTAGAGATAAAGTAAGACAATGTCTTTCATAGTTGTACGTCTGTGACGACGTTTTCTGCAATAAAGTTTAGAGGCTTATATTACTGTATGTTAAAAATAACGCGCAGTAACAAATACAATGGGGCATATTCAGGGCTAATTTAAAGCAATACAATAACTTCTTGCATAAGTAAATGCAATAAATATATTCTCCATTTCATGTAGATAAAATCTGTCACCAATGACGTTTTGATAAAATGAATACCTTAAGAGATTATCATCATATCAGCCTAACGAAGTCCGCTGCCGAACAAAGACTGCCCCCATTAGCTATTTAGAAGTACAATCCTGTCCTTCTAAATAGCTAATGGCTTCCACTGACAACCTTACATGTTTGGACAGGTCGTCACCCAATCTCGTAGGGGGTCGTCCTACACTGCGATGGCCAGTACGAGGTTGCCGCTAGTAAACCTTTTTGTCTTAACGTTTGTTGGTTCTGCGAACCATCTTAAGAGATATCAGAGATTTATAATGCAGACGCAGAAATCGTGGGGCACTTCCGTACAAAAAGCACGATGTTATCCAATAGTATTGCGAATGGTGGATTAATCAGTAAAAGCAAATTAAAGTAATGGTCTATGATATTGTATATCTTGAGTAAACCTCCAAAAACATGCGAATAGTAAATATCTATGTAGGCTGAATAGCGCACAGTAACATAACATAGAATATTTGTCATAAAATGTTAATAAACTCGCTTACAAAGACAACTAATTGTACTGTAGTACTGTATGGATCTTTTTGACTACTTCTGTAGCCTAGTGGTATGGGCGTGTGCTTTAGAAACCGGAGGACGTGGTTTCCAATCCTGCTGGGATTCAACAAATTTTCATTGTTGTTTCCTAGTTGGTTAGGGCAATTTGGGCTGATCACCCAATTGTCTAAAAAGTAAGATGATCCATGCGTCGGACGGACGTGTAAAAAGTCGGTCCACCCACCAACCCGCACTGGACCAGCGTGGTGGGATACTGTACAAAACCCCCGAATGGATAGGGTGTATTAGGTCTATGTCCAGCAATGGACAATAACAGGCAGATGATGAGATGCGATGAGATGGATCTTTAATTTTTTTATTGTCTTAATCATTATATTCCAAGGTAATATTTTAATTAATATTCCTTAAGATAAAAAGTTTTGCAAACATAATTTGTAAACGTTGTGAACTTCTTACTTCTTACTAAATCATTTTGTTATAAATAACAAAACGACCTAGTTATATAATCGACATGCCAAAGATAATCTTGCTTGCTCTATTTCAAACTGGGGCATATTCTATTCACGTTGCAAACTAAAACTTTCTTAAAGGTAACCAGAATTGGCAGTCTCCACGCTCCGTGAGCTCGAACCTACTTTCAATCTATTCCAATAAAAGCAATTTTAGTATCAAGATATACAATCATTTTTGTGTATATTTGTAAGATGCAGAGTGCTTAAAATTTACTAGGGCTATGTTAGTAAAATCTGTATTGATTTGATCGGAAGTACTTAACTAAATATTTTAATTTACCGATTGAGATGCTCTAAACTATAACTATAGTCTCATATTAAAAATCTGTGTATAAAATAAAACAGATAGTTAATATAAATAAATTCATTAAAGCGTATCTTGAAACTGTAGTTCACTATACTTTCTAGAAACAAATTGAAAATTCAATATTGTTAAATTTTGGAGAAACTCAAATTTAAATATTTGTTATTTAGTTGCGTTAATATTGTAATAACTTATAATTACAATTATAATTATCACAATAAATTAACATTTAATTCTTTGATAATTCTGTACAGACATGCTACGGCAAAAAACAAAAAGTGACCAGAGCCAGGGGAAAAGTTAACACGAGATACATTTTACTATTACGTTGTTAATTAAACGTTATATGCTTTTGTCAACCAATTTCTTTTTGATAAAATGCTTTAGCTCAATTCAATTTTATTTACCCAATAAGTATTTTTTTCATTTTCTTTACAGTAATTGAAACGATAAGATGAACTGTAAACAAAATTACTAAAATACGACACGACCCAGTGAACCGTCTACATCACATTTGTCTTTGTACTGTTATACACTTATATAAAGGTTGTTTATCTGTGTTAGTTGGTACAGTGCATATTGCTATGGAGTTAGGGAGCATACAACGATGGATATACTCCACTCCTTTTTTCATGAAAATTTTCTCTACTGAAATCACACTCGTTTCGTTTGCTAGTTTTTCTAATTCTTTATAGCTTGTCTTTGGTGTTCCAAATTTTATACAAGTTTAAAGAAACGGCTGAACAAGCTGAAAGATAATGATTGATAACGCACTTTGCTCTTAGGAAATACAGTATTAAACTTTAGTAACAAACTGCCACAAATCCTTTATACACGTCATTGATTTCATAATGATCAGTTTTGAGTCCTGTGTTCGAAAGCAAAGAGGAAAAATGTTAAGAACATTACTAATTATAATGTTAAGTGTCTATACATGATTTACTTTTATGCATTCACAGAGTTGTAGCAAAAACAATAAATATGAGTACGAAATGTTCTATATATAGATTTATTTTGGTCAAAGGCAGCATTAAATAAAAGCAATAAATTAAGAATAAGCATCGAATGAAGAAGAAGCAACATAGCAGCATTGTAATATACCTCTCACCTTTATTCTGTTATTTATTCAGTAGTTTAAAAATGTCTATTGAAAAGTTATTTCATAAGTATTTTATAAGTATTAGTCAGTATTAGTAAAAGATTTTTTTCTTATCGATAAATAAACCCTATAATTTGGTACCATTTCTCACTAACGCCCGATTGGTTTTACAATCTACCCAAATGACTTGGGAATCCACACAACATATTGGAGACGTTACAATTTTATTATCCTTTAGGGACCGTTACGTTTTATTTTGAGTCATAATTTTCATTCAAGAGGAGAGTTTTACATGCGTTGAAAATTACAGAGAATTTTAATGTAATCTGAATAAATATAAACCGGTTTGAGAGTCGATTGCAGTGTCTATTCGGCGAATAATGTCATTTTATAATTTTCGTATCTTTGCAATTAAGGTTATTTCTCTATATAGGTAACTAGTATTTTTTTAATTTGCTAAGCAGGAAAACTAGCAGTTGGACCACCCATTGACGCCCATTAACATAAGCAATACCAGTAGTATCACCAACGCGCTGACTTCCGTCATACATAGTATGTTAAATATTGATAACCCAGTAAATACGCTGGTACGGTGCTCTTTAAACCGGAACACAGTAGCGTTTTCACACTACTGCTTTGCGGCAGAAATAGGTACTGCGGTGGTACCGCTCCACATGTAAGAATGGGACCTTCCACTTACAAATATTTTACAAGTACAGTAGCAAAAGTACAAGTAATTTAGGGGGTCGACTGTCAAGGGTTTGGCTGGTAAGCTCAAAATGTGTTTATGAACGCGTTAATAGGCAGTTTACTGGTCAGCAAAAGAGATGGCAGTTTATTGGTCAGAAAAATGAGAACTGAAATAATGATGCGGGAGAGAACGCAAGCAATAACTATCTTAGGTGTCATGGTTATTTTAGCCTTTTGCGTAATATAAATATTTTATAGTCACTTAACTTTTGAAAATGTTTATTTTTTCTTTCTACCCTTTTTATAATCTGACAATATTTTGAGATTTGTGGCAAAATTTTAGAGCTGAAATTTGTTGTGCTGTGCTACCAAACCTACCTTGGTCAAATTCAGCCAGCTACCCAGGTGTAGAATCTGAAGTCAGCGTGGACATAGCGGGCTGTTTTCATTACATTTCTTTATAGCGCTAACGTTTTAATAAGTTATAGGAGCCAACAACTAACATTACTATTCATGTAATGATACCTATATTACCTATTATTACCTGTACTTAAATAGGCACAACATTAGAGTGAATTAGCAGAAACCTTGAATTAGAAGTTTGATATACTTATTTAAGGACAAATATACCAGGAGATTAGAAACAAATCGAGTAAAGTTTTGGTCAATAATATATTTTTTTTCGCTTTAAAAATATAAATTCAAAGTAACAATAAGCAATATCTTCAGGTCCATTATACATTTTCATTTCTTTCTCGCTGGATTAGAAACAAAGAAATAAAAATCAAATGATATGTGTACTGATCACTTATTTAAGAATTAGGTTTAATATTTCGTTTAGAAATAATAATTATTTTTTGCGGATTGTAATTAACACTAAACATGAAACTAGAGTTGCTTTACTATCAGTCACCGAAATGTCAGTTTCACGGATAGGCCTCGCATTTGTTTTCTGTAACAGACATTTGCTGATTGTATTTTTGATTTAAACCCGCTCTAGATTTTGGAGATAAAAATCGAATTATTTAGACTTTCATTGAATAGATTTAACTTTTATTTTGTAACTTATACCGTTAATAAATTCTAAATTATGGTATCTCTATTGCGTATCAGTATTATTTCAAAATTTTATTTAAAAAATATTTTGTTACATATTTATATCGGAGGTGGTAAATGCTTTTTTACAGGGGGTCGTATAATGCGGTATCACCACGGTGCCTTTTTCTGCAGCAAAGCATCAGTGTGAAAATACTACTGTGTTCCTGTTTGAAGGGCACCGCAGCCAGCGTATTTACTGGGAAACGAAACATAACATCCTGTGCCTCACGTGGGAATCGCAATCAGGTGGCCCGAATATTTGCCTGCCATCATGGTAATAAAAGTATTGTGTCAAAATTTTAACTTATTTTGGTGTAAACAAAATTTAGTAATGTTCAGTGGTATCGAAGGTATGCGCTTTCGACCTTGTTTTTATGGTTGCAAGAATCATAATGACTTGCCAGTGTTATCTTTAATGAAAATCCGGAAATTTTACCTATCAGTAAGGGGTAATTTACTCGTGCAGCACGCTTAACGCTAATCTCCCTAACGTAAGAAAGACTGTAGGAAAATAGGGAATTATGGGGAATTAATTAAGAAAAAAATCTAAAACTCAAAAACCGTACTGTAACTTATTAATAAAAATACTACTTAATAAGATTCGAGCACGCCTAATGTAGATAAAATAAATTAATAGATATCAATCATAAATAATTAGAAAATAATGTAGTTCTTTATTAATAAAGATTAAAGTGTACATATAATATAATAGTGCTCATATATGCATTCATACGAGATGAACTACCATATTTGAATAATTTCCAAAACCTTATTTTTATTTCTTAATAGTGCTTTAATATTTACAACTAATTCATCGTATCGAACATGTCGCATTTTGAAGACATTGTCTTCATTTTAATCGCTACAATAGCTTTTATAATGGTTTTTAACGGTAGCTTACCAGGATTTGCTTATAAATATTCGCTTAATTAATGAAAATTTGTAACATAAACTGTTAGCTCTAACAGAGTAAAATGTATGATTTAACTAAACGTCACTAATTAATATACTTCCAAGATAGTGTCTAAATAAAGTTTAATGGACGAAAATTAATTTTATTTATTTTTTTGTAATTGTATATTTGACTATTTAAGGACAGAATTGTAGTTAAAACATATTTTTCTTTTATCTGCACAGTGCAATCATAATATTCACACTTTAACCATATGTAAGTAAAATTTACAACTTTAAATAAACCTGACACATGACATTCATCATCATTAACCTGTGTTAGTCCATTGCTGGACATTGGCCTCCCCTAACGCACGCCTTCTCCATTAGAGTGTTTTAGACCGTATCCCACCACGCTGGTCCAATGCGGGTTGGTTGACGGACCGACTTTTACATCCCCGTACGTACGATGAGAAATTTCTGTCATTTCGTCGTATCTTTTCATTGCATTGCAGTAAAAGATACTTTATATTCAAAATTACCAAAATATTAAATAATGGTACTGTGTATATTTCCTTTGTTTACTCAACTACGTTTTTTAGTTACTATCGTTTAAACTTTAATTTGCTGTGGTGTAATTTTAAAACTTTTAATGGATCGCTAATAAAATCAAACTTTTCTTATATACTTTTGCTGGCTACTTTTTGTTGTTCTATTCTGATCTCCGCAAGCCAAAGTGGTAATCTGTATTCGATGAAAGGATTTAGTGAATTTCGCTTCCTTCCTTAAGCGACTTGCAAAAATTGTTGTTAATAAGGGGGAGGCGATTTGGATCCAAACTCTCATCTTTCTTATAAACAATAGTTACCCTCCTTTCAACATCATGAAGTTTTTTTAAACCGGAGGGCATGGGTTTGAATCCTGCGGGAAGTCAACAATTTTCATTATTGTTCTCTAGTTGGTTAGGGCAATGTGGGCTGATCGCCCGATAGCTGGGTAGTATGATAATCTAGGCATTAAAAGGGCATATAAAATGTCGGCCCTACACTGTATATCTTCCTGCCCGTGTCGCTTTTCTATCCCATCGAACTATCCGAATCAAAGAAAGAATTGTACTCTTAAGAGATGTATTCCTAAATTAATTCTTCGATCATAGGTTGCTTTAACGTTTATTACACTATTTTTACCTTAAATACTTTACCTTTCCATTAAAATCCCCTAAGGGGACCAACCGATAAGTATTTAAATTGCAATAAATAAACTTGGTCATATAAGCGATAAAAATTTATATGTGCCTTGTAAAAGTTATATGTTAATTAGTTTTAGTAGTAGAGATTAATTTGTTTTTTTGCTAAGATTTGGTTTTAAATTCTTAAGTATCGGTGGGTATGTTCCCGATACTTTATTTTTTAATTTATATTATAAAATATTTTTTTCAGTTACACAAAATTAACGCATTTATTTACTTAAAATATGTCCTTTTATATAGATTTACGCAACGTAAGGATATATAGTGAGTAGTTTATTTTGAAATTTTAAGTTTTTTTTGTAGCTCTAATATCTAAGAAGGTGTTTTGTCTATTATTTTATAACGATATTTAGTTAAGACACAATTATAAATGAGACTTATGTTGATGAATAATAGCTACATTTATCAACCCTTGGGGCTGGTAAATCTCTCGCTTAATTACGATTCGTGACTAGTGTTACAACATTTTGATCCTATATAAGAACAAGGCTTGTAATATTTTGAATACCTTATTTAAATACAATTAACGCACTTTTTAACTGGCTCCGTGATTGGCATTATCCAGGCCCTCGAAAGTTGGTCTAATCAAATGCTTCAAAAAGTCACCACATCAAACTTTTCCCTTTTTCCACTAGAAAACCCAGAATGTTTGAATTATTGGTAAAACATTTTAACAGAAAAGTTGAAGGCACAAAATGTTGAGAAACATTACCGCTGTCGCTATTTTCTTTTAAAGCACTCTTCTTCATCTTCTGTCTATTTTCCCCAGTTATTTGGGGTGGGCCCTCATTGTCCTAGGTCTCCAGAAAGCACAAATCCTTAGAGGCTATATTGTGAGTAATATTGTAAGTAATTACATATAACACATGCTTTCATTACGTACATCAGCAACAAGTCTTTCTTTAATAAGGTAGAAAGTGACATTGACACTCTAATATAATCTGGCAGCCTGTACCACAATTTCATAGCCTTCATGGAAAAGGAACTCCCAAAACAACTTAATTTACGTAGCGCCCCTACGTAAATTAAACAAAGCACCAAATCTATAAAGCAGGGCATTGCTTTGACCACTACTCTGGCAACTTCTTCAGACAGGAGAGAAAGCGAGGATCAAATAGAATTTACACAAGGACATATAAAAGATTTTTAAATTATTCTTACCCCTAAATATATAATAAAAAAGAATTGAACCTATTCTACAATTGGTAGCAACCTCTACATCCTTTGTGTTTCAAAAATCACTAAAACTATTGTGTATTTTATGAAATACTTTTTATTGACTTGTTGTAAATTAAGGATAAAGCTGAAGCTAATTAGTTAGAGCTTGCTTTAGTACATGAGTAGAACCTTATTGAGGCAAAACGCATTAAAGAAGTTCATTAAAAAGATTAAAATTTTATAAATTCACATTGTGGGAGTTTATGTTTTACTTTTAAGTCATAATTTTTTTTGAAAAGATAAATAACTTCATGTTTTAAAGTGACGTTATTAGATATATAGTAAAAAAATTTTCTATAATGTGCTAACACATAGGACATGCTGCCGTTAAATAAATAACACTCATGGGTCATTTCAACTTTATCTTTGTGATGTACGGTTATATTTTATGATGTAGAAACTTAGTTATGATTTTGACAAGAGAGAATCTTTTTGACGTGACAGCGTCGTAGAAGTTCGTGATTAAACAAGCTGTGTGAAACTTTTCTCGTTTTGACCTAACTTTTCTTGGATATAAATTTAATATAAATAAATATATAAGTAGTTTTTAACTAATTCATTTTAATTAAAATTATGAAGCTACATGTTCTGTCATCTTAATAGTTTCCTGTGATAGCCAGCTTACGCTTAAATATGGCTTGATTAATTTTCAAGGGGACGCACAGAAATTACTGAGTTTTACTACGCCTTTGCCTATGTAAGCCTTAGGTTAGGCTTATATCCAATAGAATCAGGCAATATTCTATTGACATCACTTACATTTCTCTAATATTTGCAATGTAGTTATTCCATTAATAACGTTTTCAAAATATTATTTTTACATATTGAATTTTTTTCATTTTGTTTAATTAATATATTTGTAACATTTTTTCCACGTTTTTAAAATATTTAAGGGGCAAGTACAACACACAATACACGTAATAAATTAATTATCTTTGAATATTTTTATAATTAATTTATATCTCACTATATATTTTAAGTTTAACTCCAACTTCTGATTTCTTTTTAAATATGTATAATACAAATACATCAAACTCATAAGCCCCTTTGATATAGCCTTAGAGATTTTTTACGGAATTGTGTTTAAATTACGAGTAATGTAAATCCAACCCGTGAATATGTAACTGTTTACTTTCGAAATTTTAAAGCGTTTCTACATTGTTGTACTTTACAATGCGAATGTTATTTTAATATTGACTATTATTGAGCTACCCAAGCCTTAAACGTAATACAAATTTTGCCACAAATTATAAAATTATGTTATGCAAGGGTCTGTTTTTTTAAATGTTTTTATTTGTATTTAAGACAATATCTATAATAAAAGAATTTCTGAAGAAACAAAGAATCTTAAATTTTCACTTATAAAATTTTAAAAATCTCTTTGAGATCATATTTATCTTTTTTGTTTTCTGAAGATCATAAAGGAAACTTTTTGTACCAAAAATATTATCCATTACACAAAACCATAAGATACATTACAATGAATACTAAGAAAAGCTTTTTAATTTTAAAACAAAAGCGGCTTAGACGGCACTCTATGAATTTTTATTATCATGGAGATCAAACAATAATGCCCTGGGGTGAAGTCTTGTCAAAGACTTAATAAAATCGTTGAAAACATTTATTTATATCTCTTAAGATTTCGAAAACATTAAATTTTGTAAAAAGTACTTAAAATACTTGAAAGATACATGAACACAAATATTTAAAGAATTAGTGTTCTTCGGTCCTGATATAAATTTATAGCGTATTTAATCAAATGCAATCTTATTAAATAAATTACTTTTACGGTTTATCCTCAGGTAACTACCTCTGACACAGCTGCTGGAAAGATGTTCGAAACGTCGAATTTAAATATGTAAAATAACGCGTAAAATCCGTAAAAAGTAATTTTGTTTAATAATGTATAGTATTCGCGTAAAAAAAACAATTTTAATGTAATAGACATAAAGTGATATATTAATAATCCGCTTCTCTGTTTAACATATGTTTTAACTACACAAAATATTGGGTAAATAGTATGTATGTCTTAAAGTTAGGAATTGTTATTATTATATTGTTATTGGTGATGCTCTCTAGTCGTAATGTCACTCCTCACTAATGATTGTTTTACAGACACGTTTGTAATGGCATTGTTCAAGTGAGATTGAGATTTCGAGTAACATTCACGCTGAAATATGCTTTCTATTATATATTTACGCTAAAATATTTTGTCTTTTGTTTTCTCAAAGGAGAGTAATGACGAATTATATTTAAATTTTTGTGACAGCAAATACAAATATCTGTAAGAGATTCATATTATGACATCATCATCATCATCTTAGCCCTTCTCCGCCCACTGCTGGACATGGACCTTTTCACATGAACAGCCAAGACTGCGATCCTCTACACGCATGTAACTAGAACCGGCTACTGCGCGAGATCGGCATCCCACCTGGTCGGGGCGACAAACGCACATGTTCTTTCCCAAACTGCGGACTTCCACCAGAACCTTATTGGCCCATCGGCCATCGGTTCTACTTCAACATGCCAGCCACTGCCACTTCAACAAGCTAATCCTCGTGCACTATGTCGTGACCTTAGTTCTTTGCGGATAATTCAGTTAGAATTTTTATCAGACAAGAATCTAAACTGGTGCGCTCCATAGCCTGATTGAGCTACGTGCAAATTTGTGGACCAAGTCCAGAGTCAGTATCCAGTTTCGGCTCCCATTAGGTCATCACGGGAGTACGCATTGGTCAAAGACTTTTCGTCTTTAAATTCTGCGGTATCGGCGACATGAGAATATGGTTCGTTTCTAAATGCTGCCAGCCAACAATCCTCCATCGCTTCCCTCTCAAGTTTGCTCTTCCAACTGCAAATTTGCCAAGGTAGACATAATTCATCGAAAACTTCGAGTAACACTTAACATTAACTGGCCTCGGAGAAGTTCGTTGAACATGACTTTCGTCTTGTCCAAGTTCATCCTGGGCCAATGTCGTCAGGAGGATTCTGTTTAAACTGTCAACATTCACTGCAAGTCCTCAAAGGTCTCGGCAATATAACGATATCGTCGGTCAAAACGGAGTAGTGAAAGTTACGGAGTCTTAAACATCCTCCAAAGCATTGTTGACAGTTTCGAGGAAAGAACATCCCCTGTCGCACTCCTCGATGCATTTGATTGGTCTCGTTCGACCCCCGGAATTAGGACAGACATAGACACACCACTATAGAGACCTCTCAACACCTCGATGTATCGATAATCGACCTGACACCGTTGAAGGGCATCCAGAACAGCCCAGGTTTCTACAGAGTCAAAAGCTTTTCATAGTCCACAAAGGCAAGGCAAAGTGGCTGATTGTACTCGTAGGTCTTTTGTACAACTTGCCTTATGGTGAAGAATGGTGCTAAATCCTCTGCGAAACCCAGCCTTCTCCGGTGGCTGGAATCCATCAAGCTTATTGGTGAGGCGATTCGTCACTACTCCGAGAACAGCTTGTATATGTGACTTAAAAGCGAGATTGGTCGGTAATTTTGAGGAGAGTATTGTCTCCTTCTTGAAAAACAACACAACCTCGCTTTCGAGCCGTGCTTGGAAATGCCTCTTTGAAGGACGGAATCGAATACCTTTTGTAACGCACTTAGAACAGGGTCCCCCCTGCCTGAAGCAGTTCGGTCGTGATTCCATCCTTCCCAGGAGCCCTCCCTCCTTAGCTGCCTGAGAGCCCGACTAACCTCATCAAAGCTGACGTTAGGAAGCTCACCAGAATGATGTCGAGTCAGACTAGCATGGTTTCTTCCGAGCTTTTCCACAAAACCTTCGACCCTCTATTCTGCTCAATCGCTCTAGTTATTCGTTGCGTATTTGAGCAGTGAAAGTCTCGGCGTAAAAGTTTGCGGATCCGCTTGGAAAGAATTTTCACATCTGTCGAAGGATATGGAGGAACGTCGGCAGCATTAGGAGACCATCCTTATGTTGCCGACGTTCCTCCTAAGATTGAGCGTCCCATCGGAGAGTTTGGACTTCTCGCCAGTACGCACTCCTACAAAACCTTTGACCCACATCCGTATGCAGTCCACCACGGCATCAAGGGCCTCGTCAACTGCCATTGTGGTTTTCGATATGTTAAGAGCATATAATCGGTTTTTAAATTCCATTTCGAATTGGTCAGAGCTCATCACGGTTTGCCGGAAGTTAGGTGGGAGAGTAGACCTCACCAAACGGACCCGCTCTTGCTGGAAATCTAAATTCAGTATACCTCTCACTAGTCAGTTCTCGCTTCCGATTTCAAACCTATTTATCACAAAGACATCCCTGAATATGTGTTTCCAGTCCGTCATGATGAAGTCCATCTCGTTCCTTGTCACAGTATCGGACTCTGCCATGTCCACTTCCTGTGAGGCCTCTTCTTAAAATATGAACTCATTAAGAAGAGCCCTTCCTTCTCGAGGAAGTTTACCAGCATCTGTCCCTGTGATTTCGACTGCCGACACCGTGGGGTCCTAAACACGATTCAATACCCTGTCGTACTCCCCTTTGGCATTAAAATCCCCATGACAACGTTATAGTGGGCCTTGTGGGTGTTATGTAGGCCCGGGAGACATCCGCGTAAGTGGCCTCCACTTCGTCGTCAGGGCGTGTCGAAGTGGCGCGTACACCTGTATCACTCTGAGGGAATACCTCTTAGTGAGTTTAAGAACAATATACGCACCCTACTCGACACGCTCCAAATTACGACAATGTCGTCAACAAGGGATTTATTAACGAGGAATCCCTCGCCACCTTATGACGGATGGTCACCCTCTCGGAAGGCGAAAAGGTGACCCGATGTCAAGGCTATGGTTTCCACTCCTGGTCTTCGGACTTCGCATGACCCTAAAACGTGCCATCAGATCCTGCCCAGTTCTACCTCCAGCTCGGCCAGGTGTTCGCCAAGTCTCAACGTTCGTCCATTATACGTAGCCAGTTCAAGTTAATTACGTCTTGTTTTTATAACGAATGATTCAGTAAAAATAAACTAAAATACATGAGAATTTAAACTCGGTATAAAGTTATAAGTGATCAAAATTACTTATCCTGATGATTGTCTTTGTTATCTATTCTTCTATTATAACGACCTTCTAAAAATTGTTTTAAACTGTAAAGCGTTCTAAAATTATTAAAAGAGTAATTTAATCAAGTGCTTTTCCTGACGTTCTCGTGGGTTCATTTTAGCGGTAATTATTTATGCCATTTTTTTATCTTAATCATAAATTATATTGCTATAATAATGTAAATTATAATAAAAAACTATACTATTATATAATATAAAATTATACTAATTTACTAGGAAAATTTGACCAATATAAATTCTTTTTCACAATAATGTACTCTCCTCAAAGTTTTCCAATACACTTGCAATTTTCACACAAATTGTTACATAAAGTTTCATATCTGTCCTAAGTTTCATGTACTGTAGAAACAATAGCACTGTTATATTATATTTTTAATTAATTTTTACAATTTTATCTTAATTTGGTCTATTATAATTAGGTTTTAATTTCGTTTAATATTAATAAAATAATTAAACCTGTTCAAGTAACTAACTATGACTCCAAATTATGATTTAGCACTTGGATTATCCAGAGTTAATGATGTTTGCCTTATTTTTCTAGATTAGGGATATGAATACAATTTAGTAAAAATGTATTGCTTAATTATATCGTGATTTAATCTGTTAGGACTAAAAATGTCTCTCATCTATATGAGAGTCATAGCCGACCAGTGATGTCAACAACCCATCACCCATCTAAAAATATATTTTTGCCATAAATATTCAATCGTATGAAATTTTCCAAGATATACAAATAAATGTAAAAGTAAGAAAGCCTACTTAATATGAGCCCTACATTGGAGAGCCAATTGACCATCACACTGGATACCGTTGCATAAGTAGAAAACTTGTGTTAAAAAGTTTTAATAGTTTACTTAAAAAATATTCATTAAAAATTTAACTAGCATCATAAAACTTTCTTATCTATTCTTAATAACCATCAAAAGAACCTTAAATTCATTTATTTACATATAAATATTTTTTTGCTAAAAGCAACTAGAAGTACTTATGGATAACTGCTACAACTTTTTGTTGTTCGTACTTATACGTATTTTTTACCGTTTGCCTTTTTAATAAAACTAGAAATTCTGCTAAATGTAATTTAATTACAGACATGTCTGACCGTAATTAATGAGGTTAAAGCAAAAAACAGAAAGTAAACCACTTTAAGCGGCAAACGGTCCGGTTTACAGATTTTAAATTTGTTAAAATGCGTTTTGATGAAGTTTTATAAAAAAAATATACATAAAGAAGAGTATGCGGTTCACTTTAAAAAATTTAGTTTTCAGTATATTTTACATATGAACGTTACAAAAGCAGTACACCAAAAATAGGAAAAAGCAAATATGAATTATTACAAATATAGTTACCTCCGTGTCTGAAGTAGCCTTCGAATGTTCTGAAGAAACATATATATTTTTTTTTTCTAGTTATTTTGAGCTAATTTTATAATATTGATAGACGACTGTAAAAATATATGTAAGTTCGTCGTCTACTTCGTGAAATTAAACAAGCTCTTAACGTATATTTAATATGCAAATTGATAGGAAATTGCTACACGCATTTTAATAATAAAACTTATACGTATGTAAGCTATAATCTTCGTGGTCTTAAACCTTTAAACTTTTCTTTAACTGTGACCGGCACAAAACACGATTAGTACGTTCGCGAACCTCCTTGTGTTTTATTATATTTAGCTTTATTATAATTACATAATTTTAAAATATAATTGTATAGTGCATATTTATGACTTCAGCATTTATTTTTTGCAAACTTTACTTTGTTATCATCTCTTTCATGGGGCCATTTTTCAAACTTATCATGGGGTCGGCTTTAAATCCAACCAGATTTACCTGAATAACAGTTTTTACGCAGAAAAATGTACTATTCTAATGCATGTTTTAATCATTATTCTTATTTTATCTTTCAATCTTTTAACGCATTTACGACACGTTAAAAGATATATATTTTACGGAATTGGACACTCTTTTAGCTGCTATTAGATATTAAATAGTAAAATTTAAAAGATTATATCTTAACTGTAGGATTATTGAGGTTGTTAAAAATACTATCGAGTCTTAAATTATTTTGATGTTCATGTCCGACGCGAGTATTCATTGCGGAAATAGACACGTAAACGTGGTAGCTTTTACAAATTCACAAGGTTTTTGGTTGAACATGTTAGTAATAAACTTTCATATATACTACTAATAACATTGAAAAAAGAATTATCGAATGTGTACAGTATTTACGTATGTACTAAAATTCGAAATTTCATAATTTAAAACGGCTTTTTCAATGTTTTTGTAGAGTTCATCACACTTTGACTGTGAGTTTTGTAAAGTTCAAAGACTTCTTTAAGAATATAAAAAGGTTTTTGTATAAAAAGGGGAAATTATATGTGAAATCATTTTACAGGTTGATGTTTAGTCTGTACAATATACGGCTATTTATTGAAATTATTACATCCATATTGTTGATAATACATCCCCAACCGATCTCTTTTTGCAGGAAACCGACTGACCGAACAGGAAAGCATTAAATTACTGTATTTCAGTATACTTTTGTCCGTATGGAAAAGGATAAAAGGAAATATCGTTGATTTATTAAAAATGTATTCATGTTAGCAAAATTACTATAATTAATATCAATTAACACAATAAATCAACACTAAATAGTCTTCTGACACGTCAGTAAGTCCCATTTTGTTTGTTGATAGCTTATGTAAAAATTTCAAAAATTCTAACTTAATATATACTATAACAACAGTAAATGTAGAATATGCTTTACAGTTATAATTATAAGTAGTTTACAATAATATCGACGTGACAACGTCTTATAAATTGGTCCAAGATATAGAGACTCTAGAAAATTGTATCACAGCGCCGATCACGTAACGCTCTCCATGAGCAACCATAAGAGAAAGTGAAAGTCACGCGTCTCTCTTACTCGTGCGCGGTTGGCCTGCTTAGTTGAAAGAGGGACGGATAGAAAGAGAAAGAGGAGCATGCTTATCGGTTCAAGCCTGGCGTCTCTCTTACACTCGAGCGGCGAATTTGTTATTGATATATTTTGAATTGTTATTATTATTTGATTCTTCTTCCTACTATACGAATGAATATTCACATAACAATCATTCTGGCACGAAAACACATTGTCACATATACCTTTCGCCCGTATACCGGTTTTACAGGCAACCAATTTTTGGAGCATTTTTAGTTCACGAACCAAAAGCGGTTTTCTTAAGTGGTGTGCCTTTTTACAAGGGAACGTCTAAGGTACTGACACCGCTTATTTCTGTGCAATACACTAGCATACAGTAGTAGTAGTAGTAAGTGAACACTACGGTCTTTTGGTTTAAAGGGCACATTGGCCAGCGTAATAAGTGCTAAGACATGAGATGTTATGTCTCGTTTATCCACTGGCACAGACCGGATTTATGGCGTCTAACGGTTGCTTTTATTACGGACAGGGCGTATCTCTTAACTAAGGGCGTAACACTTAAAACATGGCCGATTATTTAGTGAAGAGATTTATTGTTCAAGTGTTATATTTTATTATAGTATCATAAAATGATTGTCTAGTAATAGTGGTAACATTGATTTTACAGTATTATACAGTTTATTATTAACGTATCTATAAAATTAAACTTGACTGATAATGTTCACTATACAGGAAAATTTTATGTATAAACAAAACTTTTTTAGTTATTCTTTTACGATAATTTTTCGATGGTACACATAATACACATGAAGTGCAGAATGTTTAATGCTCAAATAAACATATCAATAACAGACGTACATACTTCATCAACCTGTATTACTCAACTGCTGGACATAGGCCTCCCCTAATGCACGCCTTCTCTAGGGGGTTTGGACCCTATCCCACCACGCTGGGCCCATGCGGGTTGGTGGGTGGAGCGACTTTTTACATGCCCATCCGACGCACAGATCATATTACTTTTGAGACAATTGAGTGATCAATGACAATTTTGTTGATTCCCCGCAGGATTCGAACCCACGACTTTCAGTTTTTAACGCACCCGTCCCTACCACTAGGCTACGGAGGCAGGCAACAGAAGTACGCATTGTAATCAAAAAGCTCTTGCAAAATAAGAAACTTAATTTAAAAGTAATATTATTCGTATTGTAAAAATTTTGGGTTGTAAATAATAATCTTATCGCATCAACTTTTTTGCTTTCAGAAAAGTTTATGTGTTACACAAAAGGCAAACTGCGGGGGCTGTTCAAAATCGCCTCGGGATTCGAATGAAGGCTCTGACTCTATAACGAAAATGAAGAATCGTTTTCACAATTATGTCTTAGATAAATCGATACTACGGCCTTCATTATTTTGAGATAGTTAAACATTCTGATCGGATATTTGACAATCGTTTAACTTAATTTATTTTATTCCGGGACAAATATTTCCGAAGCATTGTGAAAATTCCCATTGATTGCAAGTTTGACGGTATAAAAAAGTATGTCTATTACTACAGTTTTAGTACTTGCCTCTAAGCATTTGTAATTTTACATTCGCAAAAAATCTTTCACAAAAATCAACAAGAGTAATTGGCGATCATGATATGTTTGATGGGTATTTATTAAATGTAGTGTATTGGAAATTGAAAATAACCAGTTTACGGATATTATTGCATTCAGGTTGTATGGTTATAGTTCAAATTGAATTAACAGAGTGAATCTTGCAGTTTTTTTAACCGACATCCATGATCACCACACAGCGCTGCCTACCGTGTGACATACGATGTTGAGTCTCGTTTACCCAGTAAATATGGTTACGGTGCCCTTCAAACCCGAACACAGTAGTGTTTTCACACTACTGCATTACGGTAGAAATAGGCACCGTGGTGGTACCCACCCAGACGGTCCCCTGAAAAAAGGTAGGTTGTGATCGAAAAAAATCAAGGTTACTTTATGGGCGTCGATATGCGCCTCACCATTTACTCATATTATAGTGCCCGCATCAATTTGTTGAAATTCTTAAATTAATAAATGATTCATTTGTCTTGAATTTACTTTTTTAAGCAATAATTAAACAGGTCCGGATGGTTATCAAATTAAAATCAATACAAAGCGTCATTAGTACTCCGGTCGGCCTGAAATGTGTTATATATATATATGTGAAATTACGTTTGGTTTACCCAATGATTACTTTTTTTTTATCCTTGAAGTTATGCTTCCAGACTTCTTTAGTCCCGGATGGTTATCAAATTAAAATCAATACAACGTTAAGCGTCATTAGTACTCCGGTCGGCCTGAAATGTGTTATATATATATATATATATATATGTGAAATTACGTTTGGTTTACCCAATGATTACATTTTTTTTTATCCTTGAAGTTATGCTTCCAGACTCATGTCTTTAGTAAGCTTCATCTAACACAGAGTTCGCGAGAAGCTCCCGTCCCCACGAACTAGGTGGCCTACATTTTTTGCTAAAAATTAAGGCCACACGTACAGAAGGTACGTGAGTTAGGCATTAGTTTATATCTCCTAAGGGTCGTCGACGATCGGTTTACGGACCGGGGTGCCGACGGTCTGGCGACTGTATTAATCGATTGCTGGGGGCAGTGAGAACTGCCCTGGAACGCGGTTGTATCTAGTATGCGCGGTGTGTGTGTGTCGCTGTGCTCGAAAGCGAGGGCGAACTACAGGTGATGTGTCTATCCTACTCGTGTGGTGTGTAGGGTCTGATGTCGGGACCCCCGTTGTGTCCGGAGTCTCAGCGACCCCTTCCTCGTCCGGTCGAGGAGAACGTTTCGCGGTCTACGCTTTTGAGTAGACACGTTTGGATCGGCCGTATACGTTCCTGCTTTTACCAGCAGAGGGTTACTGTGGTTGACTTCTTTATCTGTGTGTTTGCGAGTTGACTTTTTAGAGTGCTCGCATAATGTCGGCAATTTGCAGTCGCTGTGTAAATCTACGTTTCGTTGGTACCACTGCACCCCGGTGGCGCGGCGGATGAATTTGTTTTGAACTACTTGTAGTTGGTTTAGAAGTGTGGAGGATGCGTGAGCGAAAGCTTGGCATGCATAAGCCATGATTGGTCGTATGCATACCTTGTACAACTGCCTCCGTAGCCTAGTGGTATGGGCGTTTGCTTTAGAAACCAGAGGTCGTGGGTTCGAATCCTGCGGGGACTCAACAAATTTTCATTGTTGTTTCCTAGTTGGTTAGGGCAATTTGGGCCGATCACCCAATTGTCTGAAAAGTAAGATGATCCATGCGTCGGATGGGCATGTAAAAAGTCGGTCCACCCACCAACCCGCATTGGACCAGCGTGGTGGGATACGGTCCAAACCCCCTAATGGATAGGGGTGTATTAGGGGAGGCCTATGTCCAGCAGTTGACTATCACAGGCTGATGATGTATGTATGTATGATATACCTTGTACAATAGAAGTTCATGTTTGAGTGACATTTTACTGTGAGAATTCGTTCGGTGATAGAGTCTGAACCAATGATTACGATAACTATCTTGATTTACTTTATTAAGATTGATGGCGGTGATGATTCTGTATTGCCTCTTTATAAAGACGGAATTCCGTGTTCAAAGTAATCTGCTAGGTATAGCTGCAAAGTAATTCCATTATTAAATTTCATCATCATCATCGTCATCAGGCTTTGATAGTCCACTGCTAGACATAGGCCTCCCCTAATGCACCCCTATCCATTAGGGGGTTTTCGGACCGTATGCCACCACGCTGGATCAATGCGGGTTGGTAAGTGGACTGAGTTTTTACATGCCCATCCGACGAATGGATCATCTCACTTTTCAGATAATTGGGTAATCAGAAACAACAATGAAAATTTGTCGAGTCTCGCCGGATTCGAACCCACGACCTACGAAAGCACACATCTTTACCACTAGGCTACGGAGGCAGTTAATAAATTTACCATCACAAATGTGAGTCGTTACTAAAGGCGATGATAGCGAAGCTACATTAGTAACCAGAACTTTTAAAACTTTTTAAGTAACTCAGGTATAATTATGATGTTTTAGCTGATTCAGGTTATTATTGCCATGATTACTTATTTAAGATATTTATTTTAACAACGTATTACGTATATCTTAAACTTCTTGAACATAAGCATACAATAATTAAGACGATAAACTTAACAATAATACAAGCGTATAAAATAAGGCTTTCAATATACGAACGCCTGAAGCAAAATGAATATTAATTTCCTACCAATTTAATATGATTGCCCTATAAAGGTTTAAGGGATCCGTTAATTAACGCTTATAAGTCCGCTTCACTGATTAAGCTCATCAGTAATGAAATACTTAATCAATGTGTGCATCCGGCATAAAAAATGTCTAAATAGGCTCAAAGCTTAAATCTCAAATGTCTTATATATTTTATATTAGCAACCCTCCAACCCCCCTTGTGGGTGGAATTTCGTAAAATTCGTTCTTACCTGACCTCTACTCGACGAAAGGAATAAAATTAAGTCGCTATGCCCTATGGTTCCAGGAATATCGTGATGAGTCAATATATAGGTGGGAATCTCTTTACATATATAGATGATACGTATATATTATTCATCAACAAATTGATAATATATATAATAAATAATTTTGAACGAATACTACGTAATTAAATAAAATGACTTTACGGATTTTATCGCATTTATTATAAATTTTTAAATTCCCGACTATCGAGCACTTTCCAGCGGCCGTGGTCAGGGGGTCATTTAAAAATGTAAAATAAACGAGATAAAATCCGTAAAGTCATTTTATTTAATAATGTATAATATTCGCGTAAACAATAGGAATACTACGTTATTTTAATAGCCTATCCTAAAGATCGATCACATTAAAAAATGCTAATACATTCAAAAACATTAATTTTGATGAATATGTTTACACCTTGGTATTGGTTGCTAATTTAATTAATTTGTTATATTTTAGTATACATCTCTCAAATACTTGATTTGCGTTTGCTTGTAATACGATATAACAATTCGTCAATTATTCAGAAAAACACAGTCATCAAAACTCAATCACTAACGTATATTCCTCTTGATAATAAGAGGCATACTAATAATAATATATTAGACACAAACAGAAATATTTTTATTGTATGCATAAAACTTCAGATCTTTGGGAAACAAACACAATCTATGGTTTTGTATAACACGACCAAATCTGGCAAATACGTCGCATATAGCCTATAAATTTATGTAACAGCCAACTTCACATATCAGGCGGAAATATTACAACGATATACATTGTTTTTAGACCAATACGCATAGTTTGACCGAAATATGCAGCGTGCTTGAGTAAACAAAATGTAGGCGAAATTTCAATCGTTCTTGACATTAATTCAGTGTACTTGAGTCTTTCGCTCGATTAGTGAAATTAATTTATTTAATAAATTCTTTCTTTCTTTCACCAGTTTACTCAACTAACATGTGATTAGATTTTAATCTATGCAGATAAACAGATTAACAGAAGAGCTGATTAACAGATTATACGTAGAGCAGCTGGCATTTCATCTATTAAAACTAAAGAGAAAACTGTTTTATATTTTATTGATAATTACAATCTACAATTCAATAACTATAAAATTATAGGCAGTTTTTACCAGAACTGAAAAAAGATACTAAAAGTAAGGATATTGTTGAAACAACAAGAACAGACACTCAACAAGATATTATTCCTTTTTGTATTATAACGATGAAATCCCTCCTATAAGAAATATTTCCCTCCGATTTTTATATTTGCTTTGACAACCAACGAAATATAATATGGCGTTTCTTTCCTTTAATATAAGCGAACGACGTGTTTACTGAAGAAAACGAGGATTTATTTTTATAATAATAATTCTTTAACAATCGTAACAAAAATCTTTTTTAAAGAGGTTTCAGCGTAAGCAATACTCGTTTTTCTAAACAACAGTATAAGTTACGTATGCCTGAAGCTGTAATTCATAGAAAAAATCTTCACAAGAACTGTAGAGTTCTCCTTTATAATGTAATGATGAATGAAGGGATTAATGTAATGATAGAATCTGTTTTATTTATTTTATGTAACTTTAAGCTAGCCTTAAAATTGTCTGAGATTTTTCTATTATCTTCGGATCAAAATTATTTTCGAGAATGTTTAATTTAGTGTCTAATAAATCAATACACAATTTTTAAAAATTATCTATACAAGATATTATCTTATGAAATTTGTCAGTATTTTGTCTGCACCGGTGACTGAAAGGAATGAAATACGATGATTTTGCTTTTTTATCCAAAATTTTGTTCAAAAATCCCTCTTGTCCTCTGTCTCAAAGTATTATTTGATTTTCATGACAATAAAAACACAAAGGGTGCTGTCAAAGCCGCTTTTGTTTTTGAAACGCAGTAACATTTTTCTTGGCATCCATCCGATTATTTTTTAAGGACACTCTTTCGATAAAAGAAGTCTCTTTTGAGCTTCAACTAGCAATGTTTTATTTATAAAATATTTAAATCGAGGCGCTATTTCATAAACTCGAATATAAAAATAAATAATTGTTCCTTGAAAATTTTATTTAATACAAAAAAATCTAATAAAAAATCCTAAATAATTACGAATACAAATAAAATTAATAAGTTACTTACCCACAAAGTTATTGATTAGATTTTAAAGATCCCTACTTTAACCTATAAAAAATGGTAAGCAATATGAATAAAAACAAAAGAAAACTTTCAGGTTAATATAAAATGAATCTTACTTCACATAAAGTGCAGACGACGTGGCAGATATTATGATGAAAATTGTTAAGGTAAAAGACAATAGCCCTTGAAGTGATAGAAAAATTGTTAGCTTCGTTACCAACTTTTATGCTCTTTTGAAATAGATTCTAATAGTAATCATACGAATTACGTCACAAAAAATTCTGTAAATGAAGGCAGCATGTTTTAAGCTACTGTCTAACAAAGTTAAAGCTAATATTTATTCTCTCTCCGCAAAGTACAACAATTTAGGGCTACTTTCAAATTCTAAAGGTAACATATACTGTATACAGTAACATATTCAAACAATGAAAACACAAATTTCAAAAAAAAAATAATTGAAAGCGATATAAAGTGAACATTGTGGGTTTTTTATGTTTCTTAACGCTATTACAGTATATTTTTTAGTATTATATTCATGAGCATTCCAACGTTTTTTCCTAAATTCCTTATACACGATAGCTGCACAGCTCTATGTTTTATACTGTTATATAGTAAAAGCTCTTAATATCAATACGAACGATATCACAATTAAGACGTAATCTTAAGGATCCTGAAACAGTTAACAGGGAACGATTATTCCCTTGAATAACAATGCGAATATTCTAAGTAACTACACAAGTATGCCATAAAGTTGTCAAAAATTTAGTTGGCAGTTAAATATTTACAATACGTAATAACCTTGAATAAATTAATCATAAATATTATTATAGTCGTAAATGCAGGCAAGGAACCGTTAATTTATACTTTGAGAAAGGTGGCCGTAAAACTCAGACGTTTCTGCGCGTCCCCTTGAGAATTAATTAAGATTTATTTAGGCTTAAGACGGATGAGGCGATAACAGGCTTATTAAAGGGGCAGAGGTTGGTTTGTTATTAAAATTCTTGACATAGCAGAGAACTTAATAAACCTACATTTATAACATTTTTAACAATTTATTTAGATATTATAAACATGAATAGTATTTTTTGATTATCAGGCCGCTTTAGATTCATGTGATATTTATTACGACTGCTTCTTATAATTATGTTTAATGTCAATAAACAACAAAGTTAAGCACATTTTGATTTACAACAGTTTTGCGTATTAGCAATTTTTATAAAGTATCAAAGGTTTTGAACTATGCAAATTTTTGATAATATATTAAACATACATTTTACATGTAGGTAAAGTATATACAGAAACAAAGCGAGCTTAACTGCAGGTGAATTACAGTAGCCAATAATTTATAGCACAGTGGAGCTCGTTTGAGGCAGTAATCAGAGGATTAATCTGTCTTTGGTCCCAATAAAACTAAACTACCAATGTAATCCAAATATGTCATCAACTTTATCAATTCTTCGATATAACATTGATAAATAACTTTTTAGTACATTAATATAATATTGAAATTATTATTTTCAGATGTTAACCGGATGTAAAGATTTCCGTTTCCGCTTTCCCGTTTCCCGTTTCTTTTATATGCAATATTCCCGCGAGATAAACAGCGAGTTTGAAAAGGTTGAACACAGGCACTTTGTACAATACAACCGCTTTATTCGCGTCACATTTCACCGACATTATGACTTATATTCGGCCTCTTTAGGCTATGTTTGAGTTTCGTTGCATATCGAAACAGTATTAAAAAAAACCGTTCTATGCTCTATTATATTCCATAACAAACATATAACTGTCTATATTCTTGTTTTTGATTCCAAATACTTTATATGGTTTAAGAAATAATAATTCAATCTTTAAATACGTTTCCATAAAACATTTGCCTTTAA
This sequence comes from Lamproptera curius, assembly GCA_029286875.1. NCBI lineage: Eukaryota > Metazoa > Arthropoda > Insecta > Lepidoptera > Papilionidae > Lamproptera > Lamproptera curius. Next base: position 114,521 of record JAGSMT010000208.1, on the reverse strand, counting down.
TAAACGCAATTATTTTATTTTCTTATCCATTCTGTTTACTTATTATAAGCTTAATCGTTATAAAGAGTGTACGTACGAGTTAAAATACTATTATTTCTGCAACGGTACTTAGCTCCTCAATTATTGTAGTAAACAAAATACAAAATGAAGACAATGCTATACACTAAACAAATAATATATGTCGTATTTTACATTTATTTGTAAAAATATGTGCTGAGTGTATCGTAATTCACGGACAAATTCTTCATTTGCATTACGCAATAACAAATTCAGAATAATTAAATACATTGTGTATTGAAGTGCACTTATAATTGGCACAGCAAAGATATAAACTAACGCGGAAAGATCCTTTAAAAATATTTATATTCAACAATGTATTGTATTCGCGTAATAAATTTTATTAATTCAGAATTATGTTACGGAGATGTTAATTTGTTAATGTGAGTTAATAAGCTCTCCGAAATATCGGTTCCTGTTTGTTGCGACAACAAACAAAACACTTTAATTTAAATGTGGAATTTATAATAGTGTAATTTATCTAGCCTTAATATTGACGTATTTAATACTTGGATTAAATATGTCAATTTAGGCAAATTTCATAGGTCCATCATATTCGGAAAAATGTTCTCCGTTTTATTTTCTCCCAATCAAATTTGAATATTAGGGAAATAATTGTGTTCTTAGAATTTTTGAGTAGGTTATTGATCTCATATTTTAGAATTATTTTCATCCATTTATGTAATCGATGACACTTTAAATATAATATTAAATACGTTACTTGTGGAATACGATAAATGGTGCCTTTAATAATTATATAACAGATGTTCTCAGCAGTTTTCTTGAAAACGAAATTATTTATAAACTATCTGAAAACGTGCTCTGACTATATTATTTACTTTATGGACTATGTTTTAGAAAAATAGTAAAATTTTAAGGTGGCGTGTGTAAGTTTTAGCATAGCTAGATTTTTTATACTATATGCGTTTATAGGGGTTAATTTGCGGTTTTTCCATATTTTAAGTGTATAAACTTTTGCTAAAATAAGGCGTATCAGAGATATACAACGAAGTATACATGCAAAATAAAATAATACATACCTTTATTCCAATGTATAAGTAAACAATTGAAAATGAAACATTTGTAAAATTACTTTATTTATTTTAAGTCTAGTTCAAATTCGGAATGAAACTATAGTAACACTATTACTCTTATCTTGAAATGTAATTAAGCAGGGACTAGATCAGCCAAAAATGGTTGCCATTATTGATTAACAATAAATCTCCCAAGTAATTATCTCTTCACTACATAGAATGAAACAAAGTCGCTTTCACTGACCCTATATCCCTATGCATGCTTAAATATTTCAAACTACCCAACGGATTTCGGTGCGATTTTTTTAATAGATACAGTCAAAGTCAAAGTCAAAGTCAAAATCATTTATTCAATTTAGGCTCTACTGAGCACTTATGAACATCAAAAATTATCCATTTACCACCGGTTCACAAACTCAGTCCCGTCCATAGAAGAACCGGCAAAAAACTCTGCGGTTTTTTTTTAAATATTAGTATTTACAAAATTTGACCAATACATTTTTTTTTAAATTACCAGGGGATTTGCAAGCGCAGAATATAAATTATTTCCACACATCTTGGTACTCAATATAATTTATAACTGAATAGTAGGCTTTTTCTATAAGCGTTGATTTGACAACTTTACGAAAGCTCGAATCATTCATTTGCGTTTGGCAGGCATTTAATATATTATTCATTCTTATTCTTATACTAGTCTTATACATGAAAGATTTTTTGGTTCGGGTCAGTCTAAATCTGAGTAGCTTTAGGGGCTCAATTCTACCCCTGCGCGGCCTAATACCTTTTTTAGCAAACATATGAATGTTAAAATTTCAGATTTATTAAAAACATTACGTAAAGATTCCCGTGAACCCAGACTGTAGATTGCCCTAACAGCCTGTTTTTGTAGTACAAATATTCTGTTCAAACCCGCGGCAGATCCCCATTATAATAATCCATAGGACATAAAGCTGTGAAAGTACGCGTAATAAACTAGTTTTGCAGATGCCTCGTCAGTCAGCTGCCTAATCTTGCGTATGGAAAAGATTGCTGTACTTAGCTTCTTAGAGAGTTTGTCAATATGTGCTCCCCACTGCATCTTGGAATCAATAGAAAATCCAAGATATGTAGTAGAGCTTTCGTAAGGAATGACCTCATCGTCAATTTTAATATTTTGAAAATCCGGCAATTTACAAAGAGTAAAAGGTAAGCATTTAGTTTTGTTCGCGTTAAGTACCAAGTTATTGGACGCAAACCAGTTTGACACAATATCAATTGCTCTATTTGGTATTTCAACGTTATGGTCATTTCTTTTTACCCTTAGCAGTAGAGAAGTGTCATCTGCAAAAAGGACAACTTCGGACAGCCTCTCCACTACCAGAGACAAGTCATTTATATAGACCAGGAACAGAAAAGTCCCCAAATCGATCCTTGAGGAACACCCATCTGCACAACGGAGTCAGATGACAGAGAGTCATTTACGTTTAAATATTCTTTTGCGTGGGTAAGAAGATAGAAACTCAAGACCAAACCCGCGTACACCGTAATACTTTAGCTTATTGATTAATATGTCATGGTCCACACAATCAAAGGCCTTGGAAAGATCACAGAAGATTCCAATAGAATCACAGCGATCTTCCCACGCCCGTAGAATATGAGAGACTAACTTTATACCAGCATTTACTGTTGATCTACCCCTGGTAAAGCTAAATTGGTGATGACAGTGATTGAATAGGAAGGTTTATATATATTGCAGGTATATTTTCTATCAGCATAGCTGTATAGGGGCGGTCGCTAGTGCTGTAATAATACCAAAAGAATCATCACCTCCAAGAGAAAAATTATATATGCTTACTATCTATACGATATGGTAATAACTTATAAATATGTTGTTACATTTTACATCTATATCCATTTGAAAGTTTCAATAATACAAAGAAATAAAACAATAAAAAATATTGAATACGATAAAATATCGTTGTGCCTTACGTTTTGTAGCTTACAGTTTGTTAACTTTGTTGTTTGATATATGTATGCATATAACAATGTTTTTTACAAACGAATACGTACTATAAATTTATAAAAATTAATTAGTGACCCTAACAGCTACACAGGGTGTGGGTTCGATTCTTCCACAGGAAAAATTGTATTCTTATTTTAGATTGTTTCCGTGGTACAAATTTTCCTTTGTTTGGAAGTGGCGCCAAAATATTTTTGAGGTACCTACAAAATACAAATTATATTTTTTTTGTGTAACCATAATATTTAAATAAACTTTAATTACCTATGAACGCTAAAAGCTATATGGTTTCATCGTAAAACTAAAGAAATACTAATTACTAAATACCAAGTTTATGTGTCTTGATATTTCAATTGTAAAATGTGGTTTATGTACAACGAAAATATTAAAATACACATATATGGCACTTACATTATATCTGAGTATAATAGCAATAGTTTCTGCACATGTATAATCTAAAAATGCATATTTTTGTGAAGCACATGCCGTTCAATCCATTCATCTTGTTAAGCTGAGCTGAAGTACTCTAAAATCTTCAAACTATATGTTTGAAGATTATTCTTGAGCTGTGTATAAAATTGTATGCCAAATAGTTTAGATTGTAAATTGTAAAATGTGTTTCGGTCGATTTTATTTTATTAACGTATTACGCGGCGTGGCATTCATTAAACATTTAGGTGCGGTAAACATTAGGGTAAAATATTTTATTCCACGTGTTTTTTATATTCCAATAAAAAAATGTGTAGATATTTTTTATATGTAAAGCTTCGTATCCAATAAGTTCTTACGTATGCACCAAATAAGCGTGTACTATACTTAATTTAACAATTAATACAAATAAGAGTTTTATTTGCCATTTATAAAAATAATAACACATCACTTACTCACTACTTTTACTTGATGTGAATTATTTAAAGCAGATAGACATTTAGAAAAGATAGTAGTTTGTATTACTGTATGATAAATTAGTTATAGCAATCGCGTAAATTAAATTCCGTAACCGGAGTTTACAAACGTACTCCATAAGCAAACATTTAAAAGCAAACAGGAACTAAGTTTGATAATAGCAAACACAGGCTTCTAAAGACGGATTTGTATCTTGCATGCGTGAATTCATAGATTTATTGTTAGTACAACTTTTTTTGCGGAATTCCGTTATTGCAATATAACTATATAATGATAGTTTAAAACCAAAATAAACGACTCAATACTATTTTCAATCAAGCTAGATATATAAAATCTATATATATACCATCCTTACCATCCTATACCACCTGATGGTTAGCAATGGTTAATGTCAAATATAATGTATCAAATCACACATCATCAGCCTTTGATAGTCCACGGCTGGGCATAGGCCTCCCCTAATACACCCATATCCATTAGGGGGTTTTTGGACCGTATCCCACCACGCTGGTCCAATGCGGGTTGGTGGGTGGACCGACTTTTTACATGCCAATCCGACGCATGGATCATCTTACTTTTCAGACAATTGAGTGATCGGCCCAAATTGCACTATACCACTAGGAAACAGCAATGAAAATTTGTTGAGTCCCCGTAGATTAGAGCCCACGACCTCCCGTTTCAAAAGCATACACCCATACCACTAGGCTACGGAGGTAGTTAATTCCCTTATTACGTTATAATTATAGTTTTTACTAATATCAATCGAGGCGGATGTTATAAAAATCGATATAATTTCTTAAATACTTATAATTTTAAGTAAAATTTTGGAATTAATTATATATATATATAAAGTTAAGTATATGTCTATGCTTACGTTACAATAATATATTGATTTAAATAAAATTTAACAAATAAAAAAAAAACATGAATTTGTAGTACTTCTCATTCAACCTATCGCTATAATAAATGATTTTGCTATTTAACGATTATTCTTATTACATATTTATCAATAGCGATATGTTGAATAAATGAGATTCAGATATAACAGATGAGGACAATACAAAACTGTCGTTAAAACAATGTACGTTTCGTTTAATCTTACATAAAAATTTATGCCCTATATATATGATGTAAATATCCGTACATAGTCGTTTCGGAGTCCCTTAAATATCAAGCCATTTTATCTTCCAATAACAAATATCGTAACAAAAACTCATTGACTCTACCCAATTGGGAAAGTTTCTTAATCATGTATTGCAGTGTTTCCTAAAATATGGCTCGTGAACAAATATTGGTTGGAACATGAAATATGGGACGATATAAAAACTTTGGCAGCTGAAATAATGTGTTACTTTTGCTTTATTTCCCATTTTATTACCAAATTTGTATTACCACTTTTTACCAAGAAGAAGCTAGCCTCGCAATCACAATAACTCGATACAATATGAAATTATCTTACATTGTAGTATATGTTTTTCTACACACGTTTAAATTAGGCCCGATTGTCAGGCCAAATTATTATTGTATTTAATATACTACTAATACCTTTATTGAATTTTTTTTCGCATCACTCATCACGAACAGAAGGGTATATCTTTGACGCGCACATTTTTGTAACTTCTATTGAAATAAAAACACCAAGGCTTTTTCAAAACCAACAACTTCAAACCTGAAAAATATTGAACAACTCGTAATTATATAATTAAACTATTTTAATAGAAAATAAATCTGCTATTTAACGAATACCCCAATTTTTCCTACTGTATTTATTCCTAAATCTCGAGAAGTTTCCAAACCAAAAATTGAATCAGTAACCGTCTGTTACAGAAGCAAATACCCTCGAGGCCTATCCGTGAATCTGACATCACGGTAACTGTACACGCTAACTAATATTAAGGAAACGCCAGCTCCATGTTTAATGTTAATTAGGATCTGAACAATAGAACTTTTAATTCGTAATACAACCAAAAATTAAATTAGCAATTTAAACATACTTTTATATATCTTATATATCACCCACCAACCCGCATTGGACCAGCGTGGTGGGATATGGTCCAAACCCTCTAATGGATAGCGGTGTATTAGGGGAGGCCTATGTCCAGCAGTGGAATATCACAGGCTGATGATGTTATGTATGTTTATATATCTGGAATATACATAAAATATCTGTAATAATATTAAATTCCTTCGTGTAATGGAACTACAAGGTTTTCTTCAAGCCTATTTTTTATTGGTAAAAGCGCTGGAACGAGTAAGATGTTAACCTTATGATAAGAAGACAGTGTAAGTACGCTTCCGATTACCACCGTGAGACATGAGATGTCATGTCTTATTTACCCGCTAATTACGCTGGACATGGTACCAGAACGGTACGGAAGACAAGAGTGTTTAAATACTAATGATTCCCTTCCCGGTCCCTTGTATAAAAAAAGACCTACCACCTTTAGATTATACATTAACCCTACTGTTACCTACTATAGCGTTCAGTTGCATATTTTTTACGATTTTTGTTTATCAGTTTTATAGAAAGCTATACATATATTATACATTACTGCTTCCGTAGCCTAATGGTATAGGCGTGTGCTTTAGAATCCGGAGGTCGTGGGTTCAAATCCTGCGGGAACTCAACAAATTTTGATTGTTGTTTCCTAGTTGGTCAGGGCAATTTGGGCCGATCACCCAATTGTCTGAAAAGTAAGATGATCCATGCGTCGGATTGGCATGTAAAAAGTCGGTCCACCCACCAACCCGCATTGGACCAGCGTGGTGGATTACGGCCCAAAACCCCTTTGAAAAACCCCTTTAAAAGTTTTATAGAAAGCTGCATTGCTAACCAGGTGGATGGTCAGACGGCAGAGGCACACCCTGCAAGTCTCCGCCTTGACACATAGTATGATATAGAATTATTTACCCAGCGACATAATTTTTTGTGGACTTCTAACCCGAATATAAATAAAACTCCAAGTTTTCACGAATAGGTCACATGTAATATGAGAATCTGAACCTTAAGTTAACTAATATATAATAAAACATTGTCTAAGTACAGCCTTAATATCACAAAAGAAAACGTAAACGCTCTGTTGTTAAATGGGAAAAGGATATATTGAACTGGGTTTTATTTAAACGTAATACGGGAGTGGCCATTAAAAACCGTTTTCTTCATTTAATGTCTCCAATAAATATATTATATTGCACGAAAATGCCACGTACTTCACAATTATTGCGCCATTTTTATGCCAATCTCGTGACATTGTCGAATTTTATATAGTTTTAGGTGATGTACCAAAGTGCAATGGGGCACGGTAACAATTAATATGTGTCAAAAACGAATTATAAACAGTTTCAGGAGCAAGCGTGTAGTAAACATGGAACCTTAAATGAGTTTTTTATTCTATATAAAATTAAGATACATGATAGTATACTAGTGCATAATACAGGGTGGCCCATAAGTCCTTTGAAAAGTAAAATTTGAATGAAACGAACAGGGCGCGCGTGAGCGGAGCAGAGGGAGTAACTTCGGTTTCTGGGAATTTAGTCGCGATGGAGCGTTTTACCGGAGCTGACCGTGCGTTTTGTGTGCGCGAGTTTTATAAAAACGACAATTAGGCAACCGTTGCGCGGCGTAAATTTCGAGAACACAAAGATTTACACAACTTTGACGACACTCCAACTCTTCAAACGATTAAGAACTGGGTTGCTAAGTTCGAGGAGACACAGTCTATTCGCGAAAATCCGACACAGTCAACTCGTAAGCGCGCCAGAGCATTAATATCCAGGACATGACAGTTACAACGGATTTTGAAGAAAGATTTACATATGCACCCTTACAAAATTCAGTTGGTTCAAGAATTAAAGGAAACTGACGGTATTCAAAGACAAAATTATGCGAATGAAATGTTGAATCGGTTTACTTCCTTCAATAACATAATGTTCTATGACGAAGCTTATTTCTATCTTAACGGGCATGTTAGTAAACACAATTGCCGCTATTGGAGCCCCATCAATCCAAAACTTAAGCATCAGAAGCACCTTACATAGTCCGAAAGTGACTGTTTGGGCCGCTATGTCAGCCCATGGTATCCTAGGGCCTTACTTTTGAGGATGGCAGAGGCGCGCAGTTACTGTTACGTCGGAGCGATATGTGGCTATGATCGAAGAGTTTTTCATACCAGGATTGCAAAACTTTTCAGGCTTTAATGCCAGGACGTGGTTTCAACAGGATGGGGCCACTTCTCACACCTCTAACACTGCTATGCCCGTTATCCGTCAACTTTTTCCTGGCAAAGTGATCTCTAAGAGAGGGGACACTTCCTGGCCTCCACGTAGTCTAGATCTGACCCTGATGGACGTTTTTTGTGGAACTACCTTAAAGCTAAAGTATACGACACAAACCCGCGGTCAATTGAGGCCCTAAAAGAAAATATCCGCAGAGAAATGACAAGCATTTCAGCAGTGACGTGCCGCGCAGTCATCGACAATTTTAGACGTCGTTTGCAAGAGTGCCGTGATCGCAACGGATTACATTTAGAAGATGTTATTTTCAAAAAATAATTCCCGTTTTTTAAGCTTTTTTTGTAAATAAAAATTTAATTCATAATGTAATTAGTTTTATTTTAATTTTTTTTTTCATATCAAAGGACTTATGGGCCACCCTATATATTTGTGTGTTTAAATGTTTCGCCTGGTAGCAAACATAAAAAGAAAAACCCACCACTACAACAAAGTTAAAACCATTTGGAGGGCGCAAACATTACCGAAGTTAAGCACAATCAAGCTTTTTTAACACTCTTTAATTACTTGGCCTTATATATTGCTTTAAATATAAAGTGCAGAAGACAAAAGCTTCATATCAATACAGTCATAATTTCTTCAAAGTACATTCCATAAATCTGTCATTTCGATTACGTATCGAACGCCCCTATTGTAAAGTTATGACTGCATATAAAATATAAGGGTCCCTAACGGGCAATAAAATTGTAACGTCTCATAAATGTTGTCTAGATTCCCACAGCGGTCGTAAATTTTGGGCCGAGCTTAAAAACGAGAATAGTGAGAGATGGCAGCCGCTATGTGATTCATTCATGGATAAAAAAGCTTAAACTAGTTTTGTTGTGGTATATTAAATATTTAAAAGGCTTTACGACTGGATCCCTTTAAAAATTTTCCTTTTTAAACTGCCTCCTGCCTCCGTAGCCTAGTGGTATGGGCGTGTACTTTAGAAACCGGAGGTCGGGTTCAAACTGGGGACTCAAAGAATTTTTTTGTTATTTCCAGTTGGTTCCGCAATTTCCAATAAAAAATGTAGATATTTTTTTATTAAAGCTTCGTATAAAGTTCTTACTTGCCCAAAATTAAGGTGTACTATACTTAATTTAACAATTAATACAAATAAGGTTTTTTTCCATTTATAAAAATAAACATCCTTATCATTACTTTTCTTGGTGATTTATTTGAGAGAAACTTTGGAAAGATGTAGTTTGTATTACTTTTATTATAAATTAGTTATAGGATCGCGTAAATTTAATTCCGTAACCGAAGTTTACAAACGCACCCATAAGCAAACATTTAAAGGCAACTGGAACAATAGAAACAAAGGCTTCTAAAAGGTTTTATTTCTGGAATTATAGATTTATTGTTAGTACAACTTTTTGGGAATTCCATTATTGCAATATAACTATATAATGATAGTTTAAAACCAAAATAAACGACTCAATACTATTTTCAATCAAGCTAGATATATAAAATCTATATATACCTATAGAAAGTTGTAGACCATTGCTGACCATCCACCTGATGGTCAGCAATGTAATGAATATCACATCACACATCATCAGCCTATGATAGTCCACTGCTGGACATAGGCCTCCCCTAATACACTATCCATTAGGTGTTTTGGACCTATCCCACCACGCTGGTCCAATGCGGTTGGCGGGTGGCCACTTTTACATGCCCATCCAACGCATGGATCATCTACTTTTCAGACAATTGGATGATCGGCACAAATTGCCCTAACCAACTCAGAAACAACAATCAAAATTTGTTGAGTCCCTGCAGATTCGAACCCACTACCTCCGGATTCCAAAGCACGCTTATACCACTAGGCTCGGAAGCAGTAATGTATAATATATGTATAGCTTTCTATAAACTGATAAACAAAATCATAAAAATATACAACTGAACGCTATAGTAGGAAACAGTAGGGTTAATATATAATCTAAAGGTGGTAGGTCTCTTTTAGCAAGGACCGGAAGGGTATCTGTATTTAAACACTCTTGTCTTCCGTACCGTTCTGGTACCATGTCCAGCGTAATTATGGCGTAAATAGACATGACATCTCATGAGATGTCATGTCTCGTGAGACATGTCTCACTGTGGTAAGCGGAAGCGTACTTACACTGCTTTCTCATCATAAGGTTAACATCTTGCTTGTTCTAGCGCTTTTACCAATAAAAAATAGTCTTGAAGAAAACCTTGTAGTACCATTACACAAAGTAATTTATTATTATTACAGATATTTTATGCATATTACAGATATATAAAAGTATGTTTAAATTGCTAATATAATTTTTGGTTGTATTACGAATTAAAAGTTCTATTGTTCAGATCCTAATTAACATTAAACATGGAGCTAGCGTTTCTAATATTAGTTAGTGCAGTTACCGTGATGCAGATTCACGGATAGGCCTCGAGGGTATTTGCTTTGAAACTTCTCGGGATTTAGAAATAAATACAGTAGGAAAAATTGGGGTATTCGTTAAATAATAGATTTATTTTCTATTAAAATGGTTTAATTATATTATTACGAGTTGTTCAATCTTTTTCAGGTTTGAAATTGTTGGTTTTGAAAAAGCCTTGGTGTTTTTATTTCAATAGAAGTTACAAAAATGTGCACTGCCAAAGATATGCCCTTCTGTTCGTGATGAGTGATGCGCAAAAAAATTCGATAAAGGTATTAGTAGTATATTAAATTCAATAATAATTTGGGCTGACAATCGGGCCTAATTTAAACGTGTGTAGCAAAACATATACTACAATGAAGGACAATTGCATATTGTATCGAGTTATTGTGATTTCGAGGCTAGCTTCTTCTTGGTAAAAAGGGGTAATACAAATTTGGTAATAAAATAGGAAATAAAGCAAAAGTAACACATTATTTCAGCTGCCAAAGTTTTTATATCGTCCCATATTTCATGTTCCAACCAATATTTGTTACGAGCCATATTTTAAGAAACACTGCAATACATGATTAAGAAACTTTCCCAATTGGGTAGAGTAAATGAGTTTTGTTACGATATTTGTTATTGGAAGATAAAATGGCTTGATATTTAAGAGACTCGAAAAGACTATGTACGGATATTTACATCATATATATATGGCATAAACTTTTATGAAAGATTAACCGAAACGAACATTGTTTTAACGACTGTTTTGTATCGTCCCCATCATATCTGTATCTCATTTATTCAACATATCGCTATTGATAAATATGTAATAAGAATAATCGTTAAATAGCAAAATCATTTAGTATAGGATCACGTTGAATGAGAAGCACTACAAATCCATGTTTTTTTTATTTGTAAAATTTTATTTAAATTAATATATTATTGTAACGTAAGCATAGACATATACTTAACTATATGTTTATATATATATATATATATATATATATATATACGTTTAGTATAAAATTGAATTTAGGTGTCATATCGAATTATATAATTAGTTCCAAAATTTTACTTCAAATTATAAGTATTTAAGAAATTATATCGATTTATATAACATCCGCCTCGATTGATATTAGTAAAAACTATAATTATAACGTAATAAGGGAATTAACTACCTCCGTAGCCTAGTGGTATGGGTGTATGCTCCAGAAACGGGAGGTCGGGCTCGAATCTAACGGGGACTCAACAAATTTTCATTGCTGTTTCCTAGTGGTATAGTGCAATTTGGGCTGATCACCCAATTGTCTGAAAAGTAAAATGATCCATGCGCATTTGCATGAAAAAGTCGGTCCACCCACCAACCCGCATTGGACCAGCGTGGTGGATTACGCTCAAAACCCTTTGAAAACCCTTTAAAGTTTTGTAGAAAGCTGCATTGATAACCATCAGGTGGATGGTGAGACGGCTGAGGCAAACCCTGCAAGTCTCCGCCTTGACACATAGTATGATATAGAATCATTTACCCAGTGACATAATTTTCTGTGGACTTCTAACCCGAATATAAATACACATGTTTTCACGAATAGGTCACATGTAATATGAGAATCTGAACCTTAAGTTAACTAATATATAATAAAACATTGTCTAAGTACAGCCTTAATATCACAAAAGAAAATGTAAACGCTCTGTTGTTAAATGAGAAAAGGATATATTGAACTGGGTTTTATTTAAAAGTAATACGGGAGTGGCCATTAAAAACCGTTTTCTTCATTTAATGTCTCCAATAAATATATTATATTGCACAAAATGCCACGTATTTCACAATTATTCGCCATTTTATGCAATCATTATAAAATTCGACAATCACATATCGTCGAATTTTATATAGTTTTAGGTGATGTACCAAAGTGTAATGGGGCACGGTAACAATTAATGTGTCAAAACAAATTATAAACAGTTTCAGGAGCAAGCTGTGTAGTAAACATGGAACCTTAAATGAGTTTTTATTTTAAATAAAATTAAGATACATTATAGTATGTGTGCATTATATATTTGTGTGTTTAAATGTTTTGTAAGCAACATTTACCTTACAGTCAAGCCACCCAGGTTTTATTAACTCCTTTGCCTGGGTGGCAAGTATAAAAGAAAACCCACCACTACAACAGAGTAAAACCATTTGGAGGGCACAAACATAACCAAGTTAAGCACAATCAGCTTTTTAACACTCTTTAATTACTTGGCCTTATATATTGCTTTAAATTTAAAGTGCAGAAGACAAAAGCCTGATATCAATACAGTCATAATTTTGTCAAAAAAAATTCCATAAATCTGTTATTTTCATTACGTATCGAACCCCCCTACTGTAAAGTTAAGACTGCAAATAAAATATAACGGCCCCTTACGGGCAATAAAATTGTAATGTCTCATAAATGTTGTCTAGATTCCCACAGCGGTCGTAAATTTTGGATCGAGTTTAAAAACTAGAGTAGTGACGAATGGCTGCCGCTATGTGATTCATTCATGGATAAAAAAGCTTAAACTAGTTTTGTTGTGGTATATTAAATATTTAAAAGGCTTTACGACTGGATCCCTTTAAAAATTTTCCTTTTTAAACTGCCTCCTGCCTCCGTAGCCTAGTGGTATGGGCGTGTACTTTAGAAACCGGAGGTCGTGGGTTCAAATCCTGTGGGTATTCAAAGAATTTTTTGTTATTTCCTAGTTGGTTCCGGCAATTTGGGCCTAACCAACAAAGGAACAACAACAAATTGTCTGAAAAGTAAGATAGTCCATGCGTCGGATGGGCATGTAAAAAGTCGGTCCACCCACCAACCCGCATTGGACCAGCGTGGTGGAATACGGTCCAAAACCGCCCAATGGACAGGGGTCTATTAGGGGAGGCCTATGTCCAGCCGTGGACTATCACAAACTATATAATGATGATGATGATTTATACTGCTCCAAGCAAATTGTTTAATTATTAACATAAATATGTAAATCTTGACAGGCCGCAATTTTTAACTTTCTGTTTTGCTTGCTTGCTGGCCTGGATTACTCCATTTGGCATTACTCCATTTCCATATGGCATTTATTCCAAAAGAAAATCGTTCTAATGTCAGATTTGTTCAATCTTTCCTACTTCGTCGAATATATTAGTTCTACAATCAAACGGATTTCACGTTAATACCTGCATGTCTGAAAAACAGTTCCTTATGAACTTGCTACATGCTAACAGCATCTATTATATCGGAAGTTTCTGTAGCCAAACACTGTTCTACACAAATAATGTCGCAAATTATGAACTCTGAATTGTGTCACCTTCCACGGTGCGTTAAATAACTCAAAACATCTTTATCATTAGTACATTAGCAGGCTGTAGGGGCAGCACAAGCCAAAGTCATGTTTTAGTTGTATTTAGTTTTTAAAAGGAGATGCACAAGGTACACGATATTTTACTGCAATAACAGGTTGTCGGGGTCGTGTGCGACTTAGATTGTCGACTATCGTAATGTGATTACGTAATAATTTTGGAAAAGTAGTGATATTAACATCACCCTCAGAGATTGAAAATGTTCCTGAAGTGTAGAGGTAATAGAATTTACAACTGTTAATAAATGAAGCGTCAAGCAAAAAGTACTCGATTGCCGCTTTCGTAACGGACTTACTCAAGGTCACATTAATTAAAGACTCAGTAAAATAATAACTCACAATTCATGCTTTGTCTCAAATCCACTGGCAATTGCTAAACCTACAATAACAATCATTGTGTTCAATTACATATCAAGCAGACTGCCTAATCTTGTGTTAATGTTCACTATAGCTTTATAGAACCTTAATTGAATAAGGCAATTTTTGTATACCTTTTGGTAGACCTTGACTTGCTATAACTAATACCCAAGCGTTGTTTAAGTAATTAGACCGCTCGATAGACTAAATTAAATAAATATACATGTGTTAAGCCGAATTTCCATGCAAGGCCTACTTTTTGAAAAATAATTGAAGAAATTCGCCATTTGTATGGAGTTTCGTGGAGTGTGTAGAGAAATTCGATTTCCACAATCTTATTATGTATATATTGTATAATTAAAATCAAAGTAATGTTAAGTCAGTATATTGGTTCGGACATCACATTTACTTGACATCTTAGATACTTGTCTGCTCTGCCCCTAGAGAGCAATTTTAAAGTGGCGGAAGTAGAAGTTCGGGTAGGAGGTCCTGAGTGATGCGAGTGCACGAGCCGGCGTTGTTAAGTGTGAAAGCAAAATGAAGAGGTGACGAACTAACCTTCTGAGACAATTGATTGTTACAGTCTCACGAAAAATATTTTCTTTACAAAAAATGCCATGTAAAAAATTACCACCATTTGTAAGAATGAACCAACTTATTACAACTATAAATATAGTAATGTTATTAAGTTTTAATATTAATCTCTAATATTAAATAATTCTCATTAAAATTGACTTACCAATACTGGTTAAAATTATTTGTGTTTACCTCTTTGTTTTTTATAATAATATAGTTTTTTTAGTTTTCACTTATTGTTAATTTATTTAATATTTTCTTTTGCTTAACACAGGGTTAGGTAAAACCTTATTTTTAAGTTATATTTAGTTAAATTTGTTATTTATACACGTAAAGTTCACCTGTAATTGTCCGTCACATACAGTTTAATATGATTATGTACTAATTTTTCCTATTTTTATCATGTTACACGTGTAAGATAACTTATGTGAATCTATTAAATAGTTCAATTCAGTTCTTGTTGTAAGGAATAAAAAAAGATTAACTTATTTTAAAGTTAAGTTTTAGTAGTTTATTTAAGTTTTTAAAACCACTTAAATGTCTAACAACTTACAAGTAACAGTATTAGGCAAGTTGTCACTTTAATTTAATTACATGTAGCATTTATAGTCTGTGCTAAAATTGATTTGTTTGGCGATGTGGTAATTTAGCGACGAAAAATAATTGGAAGATTTATTGTAAATTTATATCATCAAAAGATTTTTGGACCATACTGTGGCTGTCATACAACTATTTACAATGTCGGAAGTGCAGACTACTTAATAATGTCCGAAAAGAAACCAGAAGAGATCAATACAATCGAATTTGATCCAATTCTGCCTAACTCTGGTATTCTATTCTACGAAGAATGTCCATCTGAATACGAGATACAGCGGCCTATATTGTTGCCTTTGAAATCATCGACGCAATTAAGATTCGAAGAAAAACAACACGAAGCGGCAAGAGTGTGGAGAGAAAAAAACAAAACGGCGAAACAAAGCTAACATTTTAATTTATTTAATTTATATTAAGTACTCGTTTTAATATTAATTAAAAATGGCTTATACATTATTTGTGATAGAAATGATCTCGGCGCTTATCCTGGCGGCTACTTTGCTGTATCGCTATGGAGACTGCTATAGAAATCACATACTTGTTACAGTTTCAGTTCTTATAGCATGGTACTTCTCCTTTGTTATTATGTTTATCTTGCCCCTTGATGTTTCATCGGTAAGTTATTACGTTTTTTATTATATTTAAATATAACATGATATATGTTTGAACCAATGAGTTTTGATTTATTATTATTGTATGGGTTTATTCTAAAGTTAGTTTTTGTGCATTGGGTACAGATTTACACATATTACTTTTATGTCCTTTTTTGTTAAAAAAATTTAATTTATTAATATTACTTTTTATTTTGCTTTAATTGTATTTCAACTAAATTCTCAATACTGTATTTTAGACAGTCTATCGCCAGTGTCTTCAAGAGAACAGTACAAACCCGCCAATTACAATTCAGAGTCAGAATGAGTCAAGTACAGATACTCCTATACCAAATCATTGTCAGAAACCATGGAGTTATGTCCCAGACTCGGTGTTTCCCAACTTATGGAGGGTGGTTTATTGGACATCACAGTGTCTGACTTGGTAAGAATGCTTAAGAAAAATTACATCTTATACTTGAGACAAATTAGATTGGAAAGCGTTGGCCTGTATTAGACCCAATAAAATATAAATTATTTGAAATAGCAAGGAACTGATGTTATATTTCTTATTGATCAATTCTCATTGAGATATCATGGAATTAGTTGATTTGTAGCATTACACAGCATTTCGGTAACTCTCACAATCATTTGTTTCATAAAAAAATTTGCTCATTTTGCAACTTGTACAATTTGTAAAATTTGCATTTATATAAACATCTAATAATAAGGAATTCTTCACTCCTAAATGTTTTATAATATTCATAAATGTTTAATTCTTTGTTAGGTCACCTAATACATTTATATTTAAAAAGAAATTGTTATAACATTCTTTTTTAAAATTAACTTGTTGTAACAGATTTTGAAAAAAAATCATTTATCTGATAAGAAATTAAATTTACATTTGTTTAATTCAATAACATTTTAATTACAATGTAACATTAAAAGGTATTGTTAGAGAAATTATTGCTTATCTGAACTGATAAAGTGTGTTCAAACATTTTGAGGTAACCATTATGTGGCAACATAATTTAATCACAATCACATAATTCCAATATTTTTCAGCTAAAATCCTATTCGAATTTTCACCGCAAAATTAAGTAAACGTTGGATAACTATTCTATGAATTTTTATATTCCAAAACAATGGTTGTATGGTTGTGATTCACTAACAGCTCACGTATATCTGTAAACTTATATTAGATTCTGTATTTAATGTATTCAGAAAAGTCTTAAATGGCACGGCTTAGTACTTACATTCATATGGGATATGAACCTAAGTATTCTAGTCATTAGAATGAGATGCAAAATTCATAATTTTTTATTAATAGGAATAATCTTTGTTTTTACAGGCTCATTATGCCAATGATGCAATCATACAGCAAAGCTGGTGATTTTACAGTTAAAGGGAAGCTAAAATCTGCTCTAGTCGATAATGCTATCTATTATGGGTCATACTTATTGATATGTGGTATACTGCTCATATACATTGCCCTTAAGCCTGGAGTATACTTAGATGGGCCTAAAATAAAAGCAATCGCATCTTCAGCTAGCAACACGTGGGGATTGTTTTTATTGATTCTTCTGCTGGGTTATGCTTTAGTTGAGGTCCCAAGGAATTTGTGGAATAATTCAAAGAAAAATTACACCCTTAACTACAGTTACTTTAAAATAGCTAAATTAAGTACAGACAAGTGTGAAGCGGAGGAGACTATGGATGATATCTTAGATGTAAGTGATAGTTTAAGGTAACCTATTTAGATAACATTTTATGGTTTTTGGAGTCCATTTTATTTTGTAATTTCGTTATATAACACAAAGAGTAATGAATTATTTATTTGTCACACTAGTTAGTTCACTTATGTTATTAAAATTTAATAAAATGGCCAACACTTTGTCATCATCATCATTTTCAGCCTGTGTTAGTCCACTGCTAGACATAGGCCTCCCCTACTGCACGCCTTGTCCATTAGGGGGTTTTCGGACCGTATCCCACCACGCTGGTCCAATGCGGGTTGGTGGGTGGACCGACTTTTTACATGCCCATCCAACGCATGGATCATCTTACTTTTCAGACAATCAGGTGATCAGCCTGTATTGCCCTAACCAACTAGGAAACAATAATAAAAATTTGCTCAGTCCCCATGGGATTTGAACCCACAACCTCCGGTTTTTAAAGCACACGCCCTTACCACTAGGCTACGGAGGCAGTTCACTTTGTAATGGACAATAAATATTGTCTTTATTAAAGTAGTTTACGTTTTTATGCATTCATGAATTAGTTTGCATCAAAATAATTTAGTAGCACAAATTATGAAATAACTTTAAATATCCTTGTGTAAATTAATTATCTTAATTTTTTAGTCACTCAACTCAATAATGGTGGCTGTCGGCCCTGGACACCCTCTGCATAGGCATGTTGAAACTATTGTACAAAAGCTAACTATACAGCTTCGGGATAGGCTTAATTGTCGGGTGGCCCCTGAAAGACCAACCCCACCATCCTTTAAATCTCTAGTTAATCTGCACAAAAAGGTAAGTGGCCCTTTTGATATTATTTGTCAATACTGATTAAATAGTATATAATAATTTTTGATATTTGTCTCTTATAATATAATAAAAAAGTTTCCCTTACATTGTTGCATTAAGTATGAAATCCACAATTATTCACTTTATTATAAATACATACATTTGCTTCTGTGTTTCATTTCTAAAAGTGATGTAAGAATAAATCAGCTTGTGATTGTTATTGTAACCTTGTTTGCAGACAATTAAAGCTCTTCATGTTCTACAAAGAACTGAGACGCAATGGGGTCTAATGTTAGAGCGTATATTCCACTTAGAAGATGTGGCTTCAACTTGAGATCTCCCGACCATAGATTTCAGCATACCTTCCACACACCTAGGCCTAGGGTTCAGAGGATTTTCTATCCACCTATCTTCGGTAAATATATAAATATTTTCTACTATCTCTTTGTCAGTTGATACCTTATTTACAAAGTGCAATAAATTCGTACATATAAACATATAAACTCTTTTTGTCAAATCTGGTCGGATAATACATATTTTTTGGATTAGGTATTAGTTGTTTTTATAATTAAAATAATCTTATTGGGACTGAGGTATCTAAGCAATTATAGAGTTGTCTTATGACAATAGTAATCTTGATAAGTCTTAAATTCTCATTCCATCTCTTATTTGCTACAAGTATAGGTAGTAGATCTATAGTTTGTAAAAGCATTGTTTTCCGTTTAAATGTCAGTGATAACATACAAATGCTTTTAATTGTTTTTTAATAGTTTCTAGAGGAGGTAGGTCCAGTTTGAAGGGTACAATTGCCAGTGTAATTACTGGGTAAACGAGACATAACATCTCGTGTCTCAGGGCGGTAAGCGCATTTGTGGCATTTAACACTGCCATTATAATAGGCAGGCACTTACCACCAGATGACACCCTGTTTTATCAGTGACAAATAATGAAAGATATGCTTACACTAATATATGTTATATTATTTTGGTTTAATTTCAGAATGGTATTGGGAGTGTTTCTTAAAGCCCTACTTCCTAAAGACAATGGCAGTGGTGACTTGTATACTATCAGTGGCAGTAGTATGGTCAGAAGTTACATTCTTTTGTAAGAAGCCTGTCCTTTCCATATTTGCTAACATTGTTATAGCAGCAAAAGACAACTACAACTATGCAGCTATTGTGGTAAGTTTCTTATAAATTTCAAATAATCGACAAAAAAAGGTTTTATTCAATTGACAATCATCATTCCATGACAAATTATGAATTTTTGATGTTATTGATCAAGGTTTGTGATTGTGATATTGTTACATAACAACCTTTAAGGCCTTTGTTTGTTTTACAGTCAGTGTCAACAGTAATAATCGCATACATGTTCTACTGTGCCTACTCAACGGTGCTAAAGATCCGCCTACTGAACCTGTACTACCTCGCACCTCATCACCAGACCAATGAATACAGTCTGATCTTCTCTGGCATGATGGTGTGCCGTTTGACCCCGGCTATGTGCCTCAATTTCCTGAGTCTTGTGCACATGGATTCTCATATCATCAAGGAGAGAATCATGGAGACTTATTACACACAGGTATTTTCATTCATTCATTCATCATCAGCCTGTGATAGTCCACTGCTGGACATAGGCCTCCCCTAATACGCCCCTATCCATTAGGCGGTTTGTGGACCGTATTTCAGCACGCTGGTGCAATGCGGGTTGGTGGGTGGACCGACTTTTTACATGCCCATCCGACACATGGTTCATCTTACTATTCAGGCAATTGGGTCGGCCCAAATTGCTCTAACCAACTAGGAAACAACAATGAAAATTTGTCGAGTCCCCGCAGGATTCGAACCCACGACCTCCGGTTTCTAAAGCACACGCCCTTAACACTAGGCTACGGAGGCAGTTACACAGGTATTAACAATCAGTATTTCTTTTAGATAGCCAAAAAAAGAAAATAGGATGGAACAATGAAACCAGTATGAAAATAGGAGTGTAGAATGTAAGGTGTATTTTAAGTCGACGGGAAAACAACTTTATGTGATAAGGGCAATACGGGTTGATCAACCGGTTAGGTGTATGGTATTTAAATTTTTAGCATATTGTTGTTGTCAAACCAAAATCTGCTCTATAGCAAGAGTAAAGTTTCGAGATATAAACAAAAGAAGTTTTCCTGAATAATTTTACTAGAAGGTTTACTTTGAAAATCATTGTACATGATGGATACAGTTATAATTGTTAACTTGTCTGTATTCTGCGTGTCAAATAAACAGATTTTTTTTAAAATATCCCTTAGTTATTATGGGTTAATTAGATTTTATGTGTCAAGTTTAGGACACATTACAAGTTTTAATAAGATGTTATATTGAAATTACCTTAGGAATCAACCTCAATATCGTGAAAAACGGTAGGTATTTATACTTAAATTATAGGGAATTATAGTCAAAATCTTAATTCTAGTTATTCTAGTTTTAGTTATTTCCAGAAGACCATCATGCAATTGCGCGTGTAGGTAACTCTCGTGTCTATGTTGAGTTTGAAAAAGTTGCATAATTTTCTGGTATCACCATATAATTTTATTATTATTATTATACTCCAGATACATTGAATTCTCTTATCCAGAAGATATCGTAAACAGTACTTAAAATATGTCATCGGAATTTGACGTATTTTTAAGTGCTGCTATATAAATTACTGTCTGTGTCCTTTTATCCTTGTTAAAATCGTAGCAAACGTTCTAATACCATAACGCTGTTATGTAATGCTGAGGTGTAGAAGAGATAGAATTAGATTCTCTCACATCTACTTGAGAATAATTCCCAATTTTACCCAACTGAATTGCCCTATATCTGTTCTAGTAATTCACTAATGGTGAGATATTTAAAGCTCTGCATATATTTTTAAGATATTCAATTACACATCATGTAAATTCGTTCGACGAATCCAGTACTATAGGTTTATTTGATGAATCACTACTACTGATGTCAATGATGTAACATGTACCTTTGGTTGCTGTAGGAGTAGGTGAAGAATAATTTTCTTCTGGTGACAAATTTCTTGATGTCCTGGCAAAAAGGTGACCGACTCTGTCGTAATTTATGAGACCTATGTGCCTATGTGCTTTGCGAGTTGACATAATTCTTTCTCATTTTTATGTGGTAAAGGTTGCTTCTCTAAATTCAGAACTTTATTGATATTTTTTTGCTTATTTTCATTGCAAATCTCACAAAAAAGTACAGTGTTCACCCTAGACTCAACTCCCTGCGTTGGAATACCATTATGACTACAAAGGCAAGGAATAATATTATATGAGGGTTAAGGAATTAAACAATAACAACGGTTTGCTCGCTTCCACGTTTATATTACGAGTATATCGTAACGCTAAAGTGTTGAAAAACAACGAGCTAGCCACATCAACGCTTTGTTGTTATTAAATTTTGTATTAATAAGCTATGATAAGAGCGTGTGATAAAGTGTGTATCATTTATACTATACACTTGCATGTTGTAGAGTACCGGCACACTAGATTCTGTCATTGCTGTGGTCAAATAAAACGTGATATGTGGCAATATGGCACATAACAGATTTTATTTGACAAAATCGACCGTTATTTGTGATATGTATAGATGTTCTTTCATATGATGAATAAGGCAATGGACTATCCGCTATGGTCAAAATCTCAAAAATGGCACATAGCACGGTTTGTTTTGACAACGAAGATATACTCCATCTATTAAATGCAGTTGATGACCCAATGGGTTGTAAGTTTCAGACGCTAGGCACTTTGCGTAAAAAAAATGTTATAAGCCGACCCAATAATAACTTTATAAAATGACTAAGAAAAATAAGATATTATAGAGTTGAAAGATTTAACTTTATAAAAAGTTATCACAGAATATCTTACAAGTTTTTATGGAAAATAGAATTCTTATGTGAAATAAAATATTTCAGATCATGGGCCACATGGATGTGCTTGGAATCATTGCTGAGGGCTTCAATATCTACTTTCCCATGCTGGTGTTGCTATTGTGCATGGCCACATACAAATCACTCGGCAGCCGTTTGCTCTCGCTGTGCGGCTTCCAGCAGTTCGTTGATGATGACGAGCTCACAACAGACCTAGTAAATGAAGGAAGGGAAATTGTGAAGAGAGGTTGAGCATCCTTTGTACTTAGTAGTTTGTCTTAATATTATAACAATGACTTTAAAAGCTGCATTCTATTATCACCCATTGGTAAAATAGTTTATATTAACATTCCGAGAATGTTAAACGCTTTGTTGAGAAAGCGTTGCTGCTTAGCGTTGGTTACAATAATTACTTCACTATACCCAGTCAAATAACCCGAGATGATTGACTTTTGGCAGCGGAAACCAATCAGAATTTTACCTTCCGGTGGCACAAGAGTTTGACATTTGACTTTGTTATTAATTCCAGTGTTATTAAACTCTGGTATAGATACTTTTTTCCTTTCTTCATTACTTGACTTCAGGCTATTAAAGATATAATTATTATTAAAGATGATGAATAATTTAAACAGAGAAACGAAGGCGTCAGCGCGCCGAGGAGAGCATGGCGCGGTGCCGCGACTACTGCGACCGTGTCAGCGAGTATCGCACGCGCGACAACCGGGACGGAGGTAACAGCGGACCCATACATGTTCACATCATAATCTATTCACTATTTTTATGTTGTTAAGTCACCAGTCACATATATATTAACATTAACACAGGATTAAAACAACGCTTAATGAAGGAAAATATTAATCCAATGACCGATTAATTTCGACTTTCTTCTTTCTTAAATAGTTTACAATTTTGTTATAGGTTAAATAAAATTTCTTAAAACCTAAAGTAATTTAAATAACTGTAGTGCAAGACATTTAGTATTTGAGTGAGTGAGTTTCTATTCATTTAGCCTGAAATCTTTAAAATTGTATCATATTGCAATATATTAAAGTTATTGGGTATGGTCGCATGTTACACTATCTAATATATTGTAGACTTAATTATTACACACACTTTATTTTATTGCCTAGTTTAGTTTTAGATACAGACTGAGCGCTGGTTGATCATCAAAACATCTTCCGAACATTGGATCATTATATCCAGAGCTGGTATAAGCTGTTATCATCATTATTATCATCATCAGCCTTTGTAGCATAGTTAGCACTGCTGGCCATGGGCTTGTCATAATACACGCTTTCTACTATGGGGTTTTTAGACCGTATCGCACCAAGCTGGTCCAATGCCGGTTGGTGGGTGAAATGACTTTTTACATGCCCATCCAACGCATGGATCATCCTACTTTTCAGACAATTCCCCCAATTGAATCGGCCCAAATTGTCCTAACCAACTAGGAAACAACAATTACTGTTTATCGAGTCCACGCAGGATTCGAACCCACGACCTCCTGTGTATGAAGCTAGATCACGGAAGCGGTAAGCTTTCATAGGACATAGATTCATTTAAATATTCTGAAATTTACTTTTGGATTGTGTTTGAAAGGTTCCAGTAACTTTGAAACTTTCTTTATGTAAATATTTTATTCATTTACATTTTAGTTTGTGCACAAATATATGTTGTATACAATAACATGGAAATTTCTGTTTCTGTTTCTTTCACCCATTTCATTTATCTTTAAATCCTCACCATGTCACAAACACCCGAATGTAAACCATTTTTGTTTCCACCTTCATAACATCGGTTGTTGTGCATGTGATCCACATTTCAGCCCACACCGGGCTCTTGAACGACGTGGACACAGACTACTACGTGACCCCAAGCCCCGAAAGGCCAGGGAACACCAGCTACCAGCGACCAGACACCTCGTACCAGGATGACCTGGACAAGCGCTTTGGTGAAAGCACTCTACCTTCGATCAGGACAGAATTCGAAGATCGAAGGCAGAACAAAATGACCGTACCTCCAAGAGGATTGTTTGATGATGTCTAATTAATAGGATGAGCGGGTTTAATGTAAGTAGCATTTTATACTTTAACTGTGTGATTCAATTACTTGTATGATAAGATTTGGTCGACATTGACTATGGTAATACATATAAATCATGTTTAAATCGATGTGTTTATGGTACAAATTAAAACTGCGATTCTGAATTCTTGACTTAATTCTAATTATGACTCAATCCATTTACTTTTTATTATAAAATCATGTTTCATAAAATTTTATTTTATGATGACAATGATATGTATAAAAAATAGCTTGCTTAGTTTAATTGTTAATTAGTTCTGGCTGTGTTGCAGTTAGCAAAGTAAGCCAATGGTGCACTAGTTTTAGCCTAAATAGAACATAAAGACAAATAGTCACAAAATTCAAAGTAATAGAAGTGTGACATAAAGATCTAGATTTTAGATACTGTTTCATAATCATACTTGGTTTTTGAACTGTTATTGTATTATTGGTAATGTTACATATATCATAATAAATAGGTACCCCATGGGCAAGGCCTATGTTCAGTAGTGAATTGTAACAGGCTGATAAATAAAGATAATGAGACATATTAAAAAAGGAGTAATAGAGATTATGTTACTTTGCAGTATACAATTAATCTTAATAAATAATTGTTACATAATTTAAATACAGCTAACTAAACCTTTATACCCACAAAAATAAGATATACTGCTAGTGAATTAATAAGTTAAACAATTATAAAGAGCTTCATAAAGAAAATTTTATAGTATTGACATAACTCAATCAGCTTGCTCATATATTGTGTAGATCAATGTTGTTTAGAAAATTATATTAGACGGAACTATGTATAGTGAAATAAAATTTATTCTTTAATTTAAGTATAGGAGGATAATGAACAGCTGTAATGATGGATAGCATTTCACTGTTATATAAATAATGCAGCTTTTAAAAATTAGTACTTGTTTGAAAACTTAGTATTATTGTTTAATATTTAATAATAATATATATATGGTTGATTTTATTCAACATAATTTAATGTTAAATTAACGCAATAGCACTGAGTGGTTTTTTCGTTTGTAATAACAAATGTGCTGGTGTGCAATATAATTAGTCTATTTCACTTGATATTGATGACGGATATATTGCAGTTTCTTTTTTTATTTAAAAGAATATATTGTATAGATATAGTGAGTAAACTTTTTCCTTCGAAATTTTTCGGAAAAGTGCTGTCTTATATAGCTTTACTACCTATACATCTGTATATTATATAATGAGAATATTCATTTTGACATTTGACACTAAACAGTGAGGTTTCAAATGACATGAAAATGTCACTCATATAGTTCAATCATTCATTGGCAGTACGGGTGATAATGATTCGAGTTTTTCCTGAGGAAAATAATTTTTCAATACATCTATATGTTAAAAATATTAAAGTGGTTGAAATATGTTGACTTCACTAACTCAACTAATCTGCTTCGGTGTATGCTTTCATTTTTTTATACTCTTGTAGCAAAACATTGTTGCTTCATTCGAATGCATTTTCAAATATGTTTTTACTTACTATATTTCTTATCCAAAAAAGGAAAAATTTTTTTTTTACTTATCATTTTTAATATAAACCAAAGTCTTACGTCAAAGTCGCCGACTTACACAATTATAATACTATTTCATACAACAGCGTCAAATGCTACGACGTCCTTAGTTTGAAATAAGACTTTTTTATATAAAATCCGTACCTTTAAAGTTGGACACTGTGAATGTTAACAAAAGCTGTTTTAAAGATAACGATCGCATTGATCGTCTTTGTCATTATAATAACAAATGATTTTTCTCAAGTAATACAATAGAGATAAGGTAGTACTGAAATAATGTGTACAAATGTAATCGGACTTTGTCCATTGTCGTAGGTTAGTTTTAGAGTAATGTTTGCGTAATCTATGAGCATCGCCTCAATCTAATCGTCAAATTATGTAAAATTATTTGAATATTGTTGCTTAGTCTTATTAGTTTGTACTGATCAGCTTTGTTTTCTATATTTATTGATTATTGTTAATTTTTTTCATTCCATAGTTTTATATGATGCGTGTGCATTAAATTTTTATGTGATATTCATGGGTTGTTTTATTTGATATATACAATAACAGTATAGAGTTTTAGGTGTTATAATGATAATTGGTAAACTTAAAATAAGAGCAAACCACGAAAAGCTGGTAAAAGCTAGAAAATATTCCTGCAGGAGGTGAAAAAGGTTATGGCAGTTTCCCCTTTTTTTGTAGGAATAGATTTTACAGTTTGAACTGATTAATTTTCGATTAAGATAATTGTGTCTGTATATAAACTCATAAGGACTAAAATCAACGTCAAAAGTTAATTACGAATGAGGACTAAGAACGTTTAGCCGAAATACGAGACGAGTGGTATATTATAACCAGAGATTTTTGTCTCTTTCTAACATAACAATAATATTCATCAGACTCATGCTTCACTGGAAACTATGTACTATCCGCCTTAATAAATGAGAAAAGGTGATAGCTTATATTTTAAGCATACTTTATCATTTTTCGTTGTATATCATTCTTAGTTCTGTGCTGTGTCGGCAATTGCCGACACCGTCCGTGAAGCCTTTCGTCTTCCGAATTCTTTACGAACATTTATTTTAATATTTGATTTTAAGTAAATCATAATTAGATAATTGAATTGTTAAAATAATGATACCCGTCGTGTGTCATTAATTATTGAGCAAAAAAACAACTCGATTAAATAAATGTATCACAAGTAATATACAGTCGAAATACTATTTCTAAAGTGAGTACTCGGAGAAAAGAAGCCTCGATATTGACGTTATGTCTGTCCGAAATCGTTTATAAAAGACGGGTCTGAAATGTAGAAAGGAGAGCTTCGTATAAGCCACTACCCGGAAAGGAACTTTCCTTCTGTGTGATAAGTGTTGTGCATCTGTGATAGTGTTAGTGTGTTGTGTGGTGTTATGCATCGATTAATACTGTAACTGAAGTATTTTTATTGCCGCAATAGGAGTTTTGTATAATTTTGTTATTATTATAAATTCAATTGACATTCAAACTAATGGCGCAAAGAAGTCTAACGACAAATCATTAAACGCGCCGTTTACGTACATTTCAATCTTGTTTCTATGTATTAAAGGTTTAATACACATGGAGGTAACAAATAAAACATATTCATATCGATTATTTATTACATTGCATATATTTAAATTGGTAACATTACTGAAATTGAGATTTGATACTTTCCACTTTGGTTCTTAACTCGTGCGACGAATCCTTCGCCAGATCGGGCGCGTACGTCTGGAAAATTACTTTTAGCGTGTTCAGCTCTTCTGTTTTATTCAATTCTGAAAAATTATCAGCTTTATATATATAATGAACTACAATTTCCGACGAAAAATCTTTAAATATCTTAAAGTATTTAGGAAATAAATGTCATACTCCAATTAATTTTCAATGAGATAACGTATACCATTTAGTTACGAATAACACAAATAAATTTTTGGATTTTATTTCTCTTTTTATGATTTTACTGGTAAATTATTATAACTATATACCTTTCAATTGATTAATTAATATTTCCATAACATTCAGTGCCTCCTTCCTATGCCTCACTTGGTTGCTATTCTCTGAAAAAGTTAAGCAAATTATATAACATCTATATGGAACACATGAGGATAATATTTGCCCTATGATTTATCTATTATGATTAAGTTTAGAAATAAGAAATACAGCGTAGGACACCACAAACCTAGCATTAAAGACCGCGCCCTTCAAGCCGGAAAATGGCGTTGTTCTACTACCACTGTCATTAGAAATAGGCACTAAGGTTATACTTTACTTGTCGGATAAATATAATATTTTTTACGCTTATACTATATTACATAAATTTCCCGATTTATCATACTTTAGACAGTCTCGTCCCATGAATTATAAATCTGGAAACGGGTATGAAACTTAGCTAACTAATTGCGAAGTTATATATAGCAGCCAGCTTAGATATAGACTATAGATTAAACGACTAGGTATTGACTACAGAAGAAGGGACTCGGCATAGATTACATAGAGAGAAACCAGGTATAGATTACAGAAATCATAATCATTACCATGTGTTAGTCCACTGCTGAACATAGGCCTCCACTAACTAATGCACGCTCCTCCATTAGGGGGTTTTCGGACCGTATCCCACCACGCTGCTCCAATGCGGGTTGGTGGATGGACCGACTTTTTAAATGCCCATCTGACACATGGATCATCTTACTTGTCAGACAATTGGGTGATCGGCCCGAATTGTCCTAACCAACCGGAAATCAACGTCAACACAAAGTTGTTTCCACGTATTCGCACCCACAACCTCCGGTTTATAAAGCGAGGGATACGCTAGATCACAGGCGGTTAGACTACAGTAACATAGTATCCCAATTTCACTCACTGAGCGTATATTCGACGAGCTTGGCGACCTGCGCGTGACCTCGGCCACCGCCTTGTGCCTGTCGGCGGTGGCCAGGTCGTCGGTCTGCATGGGCTCGGCGCGCAGCAGCGCCAGCCGCGACAGCACCTTGGCGACGGCGCCGAGGATCGCCAGCTGCGTGGAGCGCGTGGACGCGGCGTACGACTGGGCGCAGTGCTCGAACAGCTGCCTCTGGTATTTGTCTACAACGGAGTCATATTATTGTACTATATTCAGGATTGATTCGGACTAAAATACGAGATAGTGTGACAAGGTGACCACCACAGATACACTACAATTATATTATTGGATATATATAAAATTGTTACAATGTTCTGTCTCATGCTTCTCTGAAACGGCATGATTTTTTTATGTACATTCAAATAAGTCTGAGAATCGTATACTATCTATATTTCAAAATCAATTATGATAAGGGGTGTCCACTTCTTTTTTTATATTTTCACTTATGATGTGGCATAAAAAATTCAAACAATCTTAGTTTTCACTTTTCAACAACCATCCCCTGTTTTTTTATTTTATAATTTGTTATCCCGCTAATAACAACAATTATTATGACTCTGTAAGTGAGGGGTGACTCATGTGTCTACCAGTTTAGGGAATTGTTTATCATCTTAAACGATTTACATGGCAAAACATTGTCTGCGGGATCAGCTAATAATATATATAAATACTGAAGTTTGTAAATATTGAAAATTATTTTTGTAAATCTAATGTTAATATACAAATAAGCAAAAGTTAAAAATGACGTCAAAACGTAACATAACGTATAGGCAACAGTTGTCACTGTTGTATACGGTAATACCTTCAGAGTTGGTTCTATCAGACAATAATATGTACAAATATAATAACTGCCTCCGTAGCCTAGTGGTATAGGCCTTTGCTTTAAAAACCGGAGGTCGTGGGTTCGAATCCTGCGGGAACGCAACAAATTTTCATTATTGTTTCCTAGTTGGTTAGGACAATTTGGTCCGATCACCCAATTGTCTGAAAAGTAAGATGATCCATGCGTCGGATGGGCATGTAAAAGTCGGTCCATCTACCAACCCGCATTGACCAGCGTGGTGGAACACGGTCTAAAACCCCTAATGGATAGGGGTGTATTAGGGGAGGTCTATGTCCAGCAGTGGACTATCAAAGGCTGATGATGATGATGATAATAACAAACGAACCCTGCGTTTGCGGATCTGTAGGCCAGGCCTTCCCCAATAGCTCGTAAGCACCCTCTTTCACGGCAGTGAGCTGTTCGCGACGTTGCCGCACCGCTTCATTATCTTCGTCGTCCGAATCTTTACTCGCTGCAAACTCGTCCTGTTAACAATAAATTAAATAAATACAAGATATGTATGTAGTGAGTAATTATTTTCGTTTAGGAAAACTCGGATCTATGTCGGAATACGATGACACCGAACTGTCAATGAATAATTGTGTTTTATGAGCGACATTTTCATGGCATTATTATGTAACTTTAGACATATCGTTTAGCGTCAAATGTCATAATAAATAATGTTATTCTATAATATAGAGACATATAGGTGCTGAAGATATTTTAGAGACCGAGAAGAATTTTAAGCTATAAACACTAGAATTTTTACCTGAGTCAAATAAGACATGTACTTGACAACTATTTTTATAAGTTGTTTCCTAGCTGGTTAGGACAATTTTGACCGATCACCCAACTGTCTGAAAATTAAGATGATCCATGCGTCGGACGGGCACGTAAAAGTCGGTCCACCCACCAAACCGCATTGTACCAGCTTGGTGGTATACAGTCCAAAAACCCCTAATGGAGAGGGCGTGCAGTAGGGGAGGCCTAAGTCCAGCAGTGGACTAGCACATGCTGATGATGATGAACATACCTCATTTGACTCTGCTACAATACACATACGGAGTAAAATTCAAACAAAGTACCTTCGAAAGTATGACCTTAACGATGTCATAGACTTGTTGGAAGGCATCAACTTTCAAAGCGGGCAACGCCCGAGCCAAAGCCGCCAACGCGTGTCGCTTGTGGACCAAATCTTGTTTGCGACACTCTGTCAGGAGAGCGTTAACGCACTCTCTGGCTAAATCTCTGTCCAACTCTGCTTCGCCGTCCTTCAATCTGAAACAAATAACTGTTATGTTAGACCAGTTTGGCGTTTATTGAACCTACCTAGTATACTAGATTAAGAAAATAACGGACGAGCAAGATTTGAAGGGTTACAACTTAAAAAAAATACAAAGATCTTTTAAAAACTTATTTAAAATAAAGACATCTTTGAAACACTGTTAACATTTTGCAAAACAATAGTATTACGAATCTCCCTTCCCTTATGAATTGAATAAATATAAACCAATCTAATGTCAACAACGACAAGCTAAAAGAATGCGTTGTTGATGGAGGACCGCGAACATTTTTATCCCCACGAGAAGTATTACACATAAAAGCCCCACTTTTAACTGCAAATGAGTTTGACATCAGCCCCCATTTACGTAAACTCTATCTATAAATTGAGGATAAATAACATAAAGTAACTGTAAAGTACCAACAACCGTCTCCGGGGTCTGACGGTTTTGGCCCTTGCTTTATAAACCGGAGGTCGTGGGTTCGAATCCTGCGGGGGCTGAACTACTTTTCTAAGTTGTCCTCGCTGTTTGAGACAATTTGGTCCGTTCACCCAATTGTCAGAAAAGTAAGGTGACGCATGGGTATGCGTCGGATACGCATGCAAAGACGGTCCACCCGCATGGGACCAGCGTGGTGGGATACGGTCCAAAACCTAATGGAGAAGGCGTGCATTAGGATCAGCAGTGGACTAACACAGGCAGAGGCTGATGATGATGATAATGATGATGATGAATTTTAAAGTAACTCACTCGCACAAATCGGCCATTGCGTGCAACAGGTTGTGCTTTCCGGCGTAAGTGGGACCTCGTACTGCCTCCACCGACGTTCGTAACAATACATCCCTCTGAACGCCCAGACCTTCCGGCAGTTCTGTGCACAACGTTTTTATTGCCTTCGCAGCCTGAAAAGTACACATGAATACTGTCATATTAACATCTTATATTGAGGTATAACTAGGCTTAGCAAAAGTAGGCATAGGCCGTACGATGCGATATAATACTAGTACACATGCTTATTTAGAGTATGTACCCACAAGGGACAACAGTGTATCTCTCGTCTTGTTGACGTTGAGAAATGGGAAGATGTAATGTGATGGTTATTTTTACATAGAATTATACTTAACAAGAAAACTGATTATTTTAAGATCGTTAATTAACACTGGCGAACAACAAATATAATTCTAACAATAGAAATTTAATTTAATGTTAACTTAAAATCATTTTACTAGTAATTTTTGATAGTATTTTAAAATTGAGACGACATATACCCACCATGGTCTAAGAACTCTCTAATGGAGTAGGCGTGCATTATGCCTATGTCCCGCAGTGGACTAACACAGGCTGACGATGATATATAATGCCATGCCATGCCATATGGATAAGAGACTGGAAATACTGGCCCCGTAACGCCCAAGTAACGAATTGGGTAAAAAGACCCATTACTAAGTCAAAAAATACATGTTCTAAAAACGATCACACTGTAACAGAAATTGAGCTACATATTTTGTAATACCTGTACTCTACGCGACCAAGCCGGTGCGTTCAATTCGACCGCAGCGTTCGCACTGAGCACCTCGAGATGGCGACGCAAGCCGGTGGCCCGCGCCGGGCTTATGTCACTCCATAGCTCCTCGAACATCTCGACTGTACCCGATTCACCTGCGAACCAAAAAAGTATACAACTTTAGCAGCACCTGACCACCAAACCGCATTGGACCAGCGTGGTGGGATACGGTCCAAAACACCTAACGGAGAAGGCGTGCATTAGGGGAGGCCTATGTTCAGCAGCGGACTAAGACAGGCTGATGATGATGATGAACTCTAGCGTAGGCGAAATCATAAATAAATAAAAAGTCTTATGTCAATTATTTAACGGCGCTTGGGCGTATAATCATCGAATATTGCGTGATGACTGACCTATAGGGTTCAGAACGCTTTACACTTTTGGCGCAATTTAAGATTAAACTTATACGTCTTTTACAGAAATACCAACTCATCTTTAGCTTACATCCATTACTCCTTATTGTATAAGTTTCATCAAGAACTAAATTAACGCGTTATCAATCCATAATCGAAACTCCCAAATTGATGTATGTCAAAAAAAGAGGTGATTTCCTAAGACATTGTGATGCACATAACATAGATACAAGGAACAAACATAATTTAATTCTTCCAGCAACTAGACTGCGAAGAATAAGTAAATCTTTATGGGACAATGTATACGTTTTACAACAAAATCCCAGTAAATGTTCAGAATTTAACTATTAATAAATTTAAAAAGGTAGTCAAGGAACGTTTATGTTTAAAGGTTATTACGATATTAATGAATTTTTAAATGATAACACTGCCTGGTAATGGAATGCTCGCTCCAGGTCCTGTTTCAAAATTGCATAACATGAAATGCCGAATTATCAAATTGTTTGTTATTTTTAAAAGATTACATAAAAATAGCCCGCTGAGTTTCTTTCCTGGTTCTTCTCAGGTCTGAGGCGTCCTTTTCCGAACCGGTGGTAGTGTGTTCGACAATCAAAAGCAAGTGTAAACTTCTATATTAAATAAAGATATTTGAATTTGATGAAAGTTTGTAAGTCTTTTACGATGACAAGACCCGGCTAGCGCAGTAGTTAGTGACCGTGACTACAACGTCAAAGAGTAAGAGTTCGATTGCCACAACGGAAAAAAACACAAAAATTATGTAATTATTTACAAAAAAATCTAAGCATATAATTTATCATTCACATACTTTCCATAGAACAGCAACTTTGCTTAGTTTGGGACTAGATGGCGTTGTAGTATTCTTTCATAAATATTAATATTATTACTCGAGAAATGAAAGAAATCTATCTGGCCATCAATAGATCTGGATAAAGAGACTAACTATCATGATTTCGTCACTCGATCGACTAACGGCAATACTCAATCGGAGGCTAAAGCACAACTTATGGTAATATTACCTTCATCCTTCGGTGCGTGCATTGCCATAAACACGAGGGGCGCGATTAGCTCCTCGTTGTCCTTAATGTGCTCTATCTTAGCTTTGGCCACCGCCTTCAGAATTAGGGCAATCGTCGTCGTAGAGATCTCATCGACCTTCGAATCGTATATCTTTACAAGCTTCTTCATCAGTTTCTCGATCGATTGACGCTGAAAATTAGAAGGAATAAAGGAATATGGTAAAATAATTATGAGTTATTACATAAAAATATCATTAAGATAATCTTATATGAGACAGACACGTATGAACTGTTTAATTAATATTATAAAGGTAGAAAAAAAACTAATTTTTAGCTCGTTTGTTTAGCTTTCTTGAGTTAAGTTCTCAAAAGTCTAGAATCGTATAAATTAAATTTTAATATTTAAATTACAGTTATAAAAAAGCATATCAAAGTAAGTAATTTTTGAGATTTAATCTCAAATTCGCGTTCAAGCGTATTTTGTATTAACTATGGTGATTTTAAATGCATACTGAAATTATACTTAATAATATTAAGTGAATCAGTTTGTTTGTGTTATAGGTTGTTCTTTGTGTTATATAAAATCTTTCAACAAAATCTTTGTATATCTACAGTTTCACAAAGTTTTCTATGATCATGGAATGAAAAATATCCAAAGGTGGGTAATTGCTAAGTTTGATTCGAGTTGGGCTGATCACCCAATAGTCTGAAAAGATGATCCATGCGTCGGATGGGCATGTAAAAGTCGGTCCACCCACCAACCCGTATTGGATCAGCCCCTAAAGGATAGGCGTGCATTACGGGAGCCTATGTCCCACAGTCGACTATCGAAGGCTGATGATGATGATGATAATTTCGAATATAACTAGACATAACTTCCAACCTTGGCGAAAGCGGAGACCTGTCCCAGTGCCTCGGAATAGTTCTTCCTGACAGTCGGATTCCTATCGAAGACGCCGTTCAGCAGGCCGGCCATCAGCGTGCCCGCTATCGGCTGCAGCTCGTCACGCAAGTAGTGCGCACTCAGCACGACGAAGTGCGCGCACGCCGCCTTGGTGCCCAGCTGAGGGCACTTCATCAGCTCGAGGATCTTGGGCAGCATCTCCTGCATCTCGTCGATCGTCATGTGCGGCATGCACTGTTGGTAGGGAGGAGCAGATATATTTTAATGGGCCTGTTCACGACACGCTATTTAATATTCTTAGATGATCGGTCAGCCTAGGAGGCGGGGCGTCACGTGACGTCACGATGACGCGATGGCTTGGCGCTTGCCGCAGCTCGGCACGGCCTCTCTCTTAGGGATGGCGAAATGGAAATATAATATCGATATTCAAAAAAATATTGATATTGATATTTAACTTAGAAAATATCGAAATATCGATACATAAAAACAAATTATGTAGCCTATATATATTCCTATACTATATATATATTCTACATATAACATTACTAGATCATTTACAATAAATTACGAAAAATTATAAAATAATAACTTTTTTATTATTAAAGCTACATTTAGTTGATGGTGACATAAGAAAAAAATCGGTCTACGTGCTCGGCTGCAAAGCTACTCAACACTCGAGCAAACACAAAATGTAATTTAATGCATGTTTTTATTATAAAATACTTGTATATGTATACATTTGCAGTATTTTAAAATAGGGATATTTCGATTTATCGCTATACAAAATATAAATAATTTAGCCTTATCTTAATATATATATGTCTAATTTTCGATACTCACAATTGTATATCGCAATATTAAGTATCGGTTAAAAATATCGATATTTCGAAAAAATAATATCGATATCTCGATATATTTTCGACAAGCCTACTCTCTCATTTCCTCGGGTGCTCGGATGCGTCGGACGTATTAGAATCTCTTGCCTAAGCCATTTTTGTTTTACGTGATCCCGCATGTTTGTTACTAAATTCAATTGTTGATTAAATTGTACATAGTTCTTAATAATAAACTTCTGATCCTTAAGAATATATAGTTAGATAGTTTGACGGTCATAGATTATGGTTCTATAATAAATATGCGTATAATCCTATTATAAATGGAAATAAATGAATTACTCGTATTATTAATATTTGTAAACAATAAGTTTAAAACATATAAACCTCGAGCATAGACAAGTTTAACACTCGATAGTGAAAAAATACTGTTTAATTCGATTAATCTTACCGATACGCGAAAGTTTGCAAGTACAGATGTTAAGAACCTTGTAACGCTATAATCACTCAACGGATCTCGTCAAAACTTCACAGCGTCACAGCTTATACACCAGAAAAACACAACAATTAAGAACGATTTTCAGGCCTATTATAATCGCGTACAAAAATAGATCATAGTATACCTTGACAACAGTATCCGTCGTGTAATGATGTCTGGCGGCATTAGCTCTCAAGTCGTCGAACATCTCCCTAGTGCCGGGGTCAGTGAGAGCTGTGCTCAGGTAGGACAACTTGGCAGACTCCAGCTCTCCGGCGGCGCAGAGCAGGGCGGGAATGAGACGCGGCAGGAAACCACCCAACTGGGCACCACCCGCTGTCACTAATTTAGATACGGTCTGCAAACTAAGAGAAATGTGCAATATTTATATAAAAATATTGAAAATAATTATACAGTATAATGCTATTTAATTTTTTAGTTGATCATCCGTAACGCATAAT
This sequence comes from Lamproptera curius, assembly GCA_029286875.1. Classification (NCBI taxonomy): domain Eukaryota; kingdom Metazoa; phylum Arthropoda; class Insecta; order Lepidoptera; family Papilionidae; genus Lamproptera; species Lamproptera curius. The sequence goes on along the minus strand of JAGSMT010000208.1, from coordinate 77,694 downwards.
TTTACAAACAATTTCAAGAAAAACTCAAGAGGTGCCAAGTTACACTTGATTTGTCAAAAATGTTTAAATCTGATTTATAAAGTATTGGTCTAAAAATAAGATAAGTAGCAATATAGCAATATATATTTTTATAGACAGATAGTAAAATAGCAAGCCTTACGTAGATTTCAAGGCTCTGACGATTTATAACGACTGCGTAAGATAAAAAATATATTTATTCAATAGAAACGTTTACTTTAGTACAGTTTATCGCCCACACAAGGCACAGCCTGTCCTATGAGGCAATCAAATAATTTACAAAATTGTATAAGCGAACAACAACAGTTTTTAAAAATTAAGACATAAAATAAAATACAGCAATGTTAAAAATATATACATATGTTGTATTAAATTTGTTTGTGTGTGTGTTTGTGCGCGCGCGTTTATGTGAGTGTATGTGCGTTAGTATGTGTGTCTGAAGTCCAATGCGTCAATTTAATTTTTATAAATTTTCGGATTTGTCGTAACTCAATGTCTGAATTAAATTTTTAACCAACTTCCTAGTTTTAAAGATAGTTCAGTACCTAGGGAGCGCGAATTTACCATTTTGGTTGATTTTAATAACAGAACAATAAACGTAGTATTTGTACTAACCTGACACTCCTGACTTCCTTCACGATGTTCGTGATGCCGTTGTCAAGTAGTACGGGTAGTATTGCTGTCACCACTTGTTTACCGTCCTTGCCTTGGTTCGCATCTGACGCGTGAATGCACAACTGCAAGGGAATAAATAATTCCAATAACACACATTAGTTTTGATATAATATTTGGATTGAAGTTGTTTATGTCAGGATATTACTACACACAACCACTCCTACTACTTGGTAAGCCAAAAGAAGACAAAGAAGGTTATTGAGAACATAGCAAAAAATGAATATCGAAATGTCAATAAACAAGCGAATATTTTATTTGTGTTTTGAATTCGTAGCGATATACTTTTGGATTGTAAATTTTTTTATATTTATATAAAACTATTTCTTTGGATGAGGTAAAAAACTTTGATACTTCGTCTAATTAACATCATTTTTAGTATATATGTGTATAACATGTACGAGATGGATGAAGATTTTCAATATAGGGGTTTTAAAGAGCACCACAAACAGCCATCCTTAAATCTTGCTTTAGTAAACTAATATAAAATAGTCAAGACATAAAGTAAGTACCTTCGACACTACATTCGCAGTAGTCGTCGCCGCTTGGCGCGTCCCCTCGTGCACGTCGTCCATCACTCGGAACAGTTGCGACCACATGGTCGGAAGTTGCTCCAACGAATCGTGGAGGCTCTTTGCGCCTCTGAAATTGTTTTCTTTTCTGTCTTATTTTTCTTTGGCATACGCAGGCAGACGAGCAGTCGGGCCACCTGATGAGAAGTGGTCACCGACACCCATGGACATTAGCAATACAGTGGTAACCAACGCACTGCCTACCGTGAGACATAGGTTGTTAAATCTCGTTTACCCAGTAAATACGCTAGCTACGGTATCCTTCAAACCGGAATACAGCAGTGTTTTCACACTACTGCTTCGCGGCAGAAATAGGCACCGCGGTGGTACCCACCCAGACGGTCTCCTGTAAAAAGGGGACCTACCACCGGTGTATAATACATTCACCATTCTAACCTTATATTAGAAACTTGCCCTTCGAATCGGAACACGCCTGCACAAAAGTAAATTTCGTCATAAATTTTATAATTCGCAGTCGCATTAACAACTGCCAATATGTAGAGGATATCTACCAATAGCATCAAACCAAAAGAAATGTGCTTGTAAAAAGTTGCTCCACCCACCAACCCGCATTGGAGTGGTGGGATACGGTCCAAATACCTAATGGAGGAGGCGTGCATTAGTTGAGGCCTATGTCCAGCAGTGGACTAACACAGAACAATCCCAAGTGGTGCTTTTCTTCTTATGAATTTGTTTACCTTAATAAATCGGCCAACGCGTTGCAACAAGACATCCTCACTCGCCACTGGTTTGATGTTAAATTCGCGACAAGGTCGTCCAATATTTCCTTGTGATATTTGTGAACCTTTTAACAAACAAACACATATTAAATTATGTTTTTTATGCATATATTATTTACACAATTTTGACTAAGGGTTCTGTTGAATATAAATAGAGTAGCGTATGGTTTAATCAAATTAGACCAAATAAATATAAACTAAGTTACCCATGACATGTCATTACTTTGCGTGAAACATGAATTTTATGAATTGTCACTGAGATGTCAGAATTTAAATTGTTTATATCTATTCCAAGGGTAATTTGGCTCAACAATAGCCTTAACCTAAACCAATTCCTTTTAATGTTCCAAAGTAATTTCGTAACGAACCGTATATTTATTTAACAAAGTTAATAGACAGCATTTTAAACTATTTAGACGTGAAAAATAATAAATAAGTAAATAGTGTTGTCGTCCGAACGACGAACTGCCTCCGGAGCCCAGTGTTAAGGCCGCGTGCTTTAGAAACCGGAGGTCGTGAGTTCGAATCCTGGACGGGAACTCAACAGATTTCCATTGTTGTTTCCTATTTGGTTAGGGCAATTTGGGCCGATCCCTCAATTGTCTGAAAAATAAGATGATCCATGCGTCGGACGGGCATGTAGAAAGTCGGTCCACCTACCAACCCGCATTTGACCAGCGTGGTGGGAAACGGTCCAAACCCCCCAATGGATAGGGGTGTATTAAGGGAGGCCTATGTCCAGCAGTGGACGTCCGTCCCACTCACGGTGAGCTGCGTGTTGGGCACCAGCGCCTGCCAGATGGAGGCCATGGAGTTCTGGATGCGCGGAGTGGGGTCGAAGCGGTAGCGGTAGAGGCGCGGCACGATGCGGCCCAGCTGCGGGCCCAACTGCGCGCCCGCCTGCACGGCGATCGAGTGGAAGCCGTACGCGGCGCCTGTGGACACGAATTACGGTATAGGACAATTACATATGCAGCACATTGTAACATATATATATATAACGAGCCTTAAAAGTTAGCAATTGTGTGTTCACATATTGATAGGATCCAGTTATTCATTCGTTATTATTTAATAAGTTTTTGTTTCCTAGTTTGTTAGAGGCGCAGTAGACACATTAAAGTTAGATAGTTAATGCGTCGGATGTACTTAAATATGGCAATATCGATTCTCAGAATAAAACTTTGGCTTGGCCAGCCTGAAAGAGGACGGCTAGCGGGATGAATACGCTTGCAACGGACGCGCCAAGAGGGTGTGGGAAACGGGTGGAAGGCGGTAGAAGTGCCGTCTACCCTGTCTTCCGCAATAAAGTGGAGTAGAAGGGGGAAGAGGAGTTTTGGTAGTTCGTCGACTATTCTCCCTATATTCTGGACCACAAATGCGGACTGGAGAGGCCGTGCGAGGTTACATTCCGTATGGTGTCTCTTCAGTCTTGCTTCCTTTTGCAGCTGAAGCCGGGTTAGCGGCGAAGTATCTACAAAGAGAATCATGTTCTTCTTGCTTCCATGGTCACTGGGTAACAGATTCGGGACAATCCGTTGCTTAGACAAAGGTATCGAGAAGAAGCACGTAATTGAAGGCGCCTGGGAAGAACAACGTAGTCGTATAATTAAATTTCATTTAACCAAGCTTTGAACGCATACCTTTTTTAGAATTCCAAACGGAATTGTGGTGCGCGAGATGCATGAACTTGTACAACAGGTCGGGTTGATTCAGGTCCGAGGCGAGTGCGCACAGTTCCTTATACGTTGATAAATTTCCCCTGAGATGAAAAAAAAAACAAAATTTAATTTTTCAAAATATAAATAGGTTGTATACCAGTTTTCCATAACACGAAATAAACCCAAAACGTCTTTTAAGGTTTTCGATGAATATAATGATCTCCTTTTTAAAAAGTTATCTTTAATCTGTGCTTGCATGAAATAAAACAAAAACCAACCCAGTGGGAGCCTTGCCGAGCTGTCCCTCCTCGAAGATCTTCGTATCCTCGGTGACTTGGGCGACGGATCTCTTGCCACTCGTCAACTGCTCTATTATCTGGCCAACTAATGCTTGGCGACTGCTCTCGTCCGAATTCTGGTATACGAGACTCAGACCCTTGCCGGCTACATCTTGAACGATATCTGTCGAAAGTTATGAGAAAGCATTAGAAATATCATATCTATTTAATACAGAAAATACTGTATATATTCGAGTGTAAATGTATTCATGTCGGGACATCTAACGAAACAGTGATTAATACAAATGTGGAAACAACGTAAACAAAACATATAATGTTCTCCAGTCAATTGCGACTACGGCGATCAATCACAAATAGCGCAGGAGATATTATAGTGCACAGGAACAGGCTGTGTACGCGCAAACATAGGCGTTTGCGCGTACACAATCTGTTACACCCTTATACTCACAAAGTCCGATTGGACGGATAATCGACACGACCGGAGAGAGTAAGGCGCAGGACCGACTTTTTATATGCGCAAAACGACGCATGGATCACCTTACTTTTCAGACAATTGGGTGATCGGTCCAAATTGCCCAAACAAACTAGGAAATAACGATGAAAATTTGTTGAGTCCCCGCAGGATTCGAACCCACGACCTCCGGTTTTTGAAGCATACGCCATTACCACTAGGCTACGGAGGCAGTCAAAACAAATAATGGCATATATCTAAAATATATAATAAAAAAGATTCAAATAATAAAACCGTATAAAGCCTATTGTGGTAATCGATTATCAGTAGATCACTGCGCTTCATTTTTGAAATGATTAGATTCCCCGCAGGTGGTAAAGACCCGTTTTAGTAGACTTTCTATACTCACTGTATAAAAATGTATATATTACCCATAAACACAAAACTATGAAAGTAACACCTATGTATAAAATTTAGTAAAATACGTCCTAAGAAATAAAAAATAGGGGATCTCAAATTTATACTAAATCATATTAAAAATGTCTCACCGCTATTTTCAGAAAGATAGTCCATAAATACATTCTGAAGAATCTGTAGATTTTTCCTAATCGGTTCTCTTTCTGGACAGTTCTTCAAAAGTGCTAGCAACCATATGCTAGTAGCCTAATAATAAAAATACATAAAAAATTACTATTTTATAATTAATTCTTAAATCTATAATCTCAGTAGTATATAAAATTTACATTAAAGATATCTTTGGATCTGACAATTTAGAATTTTTTATCAAATTAAAAAATACGTTACTCATACATTGTTAAGAAAATAATATATAATACAATGTTTTATAAAAGCGTGGTGTTCTTTTCATACACATTTGTAGTAACAGACAATAAATTAATTTTATGTGAGTAACCTTTCATTTTGTACCTATGCAAAATTAACTTATTTTATTATTACAGCTGGCAATGAACCCAACCATAATATCACTACTGGTTATTAAAATAATAATTAGTTCATTTTTAAATATATAATTTAAAATTTCTATAAATAATTAATCTATAGAAAAAGAACCACTAAGTACTTCTAGCAAAGTAATCACCTGTCTGGAATGCGGATGCGGATGCTTTCCAATTTTGAACAACTCCTCCAAAAGCCATTGGAGCAAAACATCATTTTCTTGCAACGCCTCGCTGTCTTTTATCTTCCTTTCACCCTGACATGTTTAAAAATGGTATTAATACAAAGAAAATAAATCCACAATAAAATAGGAAGGCTAATAAAAACTCACATTATGTTATAAACAATGGAATATAAGTGAGTTACAATTTCTCTTCAATATATACCAACCTTGAAAATATAAACAAAATGCCCTATTAAGCAAACTATATAAAAGGTTTACTGAATAGGGCATTTAGTTTGTCTATTATATTAAACAGGATAAAAATAGGTGTATTTAAAAAGATTTTAACTATCACATTCATTGACTAAATAAGGAAATATACATTATTTTTTATATTTAAAAAGGTTTTATTGAAACAATATTTTGAAATTATTGTTACACCAATAATACTTTTAGCAGATCGTTATTTTTTTTAAAGGTACATCAATAATATTTCAATATTTTCAATATACTCAAATGAGGTTATATTGGTCATAAAGCAGTAATTTAATAAAAACACTTTCTTCAGCTGGAGGCTACATAGCTAGTACAAACCACAGAAAGTGTTTCTCGCCGTATTTTTTCATGTATGATCATGGTTTGCGTGTCAATGAAAAATTATACTGCTTGTATGTCTTAAATAAATGTATCTCATTAAACATAGTTAATAACTTGGTTCATTACTTACTTCCCTTGGTAACTCAGTCCATAAGTCCCTGTTTTTGTTGGAATTCACTCCTTCCACACATAGCACCAACGATTCCCCGATTTGCAGGTGGATCTCAAACTCTTTACTCTAAAAGCAATACATCTGTTACTATAAAGAAGTTAGTAAATTAACACTTACATTAATAAAGGTCAAATAAATGTAGTTCCAAGTACATCATACATCTAAATTTATAATGGAGCCGTTTGCAAATGATAGCAATCTAATATATTTAATCACTATCGTATGCAAACGGCTTCACTGATTATAAATATTAAACATTAAATTATTATAAATTATAAACCATTTGTGAATATAATCGATATGGTATAATACTAAAAGCCATTAAAATCCGTCCATTTTTGCCTTTAAGAGTAAGAATAATAATGTTCGTCGATTTGGACTACGGCGGCCGATCTATATTAGAGTTCAGCCAACAACGCAGGAGGTATTATAGTGAACAAGTGTACGTGCAAACAAAGGCGCACTCCCTGTTCCTTTATACTATCAAAGCCCGACGGCACGGATATCCGACAGGACCGGAGAGAGACAAGGCGCAGGACTGACTTTTAACATGACCATCCATCGTATGGATCATTTTACTTTTGGGTGATCAGCCCAAAGTGCCCTTACCTTATAAACGCAACATCTATTATAGGAAGGTAATTAAAAAACTATACTAACATCAATAATGTATTCTATAAACGGCTAAACTCACGTGAAATCGGTCGGAAGCGACCGTAAAGTTATCCCACTCGTCCTGATGAAGGACCTTCGATAGGTCCGAAACTAGTTGTCACCAGCCGATTTCACGTGAGTTTAGCCGTTTATTGAATACATTATTAATGTAAGTATGTTTTTTTTTATTACCTATGGATAATATGTCTCACGATAGTTTTAATCATACTTACATCTTTAGCCATTTTTAGGAAACCCATGATAATCTGTTTCGAGAATGATAACCTCTCACCGCAGCACATCAAACCCAACGTGTACAGCGCCCTCTCTTTCACCTTAGAGGGTAAAGCAGCATTACCGACAATCTTAAACAGTCTATCGGCGACCGTGTACTTGGTCACATCTTTAGACGTCATTGATGCATCCTTTTTGTTTATACTGAACGGATTGTCCCCTTTTAATAGTATTTCTTGTTGTTCATCCGCGTTAGGAAGTGGTAAAGCACTGCATCGCACTAACAGTGACACAGCGCTGGTAGAAGCGCTGACTAACAAGGTTTGTGTGCTCGCCAGGAAGTTCGCTGGAACAAATTAATAAATCAGTAAACTAGCAATTCTTCTTAATACAGAAGAGTGTGAAATACTTTATGTCTGAGACAATGGCGACAATGTAACATCAAGTTACGCCATCGAATATATAGTTTTATGAAAAAATTATTACTCAAAGAAAGAACTAAATGAAAGAAGATGCCTTAAGTTAGCTACCGATACTATTTTAAGCAATCAACAACACGCAATATTTCATAAAGTAGTCTTTATTAGTTGAAGAGTTGAAACCGGTTTCTTAAGTTTATGAATAAAACTTTTTTATTTATGAATGCAGGCTTAAGAATCCGCTATTAAGTTAACTTATGGACAGTGATCTGATGTGACATTTTTTTCGGACATTTTATATTAGCTACACTTATAATTAATTAATTAATCCGATAACATTGTACTTTTAAAACAAGTAACTTTTCTTAGACTAAGCCTAGCATGGCTCGACGATTTATTTAGTACATAAAAAAAACGTGATGAACCCACCCAAACATACAGCGCCTTCTTTATACGGTTGCCAATCCGCCGGATTGAATCCCTTCCCGCCGAACTTTCCCCTCTTGGAGAGTGTGATACAACGCTCACACAAGTGACTAAATGCGGCGATATAGCCGCACTGTGCTTCCAGGCCCTTATTGCCTTGACTCTGGACCACGAACTCGGTAATCTCCTTATCCAAAGCGGACTTTGTGGCAACATTGGCCGTTATTACGGCGTAAATAAGCGCAGATATATCTCGAATCTCTTCGCGAGTCGTTGTAGTGAATAGGTTGGATAAGAACGGTAAAATGCTCGTGTACTTCGAAGCCATTACGTCGGGCACGCAACCGATAATATCCAAGAAACAGGTGAGAGGCATAATTTCTGTAAGAATCGACCAATATATAGTTTTGTAAATTATACACGATTGCAGTATCGATATTTACAGGACTTTGAAATAAAACATTTTAACCCATCATTGATTGGCAAAGTTCTACATCTGTATTCAATTTTAATTTTAATTTAATTAAACCTGACCCGAGTCACATTTTAATTACCGTAAAGCTTTATGCAAAATTTAGTTTAAAATAATGTAAAAATCATGGTACTAATACTATTTGCTAAACAATGAAATTGTTGAAATATTTCAATTTAGATTTAAAAATTACATAACTCTTAATATTTTTTGGTACAAGAAGATAAAAGGTGAAATAAAAAGTCAAAATATAAACTATAACAGTATACGACACACCTGGACAGGCGCTAAGCAGAGACGTAATCATGTTGAGATATCGCTCCAACACTTCGCTTTCTAGAAGTTTCTCCCGAATGTACTTTGAGAGTAAGGGCGAATTAGCATTTGGGTGATCGGAGCAGTCCTTCAAACCAGCGTCGCGGTTCAGGCACATTCGCATGTATCTCAAAATCTGCAATACAAATATATAAAAATATAGCTACGACCAATAACATCAACTCTATGTAATCAAATTAAAGTACATGTCTATTTTTCTTATACTAGAAATCTTTATCTATATGGTAAATTTCGTAAACCAATTCTTAGGTGACGTTTACTCGGCGAAAGGAATATTCCTACCAAATTTCAAGTCGCTACGCCTTATGGTTCCAGAGATATCGTGATGAGTCAATATATAGGTGGGAATCTCTTTTTTATATATAGATAGATGGATATATCTATTATTGACGAACTTTTATTTTTCAAGGCATAAGGTTTCCTTTTACCGAACGGAATCAACTGGACAGAACCACCACAGTACCTATTTCTCCTACGAAGAATTAAAAGGGTGTAAGCACTTGGATTCCGTTTTTGTGGGCCCCGTAGCCAGCAATAATATTTGGCAGACGGAGCGGATTACAACGCTGCTTACTTAAAAAAAAACTAAATTGCTAGGCCGGAAAATATAATTTAATTGGATTTTGCCTAATATCCCTCTTTATGGTAAGAGTATGGTTATTGGTTCGAATTGTGGGCAACTTAATTTTAAACTGTTTACAATTAACCAAACTGTGTGTACAAACAACGAATATCGGTACCTGAGCCAGAAATTTTCTTAAATAAATGTCAACACAGCATAATACAAGGCTTAAACTTGTCCTTTTAATAAGTGAAGCTGAACCTTGCGATTGATGATAAATAAAGTGAACCTATTACAACGCTCTACGCTAATACGACTTTAGCTGCATAATTTTAAAATATTCCAGAGCCAATTTGGCCGGGGTTAACAAGCAAAACACATAGTGCATAGTTTTAATGGGAACGTTTGTGGCAAAAGTTAAAATAAGAATATAATAAACATCGCAACACTGACCTCCTGATAAGTCCTAGGATGAAACTGCAACACTTGATTGCCGACGACATATCGATGCTTCGAATTCGACCCCTTCTTCCTCTTCTGTATTTGATCCCACAAATAATTCACGACTTCCTTGAAATGAGGCACTTTTAGCTCCGCTTCTGCGCCCTCTTTGTCCCTTTTGGGGGCACCTTCTCCGAGATCCGCTACATTCGTCTCCCTCTTTTGTACGTTGTTGACCACATCTTCTATCTCGCTCGGACGCGATGTACCGTATAGGCATTTCTGCGCTTCTGTCACTATGTCGTCTTGGCTGCGAATAGAAATCGTAAAAGATAATAAAAAATTCAATTTATTGAAAAAATATTTTCTACAAAAACTTATAATATGGCACGATTTTAAACAAATTTGTATTGATAGCACATTCGGACCTATATAGATAAACCAATTTACAACATTATTTAACATTAAATTTTCTCTTTAAGAAAAACAAAACAGGAATAATAGCCCCGTTTTACATAAAAGCTAGAGGGAATAGTGGAAAAAGTCGGGTAGAATTAAGACAAAACAGAAAGAGCAAATGACTGATATGAATGAGCAGTTTATAACGAGTACAGATCAGTACAAACTTAAAACTGTTATTTTTTGGTTTACTATATAATGTACGAATTGAATTTAACAATAAATTTTGTGCGATCGCGCCGCAAAGCAACACTGTGGAGAAAAACTGTGTGTTGGGTTGAAGGGCATTGTATCTAATAACTATATAAACAAGATATAACATCTATTCTTAAGCCGGCACTGTTGCTTACGCGTTGTCATACGCTTTCTTATCGCTTCATTTATACTTATTTTTTTTATTAAAGGTTAAAATATTTAACTATCCTAATAAATTTTACTCATATAAATAACGAAATATTGAGTAAGACTAAATATTTGTACATACTTATAATATAATTCTCACCTATCACCACTGGCAAGCAGTAGGAGATACCGGGAGGGCATGTAGTCCTGTGGGAATACTACAGACGAGTACCGCATTGCGATGTAACGGATCATCGAGTCTTCGCTATGCATATAACTGTAAAACAAATAATCACATATTATTAGAAACTGCCTCCGTATCCTAGTGGTATAGGCGTGTGCTTAAGAAACCGGAGGTCGTGGGTTCGAATCCTGCGGGGACACAACAATTTTTCATTGTTGTTTCCTAGTTGGTTAGGGCAATTTCGGTCGATCACCCACTTGTCTGAAAATCCATGATCCATGCGTCGAATGGGCATGTATAAAAAGTCGGTCCACCCACCAACTCGCATGGGACCAGCGTGGTGGGGTACGGTCCAAAGCCCCCTAATAAATAGGGGTGTGTTAGGGGGGGGCCTATGTCCAGCAGTGGACTATCAAAGGCTGATTATGATGATGATGATAATTAGAAAAATTAAAACCTAATTTAAAAACCTAACTCAGGTAAAACTATAAATATAAACAACATAAAACACATAAAACTTTAAAAATACCTTCTGTCAATACTTTTCTTGAAGTCAATAATATAATGAATTTGCGAACATTTTATATTATTACTAAATAATAAAATGACAGAAAGATGTTTATTATCATAGGCGCGAAAAAAGTTGCCGAAAATTGTAACTATTTGATATTCGATATAGACAATTAGCTATGGATACGCAAAGTTCATGGCACGTAACGCTTTTCCGTTACGTGACGCGTTTACATAAGTAACTATTGTTTAAATAATTAAACAAATACTTACTGATCCAATAGTGCGAACAATGCTAAGGCCTGGGGTTCGTCGAATGGATTCGGACGCAGTTTCTTGCTCTCGGTCGCTTCATCTACCTCCATCTTGCTTTGAGAAGGACCAGCGTCCTCTGATGTGTCCATCGCTTCTTGGTTATCTACACAACAAATATCATTTAAAAAAATGTTTAAATGTCGGTCATTTACTATAAACTAAACACTAAGGCGCGATTTCTTTAACTTACTACATATTAACTTGACTTTGTTAAATCTACGTGGAGTCCATCTATTTTGTATTTATAAAAAAAATAATTTTAATGTTACGACAAGCTCGCAAAACACCATCACAAAAATGGCCTGTACCAAATATATGTTGGATTTTATATACGCCACGTCAAATGTCAATCTATTATGGCGATAAATCATAAGCGGATATGCGACACTTGTCGTTTTAAAGTTTGACATATCATGTCCTGATCTTATTTGGGTTTGGTCTCTCTTAGCGTGATTGCGTTTTACGTACTTTGCGTTACGTCACAGTGTTTTTTATACTTAATATAGATAGGCCCGAGTATTTTTTTTATCATCTCTACATATTATAAAACGGCCGCGTCTGTATGTCTGTCTGTTCGCGATAATCACATAGCTCAAATACTATTGCACGGATTTTAACGTAGTTTTCACTAACAGATAGGATGATTCCTCCGGACGGTTTGTACAATTGAGTATATTGATATTTGTCAGAGATGTCGGAAATAAAGTAAGCCGTCCGAGAGCTTTCAACGAAATCGCAACTTAATCCCTATGAGATATAAACAATGTATGATATATTCTTCTTTATGAATGAAATATTCTTCTTCTCTAGAACTATCAAAAAGTCCACGATAGCATGTGAATGGCTGATCCGATTTTGACGGAACAATCATTAAAACATAGCTGATATTAGGGATTTAAAAGGCAATTTTTTAATGTTTTTTTAGATGTTACCACGCGGACGATGTTGCGGATAACAACTAGTTAGTATATTTATAGAGTAACATAAGCTTTGGCTTAAAGCACCGTGTATATTACTAGCAACCCCCCAACCCCCCTAGTGGGTGGAATTTCGTAAAATCCGTTCTTAGCTGACCTCAACGCGGTGAAAGGAATATTCTTATCAAATTTCAAGTCGATACGCCTTATGGTCCCAGAGATATCGTGATGAGTCAATATTTAGCTGGGAATCGCTTTTAATATATATATATATACATAGAAAAACATAAAAATAGTTATCGTTAAAATAATTAATTTTAGACATACCTTCATTACGCATAGTATATGCGACCGACATGTCTAACAGTGCGTCCCTCAGTGCGGTCTTCATCTCAGGAACAGCTTCAGGTATCTTCTTGACCAGCTCCTCGAGCAAGGAGAACTGCCTGTTTATACTCTCCGGACACTTTATTGCTAATCGACCTGCATTATTATTTATTTATTTATTTATTAAAGCTTTATACACTTATAAAGGCGAACTTAATGCCAAAAGGCATTATCTACCAGTCAACCTTTGGCTGGTACAGAAAAATTCGGTAGGTGCGCAGATATAAAACAAAACAAAGGAAAGATTTTTAGTAAGCATAAAGGAAAATTTTTGAAATTATTATTTAAAAAATTTGTATATTCTCGTTAAATTTAATTCTAGAGTGGGAAGTAATGTTAATGATTTGCAGGATGTTAATTTAAGATTTTTTTTTTTTTACAAAATAAGCACTGATGATATATATACAAACGAAACTGACCTTTGTAAACAAAATACTTTAAATTCTCACTCTTTTATACAGACACGAGCATTTAATACAATAAATTTTCCTCACCCAAGCAGATATAAGCCTTGGGATGCTGTTCAGCGTACTCCTCGGATCTGACGATCTTCAAAAGACCCTGAAGGAACACTGTGGCCACAGTCTTCAGCTGCACTGGATCGCCACTACAAGATTAAGACGCGATTGGTATCGTTCTTTACGTTGTGCATTGGTATACAATAAATCCTAGTGGTGTGAGTGTGTGCTTTAGACCGAAGTCGTCGGTTCGAATCCTGAGGGGACTAAACGAATTTTCATTGTTGTTTCCTAGTTGGTTAGGGCAATTTGGGCCGATTACTCATTGTCTGAAAAGTAAGCGTATCCAGGCGTCGGATGGACATGTAAAGTCGGTCCACCCACCCGCATTGGATCAGCGCGGGAATACGGTCCAAAAACCCCTAATAGAGAGGGCGTGCGTTAGGGGAGGCCTAGCCTGTATTAGTCCAGCAGTGGACTAACACAGGCTGATAATGATGATCGTGATTGGTATAAAATAATTCAAATTGATGTAGTTAACAAGTACTTTTCGTCACAGAAAACAAAAATGATAGATACTTAATAACTCTGTCTGCATATTAGCAGTAACGCAGGCGATGCACCATTGTATTGTCGTTGGTTGGAGCAACGTGGGGCTTATCGGGTCGCCTAGAAAGTATGGCATTAGCTCCTGTTATTCCCAGTTGTCCCCACCATACACCCATGATAGGAATTAGTCGGGATGCCTTTAAAGTATGATGATCATTGTGTCGGATGTGATGAGATGTTAAAAGTTATTATAGTTTGTCACCAGGCATTTACTAATAAGTCAGTGCTTTATAATTAACTGTTATCTAGTCGATCTATCGTGGGCAGTTTACCCTATTTTAACTTTTTAAGTAGTTAACATCGAATGCTATTCTTTCTGCGTAAAAGTTATTAATCTGGTTACATCAAAACTATTGGAAGCCGATTTAAGGTAAATTAAGAAATCGCTACGAACATATGCATTAATAAAATAAATACTCACTTATTGATAACATTCAATAAGAACATCAAAGCCATATTTCGGAGACGGATATTGGTATTCGGATCGAACAGAGATGAGAATACAACCTGAAACCAAGATAAAGAGAAAATTATAGACGTAATAATACAAAGTTAAGTTCAAAATTGTCATAAATATGATTTTTATCTGATATCCAAACATACTAAGAATCCAATAAATTTCATATTCTACTGACGCATTGAATTAATCAATCAACACACCATTAAAATATTAAGCTCAACTCTTTAATTTTTTTTATGAACTGCACTTTGAATCTCAATTTACTTTTATTGCTATAAGAACCTTTAATAGGGTCTTAAACATTACCTGCACACAATGGGGGAACATGATGGCTGGCCCAGTTGCTTTGTTCAAATATTGGATCAACTTTAAGCGCAGTCTGGTGCAAGCTGGTACCTGTATTAACGTTAAAGATTAGCAAAAAGTACGACACAACTAACTTATAGTAAATAGCAATTTCTTTTTCTTTATCTATATGTATCATCAGCCTGTTTTTTAGTCCACTGCTAGACATAGGCCTCCCCTAATACACCCCTATCCATTAGGGGGTTTGGACCGTATCCCACCACGCTGGTCCAATGCGGGTTGGTGGGTGGACCGATTTTTACATGCCCATCCGACGCATGGATCATCTTACTTTTCAGACAATTGGGTGATCGGCCAAAATTGCCCTAACCAACTAGGAAACAACATGAAACAACATGAATGAAAACTTGTTGCGTCCCCGCAGGATTCGAACCCACGACCTCCGGTTTCTAAAGCACACGCCCATACCACTAGGCTACGGAGGCAGTGTATATATGTATATATAAAAGCACATTAATATATACACAAGGTCTAATAATTATCTACAAATAGTTATATCTCCCACCTACATCCGTTCGGCTTACCAAATCACACTTCTCAATGCGCTTTCCGCACTCATTCGATCCGTTCGAAAAAATGTTTTTCTTAAAAATATTTTAAAACAATAAAAAATGTATCTGATAGAATTATTCATTTATTATAACATTTTTTGTGACAAATTCCTATATTACTTACTTTACGATCATCTGGGGGCACATTCAGACCTCCCCAAGTACCCAAGTACAAAGAGTATAGAGGCCCAACAACGGTTGGCTGAGACCAATCCACAGAACTGAAATAAGGAAACACTTATATAAGAAATCATTCAGTCCATTAATTCACTTCCACTAATATAACATTAGTAAGATTTATATATTTTTTTTTAATTTAATCAAGCACAATTTTAGCACTTACACAACTATACGCAATAAAAGAAATAATTAAGCGTTATAATATACCTGTTAACCCTAATCAGGGGACTATTAGCATGATTGGCAACACTGAAGCGAGAATCTGCCGCAGCCACGATGAGTGTCAATAATACGTCGTTCACATTAAATATATCCTTGCTTATAAAATTTACTATCGACAGCTTCATCTGAAAATTATCATACATCAGCGAGCTCCCAAAACTGAAGCCCTGGGCGGACAGCAAAATGCCGTCAGCTAAAGAAAGGTTTGTAAGGAATGTGTTGTGTTACTTCCACCAGCACCTAATATGGCCCAAAACCAATACTTAAAGAACATCATCAGCCTGTGATAGTCCACTGCTGGACATAGGCCTCCCTAATCACCTCCATCCATTAGGGATTTTGGACCGTATCCACCAATGCAATCCAATGCGGGTTGTGGTGGACGACTTTTACATGCCATCCGACGCATGGATCATCTTACTTTTCAGACAATTGGGTGATCGCCCAAATTGCTAACCAACTAGAAACAACAATGAAAATTTGCTGAGTCCCACAGGTTTGAACCCAGACCTCCAGTTTCTAAGGCACACGCCTATACCACTAGGCTACGGAGGCAGTTCAACTTAAAGAGCGGAGTAATCAAATTCCTTCGCCATCACATACTGTCAAAAGCGACGTGACAAAGGAAAAGTTTTTAGGATATACCAGCAGTAGGCAGGACTATCACTATTTACCACTGGCATCCGTACAGGTTTACTTTTTTAAGGGCAAAAATGCTTTGACATTAATCTCTCCTATAGCTTACTAAGATTTAAGGAGAACTTTTCCAGACTAAGATGTTACATCTATCATACAACCATTCTAAGCAGGCTGGAGAAACCAGCCTAGGACCGATTTGGTGCAAGGGAAAGATGGAAATAATAGATGTGTTGCCAACCCTAATCTCTACTGCCAATGTAAAGCTTTGTTAGTATTCTCAATGCTGGATTCCACATTCACATTAGTGCGCTAAAGACTCAGGCCCATACTGTGTACTTGGAGTTCTTGGTAGAGTGTGATAGGTTCCCATTTGTAATAAAATTAACTTATTCAAGTAAAGAGAAAGAATGCTTAGGCCATTTTTTCAATTAATAGTTGACTAAGGATGCTTCACCTACTTATAAACTACTTTGTGAATGAAATGAAAATAAGACACAAAATCTGGTTTGTAATATAACATGACAATACAATCTCATACATGGCCCATCAAAATTAAGAATGAAAAAACCAACCTGTTCCAATTGATTTGGATTCAATTGATTTTTTTCCACAATTCTTTTATAAGTCTTCATACTCATTCCTGGAGGAACCTGAAATTCACTTTCACCAGGATTTGGGAGGGCTCTGGAACAAAACCATACACAATTGTATGTCGGAATGTGATCACCAGTTAGTGTTGTGAACTAAATATTAAACCTATTAAACAATTTTTACCTGTATGGCAAAAGGAGTACATCCAGAGAAAATCTCAATATCAAAGAAGACACTTTGGGTTTCTCTTTTAAATTCAGATCTTTTTCTTTAATATCACCCAAAATTGGCATCAAAAGCATTAATATCCTGAAAAAGAATGTGCAGTTCACTATTAAAAGCTGGTTTTTGTAACCATTTGAGGTTTCCATTCCAACAATGAAAAAAAAAGTTTTACACCTATGTACAGTTGTGTCAGACATCTAGTTTCCATTCCAAGCTTTAGTGGTTTGTACTATGTAGTGAGTGAAAATATATATATATATTTTTTACAGTAGCAAACATAAAATAATAAAACTTGTATTAGTATTGTATAAGTAAACTAGGTTGACTATAAATAAATGATACAAGTACTTTACAATGAGGCATCAGTGTATATAAATCATAGTTACAATAACTAGTTACGCAAACTTTATATTTAAGCGTAGTTGTATATATATGTTATTCGGGCAAACTTGTTCATCATAAATAAACAGTAAATATTAATCATCATCATTGCAACAAAAAAATCAAGTTTAAATGTACTTTAAACTTAATTTTTTTGTAATATTTTTATTACATCATAGTTTCATAGTAAACACCAAACAATCAATAAAACATTTATTAATTGTAAACCGGAGTAGAGTATGCAGGAAAGTAATTTATTAATTTAACTGGTTGGCATCAAACACGAAACTGTGATTTCCTTTTAATATGTAACCGTATAGTTGGGAAACGTATAATAACATACAGTTGTGAAACTTTTGTATGCACAGTAGCTGGATGAAAGTAGCTTGTTATAAAAATAACTAGTTTTAAAGAAGCGGTGCCACCAACGTATAATGGTTTCGTTTCGTTTCTTGAAAGTGACCGTACGACCCATGTCTACTTTACAGTAATAAATGTACATTTTGAAATTTATCACAATAGTGCCTTATATAGTAAACAATAATTAGTATTGATGTAACATAAATAAATAAATGTTACAAAAATAACATCATACCCATCTTTATGCCCTTGTGGTTTGTTTTCAATGGCCTCCAACAAAGAAGGTGCCAAGCTCGACTGCTTCTCACAAGGCAATCTTGGAAAACCCATTGTAATATATATGATAGAAAAATTCTGAAATATTTATATTATCCACATCATTTGGAAGTACTGAATTACATGTGTTTTAGTATAATTAAATTAGAAAAGAGTAACTTGAAATAAAGAGTTCAAATTACATATTGCACTCAAAGATATCTTGATGCCTGTAGCACTAACTTAATATCAGGCAGGCTATAATGCTGATTGATAAACATAACAAATGGAAAACAGATGGAAAGGCAAAAAGTTTATCAATAAACAACATTAGCCTCATTATTTTAAGTGTAAAGAAATATTTTTTAAAAATTAAATATGTTTTTTTAAGTATCATTTGTAAAACAATGAAACTAAAAAGTTATAATTCTTTTGTTGTTGTAGTCAAACATTTTCTAGACATTTTAAAAAAATACACATGTTTTTTTTTAATTACCATAATCATTTAATACTTACAATGATAAAACTATTGGCAGTGGGGTCCCTGTACAGCTGCACTAAGGTTTCTACGGGTAGTTGGACATCGGCACGACATTTTACACGCTTATTAACATGCACTAACAACTCCATTACCTTGGTTCGAACCTGTTAAAACAAAAATAATGTAAAACACTTAAGAATTTATCCATCCATAAGTTTTTACGAATGGCTTATTGAATTTGAATTAAAAAAAACACTACAAATAAATAGCCAATACACTATAAAACAATTTGTAGACAATTTATTAATAAGAGTTTTCCAACCTGCTCAAAAGGCGATGAAAGTTTTAATATAACGGGAGGTAGAAATCGGTTCAGACAGCTTTCCAGCTGTTCATCGGTGTCCGTATTTCCAAGCCTTAGGAAAACTTTATCAAGAAGAACTGCAAAGAAAACACAGCCGGTATAATTAAGTGGACTAAAAAAAATATTTACACATTTGACGATTACATTGAACTGAAACTCACGTAATTCATTAGAGCAGTTATTACTGTCTTCTGATACTTCCATTTTAGACATCTTTTAACATTTACAAGTAAAGATTTTCTGACAAAAATAAATATATTTTATACACAATGACTGACGAAAACCTCTATGACGTCTTTACATGACATTTATTGATTTTTTAAGTATGTCAAATCGAGTCAAAGGAACCACCAGCACATGGAGCCTTTTCTAATTTTTCCTATTTTGCCAATAATCCTTAAATATATAAATGATAATATAATTTGAAATCAAATACCTTTATTACATATAAAAGTATAACACCACTTTTGATTGACAAGAATGCGACCACCGGTTCGGAGTGACCTGAGAAGAATTGGGAAAAATCCTAGGGGCCCTTTTGTTATCTTAAAGTAATAAAAAACTTTCATATAAGCAATATACAGTTATAGGATGCGTATTTCTAATTTAAAAAGCCTGGAGCGTGCATTCCATTTCCAGGTTGTGTTATCATGTGTATTATAATAACTTTTAACTAGAAATGCAACGGATATCCGGTTGCTATCCGGTATCCGGCCTATCCAGCCATTATTTTACTATCCAAACGAATACCGGATAGTGATTCTGTTTGGTATTTATATTTGAAAAATGAGATGAAAAAACAATTTCTTAGTATTACCTTTAACGTACAATTTAAACATATGAAAAAGCCTCATTTGAAGTTGTTAAGAAATCCTATGATCATATTCAACCAATCGTAGCGTATCGTATGTTAATTTTTAATCAAATAAAATAAGTGTTACCAAATATATAAAAAGAGAGTTATTCATAACTAACCAACGGCAAGTTCTGGTAAAACTGAGTCTGTAGCCCAAAATGCAGTATTATCTGCATTTTGGGCTGGACTATTTATAAACAAGTCCGGCCTCAGAAAAGTTTTTCGCTATAAACACTGTTACACGGTGGAGACAGATACACAAATTTTATCAATATTGGGAATTGATTGGCTGTTTAGGTCCTCCAAAAGCAGCTTTTGTCTAGCTTTTCTGTTTGTATTATCCCAAAATAACTGGTTTTAAATTTGGGATCCAATAAAGTAAGCAGGAAATATTTTAGATCGTCATAAAGATGTTGAAAACGTTGCTCTATTTCAGTTTTCAAAGACATCAAAACATGCAATATATTCTGTACTTTCCGTGCAGTTTCTTCGTTTTGACGGTACCTCATGAAAGTTGCTACGTGACGTATGACTTCGGAAATGCGTGGCAAACTTAAGCTGGTAATTTTCGTTATTTCCTCGAAAAGTTTAAGAAGGTTGATACATTGCTCCATTAAGATGAGGAGTCAAGTTACTTAATTTATCGTGGTCAGCAATATAATAATAAACAGCTCATTTTTGCTGTAATAAACGCTCCTGTAAATAGTCGTTGGCGATCCTACGTGTACTGTACATCCTGCACTAACTGATGTTCTGAGATTCTTCAGCTACTTTTGCGATACACTTCTATATTATACATATTAAACAAAAAAAACTTATCCATTCAGCAAAATAGGCGGGTGCATGTGTTCCGCATACGAAATAGTTCCGTACTTACTGACCAAATAAAACTCGTTTCTTGCCTCGAAAACCTATAATAGGTAACAGATTGAAACCTGCACCATTCGCCCGCCGTCAAACTAGAATGTAAGTATCGTTTAGCCGGCCGAATATTCGGCCAGTGACAAGGCCAAATATCCGGTATCCGGCCAATCAACTATCCGTTGCATCACTACTTTTAACACTTTGTTCCTTTACAACTATTTAAAATTTATTTATACTCAAATTCCGAATATTACTGAGATTATGTTTTAAAGCGCCAAAATTTGCTTATTCTTTGCAGTGTAGTTGCTGAAATAATTAAAATGTTTCTTGTTTTAATGGGATGTGTATACTTATGTATATTAGTTAGGTTTTCAAATATGTATTGAGAAGTAATGGCACGTGGGAAGACGCGCTTGTGGCAAGGGACCTCTTACATCCGATACGTTGGAATTGATTTTTCTACAGAGCAGATCACGTCAAAAAAATAGTGATTATTTGGGGCCCACGGTTATAGACCACTAGAATTGCTTGTTATCATATTAGTATCCGAAGTGTTATAATACCTTAAGACACAGTGTCAACTGTGGACTAGCTAAGGTACACTAAACGGACTGTCTCCGAGTCAGTTAATTGTCTGATTCCCTTGAGAGCACATGCTGAGGAGGTGAGTTTATTCATCAGTCCATTAATATGGGGGCCCCACTGCAATTTTGCATCTATTATCTCCAGAAACACAATTGATTCAAAAACGTCTAACTCTTCTCCATCCATAACCACTTCACGTCTACTATGTCTGAGATTTGGAGTCATAAATTTTATATTTTTTTTATTCTTTTTTAGTTTAGTAGCAAAATATTAACGCTAAACTAGTGCGCCTCTCTAGGGAGAGTATTATTTACATCAATCTTTTACTGAAGTATGTTGTGTTTAAAGGAAGTATCATCTGCAAATAATACTATCTCCTTGTTTATGGTAAACCATTTATATACATGAAAAAGGTAAAAGGCCCGACAATAGATCTTGTGATCTTTTACCATTCCGTGTACCTTCCGAGTTCGGTGGTTCAAGTAGATCATGTTGTGCCAAATCATACCAAGCCACAACTTGGCCAAAATTGAGTTATATATATATTATCTAACGTAAAATCATCGCTATCATCATGTCGGTAAGTTGGATTTCAATATGACATGTAGAACCAAAGTTATCAAAAAACTAAGGATGTCTGGAACCAACCCACAGTATGAATCAACATATTTATTTGTTGTCGAAACCACATTATGAATAAACATATTTGTTTGTCGTAATCTGAATCGGGACGTCCATATCTTTCCAATTATATTCTTTTTTCAGATTTATTTACGTATAAAACAATTAATAACGAATGTCAAACTTAAATATCTCGGAAAGAGGTTGATTTGGATTGGTAAGTTTGGTCACAACACGATCCAAGTATAAGATAGAAGATTGAATACGGCTTTTCTTACACCATAATGGCATAATTAATTGATATACGAGTTAAAATTAAAAATTATTTGTTGATTTAAATTTTGTTAAATTTGTTACATAAAACGAATTTTTTTAAGAATAATTTTACGTAAAACAATGTTTTATTGATGTTTCGTCCAGGTACAGTATTAGTTATATGCATCCCTTACAAACATATTAAAGAATAAGTAGGCGACATGGCGATGAGAATGGCCTCTAAGAAATTGTCTAAAACTGTAATAGTTTTTGCAGATAGAATTTTACTAGAATGGTTAAATAATTTGAACATATTTATATATAATAATTTAAAAATATTATAGACTATAAATGTCGGAACTAATCATAGTAGTTTTATGTACGACATCCATTAATACAGTATATTAACATGTTAACATACTAACACAGTAAATTTTTCACAAAATTAAGAAATAAAACAAAAATAAATAAAACAGTTTTTTATTACTTCTGGTTGCAAATTGAGCTAAATATATTAAGATTTTGACGATTCGAAATGCATGACAAAATGTCTGCTAGTTCACATATCACAAAGGTAAAAAATATGGGGGTGCCTTTTTGCATGTTTTTTTTATACCTATATAAAAAAACATATACACAACAATTTCTTTTCTAATATTATATAAGATTAGTCACCATAGAAATATTTACACAGTATAATACAGCCATAAAGGCACTGAAATTAATAAAAAGACAATTTTAACACTACAATTTATGCTAGTATTATTATTAATCAAAGCTAAATAGTAAAAGAGGCTATCTTAAAACAACAAAATGAGTACAATTTGATTTTTTATGATTTGTTACAGCAAAGCGAAAAATTTGATGACAATCTACTCTAAACGAAATCACTTTCATTGTACCAAAGTTATTATGTCACAGCACATTTACTTACGCACTTATTTGAATTATAACAAAGAATAAAAATTCCTATCTGGCATCAGGTCATCATAAGAGGAATGTTTCACTAGCCAAATATTAACATGTGTATCACTTTTTAATCCAAAAACTTTTTTATAAATATTCATCAACTTTTGCTGTTACAAAGTGTTAATCTTTTAGTTGAAAAGCCAAAGTTCCTTTGTAATGATAACTTTCCTGTTTTGTTTAAACACATAACAACACTGATGACACTGTTATTCAATTCCATGAGCGAATATCATCACTAAACCGGGCTCAATCATCATATGTTCATCAACATGTGTGTTGTCACATTGTAAAACTAAAACTGCCTGCTTGCCTGGCACCCTCTTACAGACATACTTCTCGTATAACCTGCAATTGAAATAAATATCAGAGATTAATGTTTATCATTTGATCCAATGAATTAAGTAGTTCTATAGTTAGCATAGTTCAACATATATGTTGTTTTCACAAATAGTCACAATAAAACCTTTAAGTTAAGTTAATATGTTAAAATAATTATCTTCAAACAATTTGGCTAAAAAATATAGTTCTAAGTTTAACAGTTTGAAAGCTAAAAAAATTGTTTAAAACATGTTTACCTTCGGTTGTTTTGTCTAGTTTCTAATGACGAGAGACCGGGTGGCCACCTTCTCTCGTGGCAGTTTTCCATGAGATCATCAATGATGTGAGGGGGACAGCCAGATTCTGATAAACTTCTTTTAATCATCATCTACAAAATATAAATCAATTTACCAAGTTGTTCTGCTGCTAAAGCATTTCAATTGTTTTACATGTAATACATTTATTTAATGTATATTATAATAGGTATAAAATTATTTAAAGACTGCTTGGTTAAAAAATTACTTTTACAAATATAAATAAATAAAAATCTCTATATTCATGAAACAAGGAAAACAGAACTAAATAATAAACAAGTTTTACATAAAACATACATAGATAAACTGTGTTTGTAAAGAGAAACTTCAACACAAAAGAAAATTATTATAAACCCACAAAATATAACAATATCATGAAAAAGTGTATCAACTGCAAGAATCCCCTTAAATTAAACAAAGCAAGTACATCACAATGAAGTCTATTACCACCTGCAGGACGTCATCTGGAGTCGAGATCATACCGCCCCAGCGCGTCACCCGCGCCCTCGACAACGAATTCGCCCAGCGGACGACCTCCTCGCGCTCCATTTGGTCCGCGAGGGCGCGCATCGCCGGATTCGAGACTCGCATCGCTCGCATAAATTCCTGAAAATTAAAAAAAACCACTTAATATGAGTTGCAATAGTACAACCACAGAATTACGCATCATGCATTTCTTCAAGAGATTAATTTTTATGATAGTATTGATTCAGACTATTTCAGACTAACATCTGAGACTACAAATTATATTGATACACATTGTCTTTGTATCTGAACTGTACAACTGTCAAGCATTATAGTGCTGCCATCTTAATAGTTTTCAATTAAAACCTTAGCCTTATCCAACATGGAATGTATTGAACAAAGTTCTAATGAGAAAATAACCATGCTTAAACCTTAAATATTGTAGTTTTGAGAAATTACCTTAGTGCATGCCACAATACACCAATAACAGCTTTGTATGTTTTCAAACCAATAAGCTTTTAAATAAAAAATTAAAGTAAATAATTTATCATTTAGAAGAAAAGTAATTACATGAGTTACATCTAGGAGTGGAAAGACGATTGACAATAGTTTACATACATATCTCAAAGAAAAGATATGTATAGAATAAGAGTCAGCATTTACATTTTAACATAAAATAGGTAATTATGCAATAACATCAAATCTGTTATTAATTTTTTGATAAAATTTTTTAAGTAGTATATAATACTGATAAATTTTAAAAGTAATATTACATCAACTGAAACACTGCAACAACAATGTTAAATAGCATCATAATGTTTTCAAAATGTCCAAATAATTTATAAACAACATGTTTATGAAATAATGTTGATATAGTCGCATTAGTAATTTTATCTTTAAACCATTAAACAAAAATTTTTATGCAATGAAAAAACATTTCTTATGCAATGTTACTTAAACAACATGTGTGGTTATAAAGCAAGTAACAAAATTTTGACAACAATAATATAATATTGAAGGTATGTGTACATTTTTATCAACACTACATTAAATTCGTAATTACAATTAAAAAAAAAACTTATCACTGGTTAATAACATTTTTAGCTTTATTTGATACTTTCAGACTTTCAAGATTCTAAAAAAAATATGTTTTACATCATCATATCACATCATCAGCCTGTGAGTCCACTACTAGACATAGGCCTCCCCTAATACACCCCTATCCATTAGGGGGTTTTAAAAATTATAATTTGTTTACCTTTAAAAGTGCTAATTCTCTCTTGTGTTCATTTATAATAAGTCTTTGCTCTGTCAGTTCTTGTTGATAGTCCGTTAGTTTGCCTTGCTGAGTAGCAATCAGGGCTCGTAGTTCCCTTACACAATTGTGCTCTGCAAGCTCATCTTTAGGTATAACAAGACCACAGCCCGCTTCGCAGGGCATTAGCCTTTTAGGATTGTATTCACCTGGAATTGGATAATAAATTATTCTACTTACTTACTTACAGAGCAATAAAGAGATGCACTTTATTGTGCTAAGACATGTCACTATGTAATTTGATTTCTAATAGATTTTGTCAATTTTTTTTATATACAGAATCCAAATTAATTAATATATATTTATTGAATACTTTTAGTATAAATTTTTATGTAAAATTAATAGAGTAATTATATATTTTTTTTTAACATTTATATCCATATCTTTAAAATCTAACTTTGCTTAGTGCTATATAAAGTAGTGTTTTTAAATACAATATACTTACACTCAACAAGATGTGATGCTAATGAATCCAGTTTCAACACTGCATTGCAACCATGTGGTGCATTATCACAGCTGGTGCACAATCTGAGATATAAGTTTGAGATAGTATTGAAATTTTTTTTACATTTATTCTGTCTAATTTGGCTAAACAGAAAACATTTGTGTTTTTCTATATATACAGGTTCATTTTAAAGCCAGAACTTACATATCAAATCATAACTGAGTTTAAATAGTTACAGACTATTGTGGACAATATTGTAGCATTATAGACAAGGTATTCTCATTGATGGATTGTCAATAAGCTGGTAATCACAGTTGTTGATTATTGTCAATAATTTAGTAAGCTTTTGAGGAGCAAAACACCTGGAGTTTTTTAATAAGAACTAATGTTTGCTGCTTTAAATTTTTGCAGATTAGGTATGTGTATACAAATACTTTTATTGTATAATGAAAATACCTATACTTTTAAATTATATGCACAGCTAAATTACTTTAGATAAATATTTTACTTAGTGCAAAAACTACCTTAAATAAAAAATATAATAAGGTTCCTCAACATATAATTTAAAATAAAATATGACTTGTCATAAAATTATAAAAAACTTAATGTTATAGTAATTATAATAAGTGGTTGTACTAAAATATATTGATTTTTGCTAAGATGAATCAAATATATACTTGTAAACAATGTAACCCATATTAATGGTTGGCATGTTGGTCACTAAGTTTTAATCAGCAAGATAAGTAGCCAATTTAGACCTTAAATTTAAACAAATTGGCACAACACATCTAACAATCCTATTTATTGAATTGTTTTTGAAATGTCAATCATTGAGTGATAGTCAACTAATAACAACACAATGCATGAGATGCAGTTTCATTGCTTTGGATTACTTTGTTTTTATTTATTTCCAGTCTAAATTGGCTTCATTATTAACATAGATATCCATTGAGCTTCTTGCAATGGTATACAATATATTTAAATAATATGAAATAACATTGGTAGCATTTTATAGCTATTATTTATTTATTTATTCAGTTATATCAATTTACAATAATAATATTTTTTTCATGACCAATTTGAGTCGTAAACAACATTTCGTAATGCTAATTAGTTCATAAAAATACAAATAACGCAACAAAATTCATCTCACGATTGATATAAGATTTTATGTGAATGTTGTAAGAGTCATATAAGAGTTGCGAAACAAAACCAACCTGGATAGTAGGTTACGCAGTATTCTTGGAACTGGTCTCAGCTGACTAGATGTAACTGCTTGGCGGTCAACAGGGCAGGTGGGCTGCCGACTTATCCATTCAGTTATACATGCACGACAAAATGCGTGTTCACAAGCTGGTGCCTACGGACATTGACTTGTGTCAATAACAATAATTACCACAAATTTAAAATATCAAGGAAAGGAACACACCTGCAGTGGATCTTCTAAAACACCTGAACATATAGGACAAATGAGTTCCTCATCTACGTCACCTTGAAACCTTTTGATATCAAAGCCCATTATTGTTTGTGACAATAACAAACATTAGCTTATGATTTACCAATATCGTCATTCAAAATATAATCGAAGTTTCTATTGTTCACTACAGATTATTCCAATTCGCCCCCAGTTCTTAGGTTTTGTGTCATAAAATCTGCGCGAATGAAATGAACACCAACAACAAAAACGAAACAACTGGCTTGCATGTGCAAGGCAAAAGCACAAGTATAACTCTACCTATATACATAAAAGAGGTAAACGTATAATTCATTTACAAGTTGTGTGTATATGACATTAGTATTGTTTGTAGCAGCATTTTTTTATTATATATCAAAACTGTACTCATAATGCAAATGCGACCTAAAATTTAACTTATTTATCTTTATTTTTATACCCTAAAAATATGTACAAAGTTATAAAAAAAAATATTTAGATTAAATGAAATCGATTTCTACAAATATGATAAAATAATTTATAGTTTTGATTTCATAGAGATAAATTTTCACATACTTATTTTTATTTAACTTGAGGTGCAATATCTGGCTCATACCATTCTTATAATGTTAATCAATCAAAAACATTTAATTGTGAGAAAATCAACAAATAATATATCTTCAATAAATGAGGAGAATTAAAAAGACTACTAACTTGGTAAACGATTTAAAGCTTGTTGAAAGACTTATTGAAATTTATTTTTGATAGCAAACAATCGCCGCTTTAGGGGTTTTTAAAGAGATGCAATTTAATCGATAACATTATTTCATTTATTATTGTTCAAAAGTTATCAATATAAAAAAATGGAAGTATTAAAAAAATGGTAACATTGTTAATGACTGCCATTGATGTTTGATGGTTGTTGGCGGATCTGCCAATTCTTTTTCTTCATATGTCTTACTAAGCTTTCTACATTTCTTATTAAAATGGTTTAATTAACGGAGGACGTTGGATTGTGTTTATTTAAATTTTATTTTTAATACGCGAAGTGTAAGATATATCCATAAAAATGAGTGTGTTTAAATCAGCCATGGGATACTTCAGTTCTGGAGGTGCCAACGGAGGCAGTGATAATGATTTCGTTGGCCAATTTGTTGAAATTGGGAACATGAAATTACGAGTAAAAAAAGTTATAGCCGAAGGTTAGTAGCACACTGGCTAAAAAAGCCTGATTAATCCGATATATATTCTATGAAGCGCTGCAGTGGGCCCTTAATGTTTGGGTCACTGCTCTCGACGTATATTAAACGGGGGCGGAAGCGTTAATATGACCTTTATGTCTTGATTACTTTTAGTACCAAGTTAAATCTCTTTTATTCAACTTTATTTTTTATTACCCTTATTGCTACTGTGTTAATAAAATATTAAAAGAAATAAATATATGAGGATTATTTGAGCTGTTATCCTTATTTTATTACGACAAAACATAGTACCTTATATATCTCTCGATAATTAATATTTAACAATTTTTGCTAAAGACTATTATAGTAACTATATGTTTTTCTTCCATATATATTTATTTTCTCACTAATTTATTACTTTTATATATATTTACCCCTTGCTTCAAATCTGTGAGCCATTTCTTTTTTATATAAAGCTAATAAATTACAATTATCTCTAATTAAATATTAAAACCCCAAACAATAATTTGTGTTGATTTCCATAAATAAGAAAATGAAAGGGGTACTATTTTGCTCTTCACAATTATTACTTTTTTTAACCATTAAACTTTTTATCATAAAATATATACTAAATTGTCAATTATTGTATGGTTGTAAATATTTTAATAAATTGAATCATTTAAACATTAAAAATCAATAATGATGACAAATTTGTGATAAAGATCTTATCACAACATAAATATAAATTTTGAATCATACACTTCAGGCACTGATATGGTCTGTACTAAATTTACATTTTTATTATTATAATTCATAAATATTTCATTGTTTATTAATTTTAAAATAATTTTGTCAAAAAAAGCTTATGTAACTTTTAATTTATGTAAGAAAAATTATTCAGTTCTATTACAATTATTATATGACACACTGTGTTAAATTTCATTGCAATAATAAAAAACTTAGATAAGATTATTGTTTCTTCATTTCTTTTTATGAGAAAAGGATATCACAGTCATATTTTATTTTATTTTAATCATTGCTGTGTACAGCTTTAGAGAGACAATGGTAGAATATTTACAGGATGGTAAGCACCCATTAGTAATAAATAACATATTAGAATTTGTGTCTTTAATACTTGCATGTTATGTCTTAATACAGCTAAATATTGTAGACGTAAAACTGTAATATTTATGATCTCGCTCACTATCACTTTGAATTCATAAAATTAGGTGAAGGGATACTTTGGTGTCCATTTTCAAGAAGATTGAATTTCATCATATGTTTGTTTTGCAGGTGGTTTCGCCTTTGTATTTGTTGCTCAAGATGTGTCAACAGGCACAGAGTATGCCTTGAAAAGACTAATGGCCGCTGATGAGCAGGCTAACAAGAATATTATACAAGAGATAAGTATATTGAAAAAGCTTTCAGGGCATCCTAATGTAATTAAGTATATAGCTGCTTCATTCATTGATAAGTCAAAGACATCACACGGTATGGGAGAATATTTGTTGCTGACCGACCTGTGTAGTGGAGGAAGTTTGATGGAAGCACTCCAGAATAGAGGACAGGCTTTCCCCCTTCAAACTATTCTTAGAGTATTCTACCAGACTTGTAGAGCAGTACAGCATATGCATAATCAAGTACCTCCAATTGCACACAGAGATCTTAAGCTGGAAAACTTTTTAATATCAAATGAAGGTAAGATGGCCTGGTTTATTATATGTTGGTTTATTATATTATGGTTTGATTATATTATGGTTTGAAATAGTTAATATGTAGCAGTAACTATATTATTCAGATTTAATTCCTCAAACAAGTTTTTTAAGTACTATAATAAATGTTTATGATAATCATAGATTATATTTCATGTATATGAAATGATTATTATTTCATGTAGATAAATGTATATGAAACAATTATAGAATTGCTGGATTTAAGTTTTTGCATTAGCTTTTCAAAAGTAATAATATTATGGAAATGTACTATCATTTTTAAATGCCTATTTAATTCATATATAGATATGACTTAAATAGGCATTTAAAAAATGTTAATGTTGACCCAATTTAAACATGTTATGTAACAGATAAAAGTTATGTAACATTTGCAGATTTAAAGTGCAGTAGGATTGCCACCGTTAAGTAACTTTACAATTTATTAAATATTATTGATAT
This sequence comes from Lamproptera curius, assembly GCA_029286875.1. NCBI lineage: Eukaryota > Metazoa > Arthropoda > Insecta > Lepidoptera > Papilionidae > Lamproptera > Lamproptera curius. The sequence continues at coordinate 46,804 of JAGSMT010000208.1, read as the reverse complement.
TTGTTATCATTATGCACTTAAAACTACTATAGAATTTCTAATGTTGGTTAATGGTTTTTCATTGAAATAGTAATAGACATTGAGATTCATGGTATTTTATTATTTTTAAAATGTCCAAACTTGAAAAAAAATTAAGTAAGTTGTGATGCTTGATATCTGGGATATGTTGCATTTTTAAAATTGGCTTGTGATATGCCACTTTTCCGCCCAACCCATGGTAGTGTTGAACACCTTGTGAACTCGGTAATTACATTAGCTAACTTGCCCTGACTATCCAAGTGAACAATACTGTGCTTGGATACTACTGCTTGCAGCAGGATGTATGCACAATAGTAATATCACTCTAGTTGGACTTGCCATGTATCAGAGAGAGTGATAATTTTTTTTCTTGTTTAATAAAGCAAGCAAGATATCTACATAGCTATACATATTGCCTATAAAAATTCAGTGATACTTTACAACCCGGAATACAGTATTTTTTTTAAGCCTACCCCTTTAAAGTAGATGGATATTATTAGTATAGTATGTCCATTATTGGTAAGAAATATCAATTAAAATTCAGTTTGTTCAAATGTGATCATGTGAAAGTTTATTTATCTAAAGTGGTAATACAGCATTGTATGTTATAATTAAATAACAATTAAAACTCCATTGTAATTTAATGCTATTAGAAAATTTGTGCATTTATAACCATGTTTAAGTATTACCTTAAATGCTTTTTTAATTAACATATATTTGTGTTAGTAAAAAATAAGCCTTTCACTCGTCACACCATATAGATTACACCAAATTAGAGGAAGAATTTATAGGTTCAACATCACATGAAAATTGAAAATAGCCGCAGTTAACCAGTAGATCTCCATTTATTTCAAGTCTAAATTGGTAATACCAACCTGCATTAGACCAGCGTGAATACAGTCCAAAAACCTGCTACTGGAGAAGGTTTGCTTACAGGGATGCCTATGTCCAACAGTGGACTAACACAGGCTGATGATGACAGATAAAATTATTACAGTGCTTTAATCATCATCATTATCATCAGCCTGTGATAGTCCACTGCTGGACATAGGCCTCCCCTAATACACCCCTATCCATTAGAGGGTTTTTGGACCGTATCCCACTACGCTGGTCCAATGCGGGTTGGTGGGTGGACCAACTTTTTACATGCCCATCCGAGGCATGGATCATCTTACTTTTCAGACAATTGGGTGATCGGCCAAAATTGCCGTAACCAACTAGGAAACAACAATGAAAATTTGTTGAGTCCCCGCAGGATTCGAACCCACGATCTCCGGTTTCTAAACCACACGCTTATAATACTAGGCTACGGAGGCAGTACTTTAATAAAATCATTAATTTATTAGTATAATTGCAGGTACTATGAAGTTATGTGACTTCGGTTCTGCGACTACGGATGTCTTTTCCCCGAATCCCTCCTGGAGCGCCAATCAGAGAAATATGCTTGAGGAAAACGTGAGTGTTTTATTTCGTTATCACGACAAACACGATATTAATAAGGGTTATGTTACTTGGAATAATATGAGCAAATAGCGAACTCATGTACGTGCCGGTATTTTCTTCACGATACATGTTTTACACGAGAGCCAAATTATATGTGGAAAAGTAAACAAAGTTAAAGTTAAACAAATGGGCTTCTTTTCAAACAGAAAACTATTTATAGGCGCTTTATTTTTTAGTGCTTTTCGATTTTGACAATTCATGTTAACTTTTTTTTTTTAATACTCTAAGTAGTTATTATAAGCGGCCTGCAATATTTTGTTTTTAGCTTGAAAATGTATGGTACAAGCTATCAAAATGATTTGGAATGCGGCAGTGTTTTGTTCCTACCTATTTTATTGTCGAGGCAAATTGCTTGTAATACGAATACTATTGAACAGTAATAAATTTTGACAGAAAATGTTTGTATGGGAAGAAGAAAAGGTCTGTTTTAGGGTTTTCCCGGCGATTATCCGAATTTGTCTCATCGTAAAGGATCCTTTGACTTGACGACTAACATTTAAAAAAAAAGGATTGGCTATATTGGTCCAGGCGTTGTTGAGTTATGCGCTTATCAACACATTTTTCGAATTATTTCATTATATTATAGACGATGTAATTTTGATAATAATACAAAATTTTTTCATCTTAAATTGGAGTTGACATATGTAATAGTTTGTCAGCGTTTTTTCATTAATAGTATTTGTGACATACGCTGCATTAGTCCATATACACCATGCTCTTTTTTTGACGTGTTTTTTTTTTCTTTTATTTATTGGCAGCTTTTATTTGTACGAACTGTATGACTTGAGATAATTAACTTATGTACATTGCATAGTTGTTTCTTTACCCTACAGAGCCATAAATATCCTATGTATGTACTTGTAGCCGTAGTACTTATATTATTAATCGGATTTACCGTCGGTCGACATAATCCGCATATTGAGCTGCAATCTGTGTCTCGATCTGTAACATTGCAGAGTTTCGTCCGCCGCGCAATATTCAAGCCAATTGGAGTCAATTATATCAAAGACTTACGTTGAGAATATTGTTCTTGTTACCGCTTGTTCGATTGATCGTTTGGTTTCACATTGAAGAACAATTAAAATGTTGTATAACAATTTTTAAAATGTCTCCAACCCGTTTAATGGAGACTATCATTTTTTTTATTGTGAGGATACCTTATATATTGTTAACTGTATTTTTGTTCAAGATTTTTATTTAAATAATGTATAATAATAGTAGGTTATTACCGAGAAGACAGATAAAAAAACCTTTAAAAGTTTTTCCATTATAATAACAAGTAAAACATTTTGGTACAAAAAGAATGAGAAATTATGCTTACTATAATCTCGAAATACTTGTTTGTTACAAAATATTATTTCAGTTTTGGACAGTTCATTTTATGAATACGCCTCAGATTATGTAACATTATGTTAAGAACATGATATGGAAAAAATGTTTCAAAAACGGGAATATTTTATCTATATATTAAAATTACGGGTCAGATCCTATCTTGTTCTATTTATGCAATTACTGTTAACAATGAACTCATTTAATATTTGTACAGCGCGTCTCTTTTGTTTTATTGTCGTTTATTATTATATCATATACAGACATGAAGACAACCAACGTATGCACACTTAAAGTTTTGTGTATGCATTAATTTTTGTCTAAAGTAAAAAAAAAAACGCCAAAGTTTTAGCCTTGTTCTATGAACGATTCAATAATCTTGACAGTATTGCGATGTTGACTGAAAATAAAAACGCTCGAGACATATCTCAGTATAGAAAAGCTTGTGGACTGCACTTAAAATGTAGTTTACGAGCATCTTTTTAATAATAAAATATACATCCAGTTACGTATTTTACCATTGTGAGCGCATTAGTTATTAAAGAGTTCTGTATACAAAAATTATTGTTCTAAAGATGATATTCTTCTGTATAATAGACAATATGGATGTTATACTTAAATCAATTAGTTTAATAAAATTTGCGTTCATATTCATTGAAATGTTAAATCAAGGCTCGTATAAATGTCGAATATGCTTCCGTTTCGATGGCTAGTTATAAATTTAGCGTTAATATTAATTATAATGCAAAACAAGGATCCAAATAATAGTATAGGAATATTGAAAAGTTTAGTTATTTTGCAAGGGCCTTGCTTAAAAGGCATCACAATAACATCGCTTAGATCCTTACTATATTAAAAACAACGATATGATATAATACCATTTTATTTTTGAAAAATAGTCGTTATTTCACTGTATACATTTTTTATCTTCTTAAATTTGGCCTTATATGTGTTCGTATATGTTTCAGTTGGCCCAGTTCACGACGCCCATGTACAGAGCTCCCGAAATGTTGGACACGTGGGACAATCGTAAAATCGACCACTCGGTCGATATTTGGGCGCTCGGTTGCATATTATACACTCTGTGCTACATGCAACATCCATTCGAGGACTCGGCTAAACTGGCAATACTGAACGGCAATTATAATTTGAACCCGAACGACCAACGGTACAAATGTTTCCACGAGATCATAAGTGAGTGTTGCTACATTATAATAAATTAAAATGTTAAAGACATATTTGTTTGATTTTGAAAAGTTATTGTTGTTCTGGCCACATCTCTAATATATACACATTAAAAAAAGTCATAAATGCTTGAGCATCGCATAGATTACGAAATATGACCACTAAGTGTATAGCACTCTTTGTACTTCTTACGCCAACATTTACTTTTTTACTATTTATAACTTACGTTTTGGGACCAGTAACTGTAGTCATACATTATTTATATAATTACTTTTATATTGGTGATAGAAATTAAATGACTATGGTAACTGTGTTTGAAATTAGTTTTTGATCACAGAAAATTCCAGGGACTTAAAAATACCCTCGTATATCTGGTTTTGTTCCATTAATTCTAAAAATAACTTTTAATTTTACATACAATAAAGAATACATATTTTATTCCGTTTCAAAAATTATATGGGGTAGCGTTCTATTACTATTCAACCACTGATTTAGCCTACGTATTAAATCTGCTGTATGTACTGCCCACAGGTGGTTGCCTAACCGTGAACCCCGAGGAGCGGCTGACCATAAGCGGCGTGCTGGAACGGCTGGCGGCGATAGCTGAGTCCAACAGCGTCAATCTCAAGCAACCACTGAAATTTGAGCGTAAAAAAGTTGAACAATCTGTGGCCACTAGCTCGCCAGGTAATAAGAAGTCAAGTAAATATTACACTACCATATCCTAAGCAAATCCGCGGCCCATCTAGAACGTTCGACGAAAGCGAATATCCGGTATCGCGTTATACGATTAATTAACATCCTTTTGTTTGTCTTAAACGAATCGAGCTAATAATGGTCAAGCATTTTTTGACTTTTTACACTCAAATTTGTTTTTATTTTCCCTCTCTCACACGGTCTTATCCCAGAGTTGATTCTTATACTTAATTGGAAACGGAGAATGATGTGAGATGTATTTTACATTCCAATGTTTTGTTTTTATCGTCAAAAGAAATAATAATGCATCACCAAAGGTAAGGCAATAACTGAATTGTTATTGGAATGAATTAAGGTAGTATAGCATTTATTTGACTTAATACTTATCATATTCTATTTTTTTAACTAATATTATCTGCGAACAGTATAGTAATACATTGGAGATATATTCTTTCAGTGCTAGATATGAAAATGTGAATATGCTTCTATAGGAACAATTTTTATATAAACATTATATTCCATTTGTCCATGGTATGATGTCATAGAAATGTCACAGGTGCAATATGACAGTCAAAAAAGGCATAATAATCTGTGGAGCTTTAATTTAAATACTAAGTCTGAGGGATAAAGTGACATGGTAAATAAAGGACAAATTTCATCAATAAGGCATAGAAGTATTTTGGAATATTACATACTGTAGTTTAATTCATAATTCCGATAAAGACAATAGGTGTGCACTTGTAAAGTGTTTATTTAACAATTTATTAGTCATATTTGTGATTACCGTTGCTAGTTAATGTCTAATAGTTATAAAGTTGTTTGTTAACATTCCTTTTTAATTAGGAATTGAATGCAACTACTCAATAGAACTAATTGCAAGATGGAAACCCCAAGTAAGGGCTCAAAGTATTAAATTATTCTCTTAAATTGGATTAAGGTATATTTTAGATAATGTTTGAAACTTCCAAAGGAAGTAACGGCTGTTCAAGTAAATATTTTTTTAAACTTGCTGTGTCAAATAAAGCAATAATAGAGTCATAGTTTCAAAATGAACTCCCTGACATATTGCAAATTATATCATTAGGATTTGCAACCAAAAAAGCAATAAAATACTATCATTTTTTAATTTACTTGAAAAGCCGTTCCAAATACCTGTACGAAAAACGGTCGTAAAGTCTAACTTTAAAGTACAATAATTATAAAAAAATACGGAAGAACTAAGTGCTTATGTTTATAAGAGGCATTATAACTAACATTTGTTAAAATTAAATAAAAATTGGCACTAACCTTGTGAGGTGGCTTAAGATGCACAGTCATTTAATATGGTGGGATATCTAACTGCGAAGTTTTGTGTGTTGCTAGTCTTGAGGCTAAAAATTGTGTTTTAGTAAATTAAAAAAAAAAACACTATTATTATGTAATTCTACTTAACAAAGTTAATCATTAAGCGAAGGTCTAATGAGTTCGGTCGTTTTACGACGGATTTTGTAGTTAAATCAGTAATTACGTATCCTAATTTTTATTATTTTATGATTTTTGGTATATCATGTAAGTATTGTATAGTATGCAAATATTCTTTTTTGTTGTTTTTTTGTTTCTTTGTGCATATTTTTTTTAGAAGCAAGGATATGGTATCAAATAAATGAGTATTTATCGTCATTATTGGTTTGTTTTTTATTTTCAAAACAGTTTTTAAGGTCAGACACGTAGGAGGAACACTTTCAATGTGGTCGGATTGTATGTTTCACGGATGACATGGTTAGTGGGTATAACAACTTCAATGTTTTGCTTTGATTCACTAACAATGATTATCTAACCTCACACCTAACTTGTAATATCAAAGTCTAATATGATTAAGAAAATTTGTAAATTAAGTTTTTTTTATTATTATGTCTTTCTTGTGTTAACGTGTAAAAATCGCGTTTTGATAAAAATGGCCGTTCACCAACAGTTATACTTCTAGATCAATAATTTATCAAACTAAATAATAAAAGCTTTCCTTTACAACGATGCTGTTAATTCCATATAAATTGTTGCCAAGACAACAAAACAATTTATACAAGACGGAACATCAAAACACATATTTTAGAAGTTTGATCAGATTCAGATGGATATACTCTTTTTGCTTTTATGCTTCCTACAGCTTACCTTTAAAGTACATAATTTTTAAGCTGTAATTTATTTATGTACATAAATATGTTAATGCAAATATTCTGTCTATTGGGCTTTGGTACAATCACTAATATATTAATAGTTCACTGTGCACTATTTTATATAATACACAACATTTTGAAAGATTACTGACTCTGGCTAATTTGACCAACGTTTCACAATCTCATCTTGTCTATTATAGTCACTATAGGTTAAAAATCATCTTTATTATCTATATCTTCTTAATATAGTTAGTCATTGAATATTGAAAAACCCATTTTATATTGCAACCGTGAATTGTAGCCGACATATATAATACCTTTGTCACTTTGCTATGGCTATAATATAACTACGGAGATTCAATAAATAAATGATAAATTGAAAAAAACATTATAAATACTATTTGCATTTAAATCATGTGTATTTTCTGAATACTACACATGATTATGAAAACCTACGGATTTTATCGCGGTTTTTCGAATTTCAAGATTTGATAATGTTTAATGTATATTTAATTCATCAAATTAATCAAAAATTAAAAAAAATCTGTTTCTATCTATGATAATAAATCGCGAAAAGAATTTTAAGAGGCAAAAGAAATCGGTTTTGAAAAAATTCTTTTGTTACGCGCTCCGAAAATGTATCTGATGGATTGTATTTTGAATAATTTTTAGTATATGAAAAAGTAATCAAACGTAAACTACTAATTTGTGAGTCCATGACGCGTTCTGATTGGTCGGACTCTGTGACGTCAAACGCTACGCGAACATCTACCAATAAGAAAGGGACTTACGTTCACGAAAGTTCACAAAGATATATTTTTTTAACTTAGCTCACTTTTTCATTGCATAATATTTTAAGATTCTGAGGTTGCGAGTTTGATTCTATTTAATACAATGTACAATTATTTTACACAAACATACAAATGATATCATGATATCATCAAACATACATATATCTCGATAATTGTTGCGTTTCTAAATATATCAGTAAAACTTTGTGTTAACGCATATTCTTAAAAAAAATATATAAGTATTTTAATACGTATTTTTGGTAAATCTCTAAAATCTTGCACGGTTTTCGGCTGTAACATTTTCAAGGAAATAAATTCCCTTGGTTAAAAAGTCTTAGAAAATTGTATTGTGTCGGAACATGATAATACTTTACATTGCTTATTACATGCTATATAGGGGTATTTTATTTGTATGTATATAGAAAACTTCTATAGAATTAAGCTAATCTAAACTAATAAAACCATGAATTCTAGAATAGAATAGATAATTCAAGAAGTAAGAAATGCCGTAACGGTTAGACCGTGTGGAAAGTTTATGTATTTAACCATATCTTCGATTAGAGTATTGCCATGCTCCTATTAGATTACCTATTATGCTATATATTCAAAATAATATTCATAAAAATCATTTGCCATTATATTAATTTAAATACTTCTGGCTATAGGTATCTACTCATATATTTTTTAAATTATACATCACAGTGTAGAATAATGTTTATTATTTTAAATAGGTTGAGACACGACCCTAAACATATGAACATATTGCTTGCAATGTACCCTTATAATGCTTTCCTATATCCCGTTAGAGCATTTTTAAGTCATAGCATGTCTGTGTATCATAAACTATCTGTAGGACTAAGCCTCGCATCTTTTTTTACAATTACCTTGCATATGTCCAATTAAACTTAATACAAATCATAACAAAACGCTATTCTAAAATTAGGTTGTGCAATGAATGTTAAAGAATATGATAAAGATTTTTAATATCGCCAGATAAAAAAAAACTACTTCCACAGATAGTAAAAATCGATTTAATTCTAATTGGGAATCGGTTTTAAAAAAAAAATAAAGCTTCAAAAGAATATAAACATCGATTTAATTCAAATCGCTAAACTTTCTTTACCGGCACTAAAAGATGCGGGACTCGGTTCGACAACCGTACAACTGCTAGTTACGCATACATATCACGTTTTCTTTTTTCATTTTAGGTGTTTTCAACTTTTTCGGGTGCCCGATTGTTTTCTCGTTTAAATGACACGCGGCGCTAGCATGAACGCCCCCTTGCATCGGACTCAACGATATTGAACGCTTGTGATAGACACGTCGGATATGCTCGCAATGATGAGTATTGTTTTTTATTTATACACATCTGCCCCTCAGAGGTACGAAATCATATTAATTTTATCAATATATTTTTATTTGTAAACCAGTCGTAATACAATTCAAAAGCATATGACATTTCTGAAGCTTAAGTTGACAGTCGTACAAAGTCGACTACTGAGGGCGTGACAGATTAAGGAAAATGCGCAGATTAAAATAAACACGCATACGTCATATATCTGATACACCATTAAAATGTTAGAATTAGTTATTTAAATATTGTGCACCTAAAGCTATTCTTTATCTCTGAGGCACAGATATTTTTCGATTCGGCAAATGTTTGTTTTCTATTTTTTTTAATATTTTAAAGATACTGACGATGAACACACTATTAAGCAATTTAGTGATATATTTTTATAGTGTCTATAAATAGATACAATAATCTTTTACCATGATGGAGAGGGTGCTTTTAATTTGTTTTTTATTATTTATTTCGTTGAGGTTTTAATATACATAAGTTACCAATCTTTAGGAAACCTTTAAGACAATAATATTTGTAACGGCAATACGTAAAACAGTCAAACTTTTAAATGTATTAGAAAGTCCAAAGAGATTTTAAAAATCTAAAAATTTTACAATTTATTTAGTTGTCTTAATTTCCCTTATATCTTATTTCAGTGTAATAATTACATTCCGTTAATTAATTAAAAGGCACATAACGAATTAAGATGTAAATGTTCGTAAAATAATATTATATAGCGTAAATATTTGGGCATCAAAGTAATATAACTAAAGAAAAAAATATAAAAATGACCGGAGCTAAGTCTCAATTTCAGAAAAAACTCTTGACTTATTTATTTGTTATGTTTTTATTGTAAAGCCATGGGACAAGTAACTCCGAAATATTTTAATCACTCATTTGATTTTTAAATTAAACTGTTTTCGATGAGGTCCTTTCGCAGTATGAAACGATTCTGATAAAAATAGTATTTTTTTGTTTCAAAAATGTTGTGTTTCAGTAAAATCTCGAATGTTGGTAATCACAATTTCAATATTTAGTGTAAAATGTATTAATATAATGTACTTACTTTACGTTTATATAGTTGTTAACAAAAAATAGACACAAAAAAGCTATTTATTTTTACATTATTTGCGATTATTGTTTCCAAAATCATAATAAATATATACATATAAATGTATTCTGATTTTTGTTAAACTTATGTTTTTTGTTATTAATTTTTGGCTTTTAATAACTTACTTAACTTATATTATACAAGAAAAGCTATTTTCCAAGTAAAAATGGTTTATACAATATGTTGATACTAATAATAAATAATAAACAAACCATAAAATACACATTCCATTTTTTATGTAATTGATTCAATTATTTAATATAAAATATATTAAGCTAAAAGTTTGTTTTTGAATAAACTAATTTATGTTCTTACCTTTTAAATGGTGCTACAAGTCACCTTAAAATAGGTCTTGTAATTTTGTTATTTGTAATTGGTTATCATACATTCCAATACATTTAAGCAATTTGTATTTAATTTGAGTTGACTCAATAACACAAAATGTTTTGTTTTAACAAACAAAGGTTGAGGCCCATTGAAAGTATTCCTAATTTTATTTATTTGATAATTTTGTTTTTTTTTATTATTTCACATATTTTAGCCGGCACTATTGGCCTAATGATAATTTGTGATACAGCTTTTATTTAGATTAAGTATTATTTAATATATGTAAAAGATTTTTAAAAAAAATATCGATTACTTTATAGCAATCATCTTTTAAAATTATTAAAAATCGCTTTTTAACATGCCGTAGAAAATAAGAAGTAAATTACGTCTTGGTAGATTCTATAAAATTTAAAAAAGACAAATTATGAAAAAAAGTAATAATAGTAAAAAAAATATCGATAACCATAAGAAATTTAAAAAAAAACATCGTCTTACGCTTCCTGAAAATATTATTTTAAACTTTTTTTCTACGCTGCTAAAAAGGGAAATATACAGATATTTTATGAATGTGTAAAATTTTGACCACTGGTCTAGTACTTGAGACAATAAGCGATTTATTTTGTGTCACTGTAGTAGAGTGAATGGCTACGTTTTTCAAAATAGCATTTAACATTTCAATGTTCAAGTAATTTACATACTACAATTTAATTTCTAAAGTTTGAATAGTAATATATTCACTTGATGCGTCAAAGATAGTGATTATTTTGTACTTACCGTCGTATCAGATTAATCATCAAGTGTCAAAATGCAACGATCCATAACTATAGATATGGTGAGTAAAGATTTTCCTTAAATTACGAAATAACTTTCCGTAAATTTTTCGGTAAAGTTCGTATTTATCGTGCTCTCTTAAATAGCTTCAGTACCTATACATCTCTATTTTATTTTTCTTTTTGACTCCGCCAATGTCAAGGTTGAGTGAAACACGTGAGAAGTATTTGAAAGAGAACAGTATTAATGACTATTGTACGGTAAAACATCGTTGACACTTAGAATCTCTATTTTATCATCATCATCGTCGGCCTTTGATAGTCCACTGTGGACATACCTCCCAATACACCCCTATCCATTAGGGGTTTTGGACCGTATCCCATTTTATACGATGACATTATTCATTCTGACGTTTGTCACTAAACAACAAAGTTTCATGTTAATGGATATGAAAATGTCACCCATTTAATACGATTATTCATTGACAGCTCGGTTGTCATCGTATTCCGATTAAAGATACCGAGTTTTCCCGAAGGAAAATTTCTCACCATATCTATGCTTGATTAGTTCGTAGATTCAAAGTTATTGTGTACTTAAAATACTATAGGTTTTATCGTGCATTCTAGTATTGCGTCGGAATTGTTTGGTATGATTCATACCAATATAGTTTGTAGTTAATTTTTCATCACATACTTAATATTATATTCTTAATAATGATGTTTACAGATGATTCGTACTATACTTAACTTTTTGTTATATAGTTTATAGGCGAGCAATATTTTTGTTACTATTAGTATTAAGATAAGCATGTAAGACATTTAATTTTAGAAATAAACTGAAGTTTAAATGATTTGTGTTTTCTTTATGTGATATCACAACCTTTAGTCATAAAAATTCTATTTAAAATAATAAATGATGCCATTATTGAATAGTACTAATTTGATCCTTTAAGTCTATGGTTAATTTAAATTAAAATTATCTGGGATGATAGATTTAATTTTTTCTTTTACTTTTTTTATAAATATTTTTCCTTATTTTCAGCTAGCAGAGACGTGACCTCGAATAGCCAGGAAGCCCCGAACTCCAGACCGCCGGAACCAAGTCGGCCCCCACCACCCGCTCGACCGCCTCCAGCGCCACAGTACCAAACACCACAAATGCCGGCCAATTCTGGTGGGTTGTTCTCCTCGATAAGGGGCGGTGCAGGGAGTTTCCTGAAGAACCTTAAGGATACTTCCTCGAAAGTGATGCAGACTGTTCAACAGTAAGTAGCTTTTAAGCTGAAATAGCTAACTGATATCTACCACAGTTCTTGACTACAACATATAAGAACCCCATATTTGTATATATATATATATAAGAAATATTTTTTTGATGTGACGTTTTATAAATTGTTCAAGATAAGGAGGCACTCTCAAAAACTGTGTTACAGCACCGCTCACCACGCGCAGCATTGGCCTGTGCTTAAGTGTTCTTTTTTTCAGGTCAATAGCAAGAACTGATTTAGACATAAGTTACATTACTAGTCGCATAATTGTGATGCCTTATCCATCAGAGGGCCTAGAGAGTGCATACAAGACAAACCACATCGACGATGTTCGTGTAAGTAATATTTAATACAAATACGTACCCTTGGTTTAAAATTCTTTCCATAATTCTTATAATAACAAAAAGCGAAATTTTGTGATTACCACCATAATGCTCCACTTATTAACTTTTAAAACAAAAACTTTAAGTTATACACATGTGGAAAAACTATCGCTGCTTTATATTTGCTATGTACTTAAAAATAAGGGGAATTTTATCATTACGAATTCAGATATTAGTGATATTTTTTCTTTATTAGTCTGCTTTACAGTGTATTCTATTATACATAGCTTATCTTAAGTTGTCTATTTTTGAAGTTTACTAAACATTTTACAGACTTGAATTTATGATGCTGCCTATATTTAATAGGTCTCAATTATTGCCTTCATTCCAGGCGTACCTACAGGATGTCTCTTTGGCTGTCTTTGATTATCATCATCATTATCATCATCAGCCTGTGATAGTCCACTGCTGGACATAGGCCTCCCCTAATACACCCCTATCCATAGGGGGTTTTGGACCGTATCCCACCACGCTGGTTTAATGCGGTTTGGTGGGTTGACCGACTGTTTACATGCATGCCCTTGATTGTGTTTAGCCTCAATTATCCCTTCTGAATTCAGGCATATCTAGAGAGTCGTCACCCGGGCGGCAAGTACTGCGTGTACAACGCTTGCCGCGCACGCCTCAACTTCCCCCGTAACGTGCTCGTGGTGGACGCGTGCCGGGCGCTATGGCCGACGGCCGCGCACAGGGCGCCTTTGTTAGCGCCTATCTATGCCTCCTTGCAGCACATGTACCAGTATTTGGGGAAGGACGATAGGTCGGCGATCGTGATCACTTGTCAGGTGAGGTGACGAAAGTCTGTGTGTTCAGTGCTTTATATGTAGTCGAGGTTTATCGGGTTTTCTTTTTTTTTTAGGTTTGTTCGTGATGTTTATATAATTGGCAGTGTCTAAAGTCACAGTATATTTATGAGTGTGTATGTTTATGCGGGTGTATGTGTTTGCATCTATATGCATGTACGTATATTTTTGTGCACACATTTATAGACTGTTGTAACATTTTTGTTTTCTTCATTGCGCAATTATAACATATATTCATTTACTCACTTATGTTTTATAACTTTTTTTTGTTGTAAATTACTCTTGGCGCTTTTATTTAATATACAGCGACGGTCAACTGATGAAGATTTGTACTCTGAACGACAATCGTAACAGGACAGGCCTTGATGTGGTGCCAACGAAAAATGCAATTTTTACATCGTTGTTGTAAATAAATGCTTTTTACTTTACAGGATAATTTAAGAAAAAAACAATTGTTCTATCTTTTTATTTTCGTATTTTTAATCAAATGTTCGGCGCAACTTTTCAGTTTTAAAATTATTGTTATTTGACAATGGGATCCCTAGCTTGTAGTAAATAACCATCCTCTCTATTAAAATTCAATATTCGATGCAGCCATGAATAAAACTTAAAAAAAAAAACACGCTAAAATTTTATTCCTTTAGACTAATATCAGCGCAGATTAATTCACGTTTCATGATATATTATTTAAACCATATAAGGTTTCATTTTAATAACTAGTAACAACGCAGGCTCTTATAAAACAATGCTTATTTCACAGGATGGGAAGCTAATGTCGTGTATGCTTCTCTGTGGGCTTCTGTTATATTCGAAATTGGTGACCGTGCCAGAAGACGCCCTGCAAATATTCGCCGTGAAGAGGTCTCCAATCAATGTGCCCCCATCGCAGCTTCGTTACCTTTACTACTTAAGCAATATCATACGGTACGTAAATATTTACTTTATTGTACAAAAAAAAGTTGTTATTGTTTGATAATGAATACTACTTATGCTAGCAGGGATAAGATCAGGGTTCAAATACTACCAGGTGTAATTTGTTTTATTTGTGTTTTCTTTTTTCGAAAATGCAAAACATTTAGTGTTTTGCATTCAACGATAATCGAATTTATTTACATTGTATGTTTAGATAACTTATGTAAATTATTAAAACATTTTAAGATTGATTTCCCTCGGATTCGAACACATGACATCCGGTTTATAAAGCAAGGGCCAATACGCTAGGCCACGGAGGCGCTATGTGTTTTAATAATTACTCTATACTTACACTTTAAATATTTCCGTTTTTTATATTTGTAAATATTACACAGTAGGTATAAAGATTTTTACTTGTCAATTAATACAGTGTCATTTATTTCATCAGACCGGAGCCAATACTTCCTCACTTCAGACCCGTGTCGCTTGTTTCGATCACAATTCAACCCGTCCCTCTATTTACGAAAGCGAGGTAAGTGTGAATAAAGTTATCATCATCATCTTCATCATCAGCCTGTGATAGTCCACTGCTGGACATAGGCCTCCCATGATACACCCCTATCCATTAGGGGGTTTCGGACCGTATCCCACCACGCTGGTCCAATGCGGGTGGGTGGCTGGACTGACTTTTTCATTACCATCCGACCCATAGATAAATACAACCGCAACCTAGTCCGTGTGGAATTACAACCTACGATACGATACTTTGGAGATCGACCACGGTTTACTCTTGTTGAGTAATTGTTTCAACAGACATTAAAAACATTATCTTTAATAGTCCTATTTCATAAAAAATATCCTTATCGTTTAAATTGTATATTGGAATTATTGTTTCAGAGATGGCTGCCGTCCCTTTATCGAAGTATATAATGAAGATCGAATGATCCTGTCCACGGTCCAGGACTATGACAGGATGCATTTGTACACAATGGCCGAAGGCAAGGTACGTTGAATATAATGAAAATATTTTTAATGTAATTAATTTAAAAAGGATGCTGTATTTCAGATTTAAAGCCTATGCTATATTGATTTTTCGATAAAGCGATTGTACTTGTATCAATTTGCCAAAAACTTAACGTAAAATCTAAACTTGATGTGCGTCGTTTTCCATAAAATTTAGTAGATTTTCTATAGTTTACCTAATTTAATATTTCTAATTTTGATTTTTAATAATTGACAATTATTTATGCTCGCCCGATCTAGCTTAATGGGATAAACTGCCTCTGAAAAACAATTAGGTGTGCGTGTATTTGTACGTTTAGAAGTTATACTTCTTTGGCATTATTTAAAATAATTTTGATTGCATGCAATAATTAATTACAATAAAAGAAATAATAATCAGTATAAAAGAGATTCTTACCTATATACTGACTCATCACGATATCTCTGGAACCATAAGGCGTAGCGACTTAAAAATTTGGTAGGAATATTCCTTTCACCGAGTAGAGGTTGGCTAAAATCGGATTTTACGAAATTCCACCTACGCGCCACCTAAGAGGTGTGGGGGGGGGGTCAACCAACCCCGGTTGCTAGTTAACAATAAATATTTAACGTTAATAATTTAATAATATTTAGCATGAATAATATTTAATAATATTTTCTAATCTTAATAAGTATTGATTTAAATGCTCAATTTAAATCACTTTTGATTATAATTCAGACGCACATATAAAATTCGCGCTTATATAGTGAAAACAAGATGAAAACACGTGTTTTGAATGTAGAAACTCAAAGCAAAGTTCCATTTCTGCGTGATTTCTCAAATTGATAAGCGATTTAATGGATAACTTCATGCTGTTAATATTATATAACGGTGCTTTTTCATAACGCGCCTAAAGAGGTATAAATTGAAAAGGTGTGTTTATGAATGCACAAATATTGTTGACTGCAGGTGACACTGCCGCTAGACAGCACCGTGACCGGCGACGTGCTGATCAGCGCTTACCACGCGCGCCAGCAGCTCGGCCGGGTGCACTCGGTGCCAATGTTCTCGGTGCAGTTCCACACGGGCTTCCTGGCGTACGACCAGCACGCGCTCAAGTTCACCAGGTGAATGACGTTCCGTTCTTTAAACTTTATTAACTACTTAATTATAGTGTACATTGTTCTTTATTTAAATTGAGTACTTGTGAAGTCGACTGTCAAATGACAGAACTCGGCGTTATTTTTTTATTTCATTGCTTGAAATTTTTTCCATTTTTGAAATTTAGTCATGTGCAGGGTTAGTTAATCGTTCTTTTTTTTAAATTGAGTAGCTTAAGAATTTAACCTGGCTTGATAACTTGACTGGCGAAATGATGGAACACTGGTGATGTTCTTTTTTGAAATTTGGTCATGTACGGAATATTTTAGTTTTTTTTATTTAAATTGAGCGTCTGTTAAACTCTGGGACTCAACTGGCGGAGTGCAAAACTTTGACGTTGTTCTATTTTCGAACTGCGATCATGTATAAAAATAGTTTGTCATTCTTTATATTTTAACAAAGTGCTTGGCGATTACTCTAACTCGAAATGTATCGGAACCCTAGCGTTATAATTTCGAAATTCGATCATGTACGGGACTAGATTATCGTTCTTTATTTGATTTGTGAACCTAATGAACACTGGACCTCGCTTGGCTAAAGTTCCATCACTTTGATGGAACTTTAGCATTGCTCCTTTTTAAAAATTCAATTATTTGCTTTTAGTTCGGGAATCGTTTATTGTTCTTTGTTTAAATAAAGATTATCTTTTATATTTTAGGTAATCTATAACATTATATAACTCCAACATTTTTGAAGTGAAACTTCTTTATCAGGGTTGGAAAAAAATTCAGTGTAACATTTTTTCGTTACGCGCCATCTTTTTTTATTCTAGGGTTATGAATTGTTTATATTTAGCTTAGTTAACATTTCAGTAACAAATTAATTTTATTTTAGGTATTTTTGGAGCGCGTTATTAACATATTTATAAAAAATTTTAAAAGCGTTTTGCGACAGCGCCACCTAGTGGACGCATTAAGCATCTATTTAGACATTTAGCATTGAGTATTCAGTTCCTTTGAATGTTACTTCCATGACCACCAACACGTGGGCGTGATCATGTTATTTATTTTCAAGTTTTCAAGTTATTTTTAAGCTTAACCTTTGTCATATATATAATACACATACACAATATATATTATATATATATATATTTAAAAATTCAATTATTTGCTTAAGGTTCGGGTATCGTTTATTGTTCTTTGTTTAATTAAAAATAGAATTAAAAATTTATTTATCAATTTACAAAATATGTATATATATTTTGTATTATAAATTTTTTTTAAATAGTGTCATAAAGAAGTGTCACTTGTTACAAGTGTACGCTAGTACACGCACACATTTTTATTTTTGAAATCCGACTACATGACACCGAAATAAACATCATTTTGTGTTCAAGATAGATCATCAGTATTGTAATTAACTGAATGGGTTATATTGTTTATATGAAATCAGCCTCCTTTTCTGGCTCGGGTGTATTAAATCAAGTTTTACCCTCAGCACGACGTTTAAAAATAACCTAAGTAATTTTTTTCACAGGTCCGAGATAGATGGCATCGAGGACTCGGGTTCCACCAACGAGCACTTCTCAACAGGAGTGTCAGTGGTCCTCAGCCTGGTGGTGCAGAACGGCGAGCGAAGGAAGCCCCGCTCCGACCTTTGGGAGGAAGACCACTCCTTCCCGGTTCGCACTCCGGACGTGCTGTTCTCCACCACTCTAGAGAGGGATGAGACTATCGATAATTTCGGTGAGCACATCACTAGGTATATTATCGGATGTATATTAGTAGTTACGACCCTAGTATTGCGGAGCCAAGTAGATAACTTATCGAGCATAAACCAGTAGTAACAACCCTAGTAGGCAGGTAAAGCAGAGCTAAATAAAGTAAAGGACTTTGCCTTGTGTCATAGTGTAAAGATATAAGTACGTGTAATAATGTACTATTTGGTATATAGTGTGGTAATTGTTGCCAGGATTATTCATAACGCGTAATTTAACATTAAACTTTGACCTTTCTTTTTTAACCGATAATTTGTATTACGTTATTTGTGTGTTATATGAAAAATGTTTTTACGATAAGTCAAAACCCCATGTTCCTTAATGTGAATACAACTTGAAAATTAATTATTTATCAATTAAATGGGCGTTACATGATGCCTCGGTCCCGTATTGTCTTGCTTATTTTATCCGGATCCATTTTTTATCGTTTGTTTGTATATGTTTCGTATTTAGAGACTGCAATAAACTTAAATAATAAAAAGCCAAATTTGAAATATATATCATAGAAAAGAAACCAATAAATAAAAGCTTGTTTACTTTCTGACGCAATAAATCGAAATATATATTGAAGATTTCTAAAGTAACAGGTTTTCATATATATTGACCCAAGATATGTTATAGATGATATACATTTTTAGCCTTTAATATAGTAACGACATGGATATGCTTCTATATACCAAAGTTGCCAAACTTTTATTTATTTATTTAGTAATTTCTCGCTTGATTATAAAACTATGTTAACAGTATTACTTCGTCGATGTTTATTGGGCTTTGGTTAAATAACAAAAGCTATGTAACTAGTGTATTGTATTGCTATATGTATTGATGTATATATGTATTTATCGTACGCAGCTAACCTTCGGAGAAACCCAACCGCAATTCCTCCTACAAGTATGTCTTCGAAAGTATTTTTGTGTTTAGATTTTGCATTATCTCTTAATTTTTATGTTATTCATGAGGAAAATATTAATTATTCACATAAAATACATCGTCTTATTAAATTTAGTTATAGTTCTTATTGCTCAATTTTACGTTATTTACTTTAGTGGTAAGCTTCGACTTATTGATGCTTTATATCAAACACGTTCAGCCATGTTAGCACTTAGAGACATATTCTCATGTAATATCTAACCATCTATACATATTTTTACTGTCCGACCGAAATTTCGGTTTCGGTTTCGGCCAAAAATCAACTTTCGGCCGCAGTTTCGGTTTCGGCCGAATTTGGCCGAAACTTTTGCCGAAACCGAAACTGTTTTCAGAAGTAGTCATGTTATCAAAATTAAAGGATTTTAAAACGGAAACAAAATTGTATCGAAAGTTAAGTGTATCTAAACTCAACTGAGCTCAAATAAGTTCAGACAACCATTTTAAGCTACTTAAAATAGATCGATAATTCTTCTAGAACGACGAGAAGGGATTAAAAAGTAGTAACTACAATATAGATACTCCTTGGTAACAAAAATAATTAAATGCTGGAAGGCATAGCTCAGATATTTGTAATGTTAATAAAAATAATCTTCGATTCTCTTTGCTTTTTTTCTGAATGTAGTGATTTGTTTGCGTTCCTCGGCACGTTTTCTCTAAATTGTAGAAAAACCAAGTGCGGGCTTGTTAGCGAAAACCTCTGTTAAAAAAAATAACGGCGCATAATATTCAATCCAATTGTGAGACAACATAACAGTAGTCTGCTCTGCCGTATTCCATTGCCATAAGGCAAGTGTCCCAATTTTGAGTGAGAATGAGCACGGAAGACAAAATGACATTGCAGCCACCCATCAACCTCATTTTTCCAAGAAAATGCTGCTAAATTCGAAACACTGTTTTAAGCGATCAAAGAATTACCATCCCATAGCTAATTCAAGGAACGGGCATTTAAAAAACATTCAGCTATCATTTGTAAATAAATTTGAAAAAGTTTGAAAGGAACATTTGCGTGTTAAAGGATAATATTGCTGTAATGACTTGATAGATAAAACGCCCTGGTAATGAACTGCTCGCTCCAGGCTATTCCAAACTCTTAAAATATAATGTTGTATGTAAAAAAAATTGTAAAATTAATCGAAAAAAGAAAAAAAATCCTCTGAGTTTCTTACGCCGGTTCTTCTCAGATCAAAGGCTATATATCCAAACCGGTGAAAGTTTATTTGACAATCAATAAGAAAGTGTAATGCTTCTAAATTGAATAAATATATTTGACTTTGACTTTCATATGGAGGTATTCAATCCACATTGACACAACTTTTGTATATGAGAAAAGTCTCCGCAAGATGCCGAGAATCAAAAACAATATCGACTTGACATTTCTAAAATATTGTTGGACAAGTTATAAGAAGATTCGGAAAACTTTGTTGTCTCGTTTTGTAACAGTCGATGAAACATAACGATGGGTTATATATATGGGACCTGGAGGCAAAACTGAAATGTTCGCAATGAAAACCACCATCCGCGCCAACCCCGAAGAACTTTCATGCCGTGGCATCGACTGGCAAGGTTATGGCCTCAATATGTTGGGACTCAGAAGTGATATTATTATTTATTATCTAGAGCGGGAACTACATTTAATTCCCTAGTTGCGAATGCCGTGAATGATAAAAAGAGGAATCGTCGTAGAGGTGTGCTGTTTCGACTTGATATCGCACCCGAAGTTAGGTTGGTAGAAACGATGGCCGCCATTCCAATTGGTTGAGAAGCCCTTATTCACCAGATCTGGCGCATAGCAGTTTTTTTTATCTTGTCACCAAATTTCCACAATATTTAAGAGGAAACATATGCGAGGATAAGTAAAGGATGCTGTCAAGTTCTTTTTGCAGGACTATGACATTTTTTTAATGATTGAAGCCTTGGAAAAACGCTAGAGTTAGTGTGTAAGGTAATATGTAGAAAAATCAATAATTAAGTTATAAATACTCATTATATTCTATCTCATTCCCACTACTTTTTGATCCCTCCTTGAAACTACAAATACAAACCAGAGTATTAATTAGTAAGATCTCAAAACACCAATAGTAAGTTTTTAACGCAACTGTAACAATTAGAAATTTGTTAATTGATAACTGATATTTATTTCGCTATGAGAATAGTATTTAAAAATATATTTTTTTTATTTTAATATTTTATTATATAAAAAAGAAAAACAACTTAAATAAATCAATACCAGAAACTAATTACACTGTGTCTCTCTTTCATGTCTTAGTTTATGTAGAAAAATGGCTAAAAAGCATCAAATTTCAGTACTTTAAGAACTTTGGTACTCGACCACGTAAGTTTCGGTTTCGGTTTCGGCCGAAACTGAACTCATGACCGAACTTTCGGTTTCGGTTTCGGCCGGAAAACCAGTTTCGGTCGGACTCTACTTATTTTATTATTGTGTCTTTGTTATTGTTAACTATGTAGTGTAGATATATTCAATAATTATTTTAAAATATATTTTTATGGTATTTACAAACCCTCCTATTGCTCTTTAAACCGCATTTATTTTTTAATAATAATGGAAATATTTGCAACGATTTCTTAACTGTAGCCCATTAAACATATTTATTTTTGAAATTGTCACATTATCATATATGTTTTACAATGGCACATGCCAAATTAAACATGGAATTGATCGGATCTCGTTCATAGGAACGGTACGTCTGTCTGTGATTTACTATTAATATTGAAGACAACTTGACCCACCCGTCAATGGATGGGTATGATAGGTACCACGCCACTATTGTTGCCATGGATACCGCAATTTACACCAGTCGCACCTCACACTGGGCACTGTTTTAACTCATTACCGCTTCACCACTTTAACATTAATAACATGTGTCATTCGGCTCTTATTTATTACACTAATCATTACTCGTGAGACATAATAATAATCTACTAATGGCTGAACCCACATTAAATCGGGCTCGGTAAGTGACCGTGCAGTTATACCATTCGTCCTGATGACCTCCGATAGGTCCGAGACTAGTCGGCACCGATTTCGCGTGAGTTCAGCCGTTAGCAGATAATTTTGACTGACCGTCTTCGTCATAAAACAGTGACCGCGGACTACCCGCCGAGGGAGGTCGAGAAGAGGCCCCCCGGCCGCCCGGCGCCCCCCTCCCCGCAGCCGCCGCGGCCCCCTCCCCCGGGCAGGCCCTCGCCCCCCCACCGCGCCGCCCCCGCGCCCTCCCCTGCCGCCGCCCCCGTCCCCGCCACGGCCGACTTCCTCAGCCTGGCCAGTGATCGCGCCCCGAAGCCGCCAGTGAAGAGCGAGGACTCGTTTGACTTCTTCGGCCTGATGGAGAAGCAGCCCTCGCAGGAGGAGGGCTTCGGCGACTTCTTTGGCGGCACTGGCGCGGACAAGGCACAGGTGGGGGCGTATGCTGAAAGATCACTGTAATTATTAATACGGTATTGCTTTGAGAAGACACAGTAGTAGTAGTAGACGACACATCTTATATCTCAGCGTAGCGAGAAAGTTGTAAATGCATTTCGTCTATTGCGGATCCGTTATTTTATGAACTTTTGCTAATCTGTAGTAAAAAGGTTAGACATCTTGGTAATAACAAAGAGGTCAATATACCAACACTTATCATCATATTTATTTGTTAGCGATTGATCTTCTTTTACTTAAATTAAACGGTCTATGCAGCAATTCTCGTCGCAGTCGATATTCGGCGAAGCGGGTGCCCCCGCCCCCGCCCCTGCCACCACCAACCTTAACTCCAGCGACCCTCTAAACTTCGACCCGTTCGGGCTGAATGACCCTCTGCCCAAGCAGGAGCCTCTACTCACGCCGCAGCTTGTAAAGGATGAAGGTACGAATTTTTATGTGAATAAAATTAATATTTTAAATTTGTATGTCGCTTTACATAGGCTTTACATTAACTTTACATTATATCTTACTTTATCATCATCATCATTAGCAGCCCCTATCCGCCCACTGCTGGACATAGGCCTTTCTCAATGAACGCCAAGACGGCCGATCCCTAGCTACTCGCTGCCAACTTGACCCGGCTACTACACGTAGATCGGCATCCCACCTAGTCGGGGGTTGACCAACGCTACGTTTTCCCGAACGCGGCCTCCACTCTAGAACCTTTTTGGCCCATCGACCATCGGTTCTTCTGACCACGTGAGCGGCCCACTTCAACGAGCTAATCCTTTGCACTATGTCAGTGACTTTAGTTTTTTGCCGGATTAATTCATTACGAATTTTGTCCGACAAAGAAACTCCGAGCATAGCGCGTTCCATAGCGCTTATTTTATATGGGTTAAAATGTAATTTTCATAATGATAACAGAAATAATGCTCAAATATTTATTTAAAGGTCGATCGCAGAGTGTGCCTTTAGACCAAGCGCAGCCATCGCGAAAGGACCCTTTCGCAGACCTGGGACTTCTAGGGTCTAACATGCCTGCTGGAGCAACGCAGTCTACCGGCTCTATTGGCACCACACCGGGGTCAATGGCCCCGCCTGGGTCGATGCCCCCTCAGGGTCAATGCCTCCGCCAGGGTCAATGGCGCCGCCAGGGATGCCCTCTCCCACGGCAGTTGGTGGTGGAACGCCACTGCTGAGCCCACGCGCCTCTCCCGCCCACACACCGGCGCATCAGACCCACACTCCTGCTCGCTCACCCGCTCATCAGCCTGACTATAGGTAAGATATTATTGTAATTCAGTACAAATAGGCAAAAAAGCAATAACTATTCTTAGTCAAAACGAAAATGTTTTAGCATAGAATATGATTTAATAAAGATTACATAAAAGCGGTGCTCTAAAGAACTTAACTATTTGTATGCGATACACTCCTCTATTTGACAAAAACTGTTGCAAAAAAGCGAAAATCGAAATTTAATTCATTGTAAGTGATTATTACCCGACATAATCTCGTGGTCGCAGATATAATCTGGTAGATGGCATCTTTTGGTGTCACCCTCTCTTTATTCAAATCCTCAAGTTAAATCACTTTTATTTGACCTCTCCTTCCAGTCGCACCCACTTCGAGCCGGCCAAGACGCCCGCTGACGAGAAGGCCAAGAAGTCCACGGACATCTTCGGCGACCTGCTGGGCAGCCAAGGGTACGACTTTGCGTCGAAGCGCGAGACCGGCCCCAAGACCATCAACGCCATGCGCAAGGAGGAGATGGTCAGGGAGATGGACCCCGACAAGCTCAGGATACACGAATGGGTCAGTGAGCTCCGCTGACTAGTTTACTCACTATAGTTAGTTTTTTCATTATTTGTTATAATAAATATTGATAAAAAATATATTATATTATCACGCGGATGAAGACATGGGCAACAGATAGTTCATCAATAAAACGTAAGATGCGTGACGTCACCTTATTGTGACCGATTGCATTGTTAGCATCTTCGCCACACAGCTGTCAATCTCCTCCTCCCAGTAGTAGCGTATCATCTTGAGCCACTCAAAGTCCGTGCTGAAAAAGCGGTCGAAACTCAACATTGCATTATTGAACAACATAACCGATGAACATGAGAGCACTCACACGCGCTGCACTCGTTTCGCGATCATGGCGGCGACCGAGTCCCTCGCATGCACGTCCACCGTGATAAGGGCGCACTGCATAGAAAAATGTCTAAAGACGCTATCTACTCCAATGCTTCTAATCATTAAAAAACTAATCTGTTGTCCATACGAAAACTTATCATGCGGATCAATACAATGCAATAAATTCACGGTTTCGTTTTTATGTCGTCATCATCATCATCATCAGTCAGTGTCGGTCCACTGCTGGACATAGGCACCTAATTGTGCAATTTTATGTAGCATAGTTGTTTTAATAAATGTATATTGTGTGGTCAGACGGAGGGCAAGAAGGCCAACATCCGCGCGCTGCTGTGCTCGCTGCACACGGTGGTGTGGGCGGAGTGCCGCTGGACGCGCTGCGAGATGGCGCAGCTCGTGTCCGCCGCCGACGTCAAGAAGAACTACAGGAAGGCCTGCTTGGCCGTGCACCCCGACAAGGTTACATTCTTATATTGTCTGATTTACTTGAGCGACTACCATCGTAGCTTAGTGGTATTGGCTCGCGTTTTAGAAACTCGACTACATGAATTTGAATCCTGTGGGGACTCAATAATTACATTGTTGTCTCCTACTTGCTTAGGGCATTGCAAGCTGATCATCGCATGAACATGTAAAAATTCGGTCCTGGGTGGGTCATGTCGTTAACCCGTCCCATGGAGGACACTATTATTAATACCCTATTGCGATCTTTTCGGAAATAGATCTAATTAGTGGTATACACAGATAGCTACTTCTCGAGGATAAAACATACGGTTAAACAAAAGGTTTAATCGTAAATTTTAAGAGAAAAAACCAACCAACCAACTATACTCCAGCTAAATTAAAAATGGTATTTCGGTAAACTAACTCGAATATCAAACTACTAATGACTCTAGAGGCGAACGCATTTATTTCGGAGTTCCTGGCTATGATCAACCGCGTGGTAAAACCAATTCAATACAAATAAGAGACTACACGAATTTTTAGTGAAAATTGAGTTATACATTAGTATTTAAGTTAATTACATCGATTATTTGGGGGGAGTATAGTGTAAAATGGGTCCACATAAGCCATAGGTTATCGTTTAGATAATCCAAATAAGCATGGTGGGCTTCTTCTTTGCTAGTGTGAAAGTGTTTTCGAAACATTGATATTATGCTGAAACTGTGTAACGACCTTAGTTAGCACCTTAACTGGCTAATAAACAAATTGATTACGCTGGTCCACAGTGCCACACCGACTTTTAGTTTCTTAAAGCTATATTTTTGTACCAGGTCAATCCTGCTTGTATGCTAGTTTCAACTTAAAATTTAATCCATATTTCACAGCAAATGGGTACCTCCAACGAGAACATTGCGAAGATGATCTTCATGGAGCTGAACAACGCGTGGAGCGATTTCGAGAACGATGCCAAACAACAGAACCTGTTCCAGTCTTAATTTAATCCAGTTATACGATTGAAAGCTTCGAAGTAATAAAAATAGGTAGGGTTGCCATATATATGTGAGGCCAGCTTCGGACGCCAGTAATTAGACAAGAATAAAAAAATATCTATAATCTGTGGTAACACCATCTTATGTCAATGTATAATAGCGCCAAAACGTAGTCTCCTTATTGGTAGAACATCGCGTGACGTTTAACGTCGAAAACCAATTAGCACTCTTTAAACTTTGTTAATGTATTAGATTCGGAGTCTGTCAGATGTTTTTAGTCTATGGTGATAGTAGTTGAAGTTAACAAATAATCTTAATGCAATGTTGCCATCATTACCATTGTAGCAGCTACAGCAAAATATTTAATCTGTATACGCTGAGTGCGAGTACTATCAAGTTTATGATCTGGCAACCGGACTCAGTTTTCAGTGATTTTTATCCGTTCCAAGACAGACAAGTTATTGCATCAAATATATCATATTTTAGATGAATAGTAAATGTTGAGCAATATATATACATATACGTAACCTATATTGTTTCATTAGTATTGCATTCTAAAATATAATCAACTTTTAACATAACTTTTCATTCATTTAATTAATAAGATATTCGTTACTATGATATAAAAGTCTCGATTTTGATGTTGTTAATGTTTATTAATAAAACTATAATAATATGCGCAAAAATTTGATGTAAATAAGGATCTATCGTGGTTATAATTATGATTATTTGAAAATCGAAAAAGGTATATTAAAAAGTTAATTAGCGTACATTTATTTGCATTTTATGTAGATTTATTGAGGTATGGTTATGGACATTAATCTAAAGCCAACTTATAAACTTTCGATAATATAATCTCGTAAGATTTAGACATGCCTTAAATACCTTAAAGAGCGGTGCGTTTTTAGAAATATACATTTCATCAAGAAATCCCATACTATGCTGCTCTATTAAGTGTTTAACTATTTTAATCTTGTTAGTAAAAGAAATATAATTAACTATTACATTTTTAGTTTATCCTATACTAGTTTTCTCGAAAATTTTATTAACAAATAAATTTTGGTTTAACTAACAATATTCAGAACTTTTTAGGTATAACATATACAGATATAATTTTTTTGCTCAGTTTTATCAAAACTCAGTATATTTTGTTAAGGTAGAAAGTACTTAAAAGTAATTTCGTTTATTTTGCTATTGATATAAGATAATATGAGTACATTTTTTGCGACTCAGCAAGGAGGTATGCAAATTTTTGTGCTATTTTAAAAAAACGTAATACTTATTACTAATTTACTGTTCCCCGAGAGCTTATAAATTTCGTTAAGTTTGTACATTCCTAACACTGTAGAATGTAGTATTGTGCTTATGTATTCATTTAAACAATAGATTTATTCAAATGGCAACTCACATTAATAAAATAAATGAGCCAGTAGCTGTTTAATATTTTTATTTTTTGAACTATAGAAGTAGCATCAAAATCATATGATTTTGCTTAGTTCAAATGTACTCAACCTGTAGGTTTTACTGTTAATAATAATTATTGTTACTTAAGCACATTTCCTATATATTATTTACGCTTACACATATATTTTACATTGATATTTTTTGCAAATGGATACAAGGTTGGATTATAGAGCAGGAGTTATAATAGGAAAACTTATTCTAGCATTTGTAGGATTATAAATCTCTTTCATTAGCCAGTGCAACTGTTTATGTACTTGAGTCAAATGAAACATGGAAATCAAATAAACAATTTCAAAAACAATGGTTAAAAATCGCGTTATGATTAAATAAGACAGTGAACTATAAGAGAATAAATTCACTATTGCAGCCGCAGCGTTTGAGTAATTTCATGTTTTATTTGGCTTTGGTGTTAGATCATTATAATTTACTTTGTAAAGGGCCTAGGTACATATTATTACCAGTGTATGCATTGTAATGCAAAAGTTCTGTCAGGGGTTGGCTCTTCGATTTATTTGTATATTTTGCTTGCTACTAGCTAATGTATTGAGTAAAGAACTTCAGAAATAAATTATGGCCAATTGAAGACGACTTTTATTTACTGTATTTCTTTGTATATATATATGAATTATTTAGAATTAACATTTATTTAATGAAATGTGATCTTCTGTAGTAATATAATAGAGGTTTATTTTATTAGAGGTGGCAAAACAGTATTGACTCTTCCGTTACAGTCTAGTGGTCGTAGGTTCGAATCTTGCAAGGAAAAAAATCTTTGGATTGATAATAGAGATAGAGCACTTGATTGCCGGAAAACATAAAAATGCGTTCGGTGAGATTTTTTTAGAGATTTCTATGCCGTTTTAATAATTTTCCATTAGAACAATATTCATTCCACTTGTATTGTAAAAATCTTGTTTAACAAATGATAAATATTGTTTCTCTCGAAATTACAATAAAATACAAATTTGCATGGAAAATTCAACTAAAAGTATACAATATTTTTTTATTGTTTTTTATCGATGTGGTTCGAGAAATAACAGTAATCATTGTTTTTAATAATTACACGTCAGTCAGTAAACTGACATTTTAGACGTCATTGACATATTGTTATGGTTAGTTCCGATTAAACTCGTAAAGTCCAATAAGAACATATATTGAATATCAATAAATGAAATGTAGATAAATTTAATGCTTTACAAAATAGTTGAAAAATTACAAAGCTACTAATATAAATATACGGCTTAGGAGTGTTTGTCATAAAAACATAAACAAAAAATACAGCTTAAGTTGTAAGAAGTAAGGGTAGAAAAACGACTTGTCAGCTTTTTTACAAATTTAATAAAGCTACAAGAATTTCTTATATCAGCTCGTCTCCAACTTCACATCCAAACATCCGTAACGTTCTAGAAGTTCCTGTTTTTTCCTTCTTAGCAGCGCTTCTTCTATGTCCTTCTGTGAAGGTACAGCTACGAGGGAGGTACTGGACGTCTCCATCGTGACGTCGTCATCATCTATCCGTTTATCTTCGGGCTGCAAAAGCAATATGGTACATGGAGTGTTTGTATTTAATAGTACCTAACTAATGTCAATGTACTAACATTATTATTGGTTAACCATAGCAAAGCGGCTTGATATCGCATAACTTCATTGCTATGAATTTAACTTACGAAGATTATATGACTTATTTTGCAGTTAAACAATTTATGATTTTGCCATTTAAAATCGAACGCCATGACTTACATCTTCCGGATAAATGTTCTCCTCCTCCGGCATTTCTTGATCTTTGTTCTGCTCTTTATTCTGTTTCCATTCCTCTACCGCCTTTATTATCGCTGAAAATTAAAATGGATTCGTCGTTTATTTCCAGAATATATTAGTCCACAGTTTTTAATTATTATTTTCTTTGTTTAATACGCATCGTATTTTTTATCTTATGTTATAAATATAACGTTTATAACAGGCAAATTTCCTTTAAAAAATCGACATCGGCTGTTAAACGTATTTTTCTATGCCATTAGTGATTATACTACTTGTGTGATGGATTGTATAAATAAGATTCCAAGAATTGAAAATATACAATCGCTAATTTCTCAATGTATTGCAAGTAAGCTACAATATATATTAAAATCGAGAGGGATGAACAATGATTGTTAAAAATATTACAAGAACAACCGAATTGATCATCTTTTGATTGTTGATGTTGTGATCTAACAAACAACGATGATTTACAGCTATACTTTTCTTCAAGAGAGGTAGCTCTTTACTCCGCCTACAAATAACGATCATTCTGCCTATTAGCACGCTTCGTCTTGCAGCGTACGGTAGGTCTTTAAAACGCGAATCGTCTTCCGTAAAAGTAAGTAGTGGATTAAACGAGTACGGATGACATTATAGGTCTCAAAGAGTTATCGAGGATGATTTCTGATTCATGCTTCAACCTAATATAAAAACAAACAAGATCATTACCGCACTTCTCGTCTATTCCAGGAAGAAGACCGTCATAGCTCTTTATTCATAGTCGGTCAACTCTACAATTAGTCAGCGCATCTATCTCGCCTTGGCGCGGTAGTCACTTGCTACAATAATTTAATTATCAAACACTAGAAAATGGTACTACAGTCCTCAATATCAGCTTACTGTAGACACTGATGTCAAAGGCTCTATCACCTTTCCATTAGGGGTTGGACCTATCCACAGCTGGTCAATGGTTAGGTCGGGACAAACTTACTATGCGCATCGACGCATAGATAATTTTCTTCTTTTAACTGAAAATCTAGATAGAGCTTTTCATTATAGCTGGCTAACTTAAAAACAACAATGTCAAAATTTGTTCGTCCCCTGCAGGATTCGAATCCCGACCTACGGTTTGTACACGCCATACCAATGCTAGAGATTATAAAAAAAAATTGACAGCCGAAGGTTAAATGAACTACGATGTAAAAAAACTAAGCAGGATAGGATAGGCAAAGCAACTAATAGCATTAAAATGTAAACATTCTTATTGATTCATCGTAAGCCTGTGTTAGTCCACTGCTGGACATAGGCCTCCCCTAATGCACGCCTTCTCCATTAGGGGATTTTTGGACCGTATCCATCCATCGATGATCGATCGGTGACAAATGGGTGATTAGCCCAAACTGCCCTGGCCAACTAGGACACAACTGTGAAAATTTGTTGAGTCCCCGTGGGTTCGAATCCTACCCACAACCACCGACACGCAAAATTTCATGTTAGGCGGCTAACAAATCGGTTAGTTATCCATTTGACATCCCATTGTCAACAAAAAATCCACACCTTGACTGTAGTAAGCACTTCTCTTTTAGTAAACTCACCTGGTAAATCTTTCGCCGCGCCGAAATACTTGTAGCCTCTATTCCCTGGTACTTCTTTTCCGTCCTGATCTAGCATTTTAGGTCCGACGCGGGCATGGTCTGGACCGCCTAGAGCTTTGATTTGGACCTCCCAGTGACGTTTCTCCCTCATCAGTTTGTTTATCTCGTCATTTAAGTCGCGTATCCTGAACTCGCCTAAGCCGGCTGAAATGAACAATAATAGATATTTGATTTAAAAATATTGCAGTTCAAAGTAATACGATATAAAAATGTATCAAGAATACCAGCTACTACTACTAAAACATAAAAATCTTGAACATCAACCAACCAGTATTAGTTATGCGAATATAAATACAAAGACTGTTAGGAAAATATCCAGAAGATGAGCTATTTGAAGATACATATTTGGTATCTCAAGGTAAGCGAAGTAAATTTATAAAATATTTATTTAATAATGTTTCGGAAAGCCACGAACTGTACGTTGTTACAACAACGATGCTATTTTTAAAAGATATCGTTAATTAATCAAAACTAAAAAGCATTAAGTCTGAAATGTGAAATTTTTTTACTCCCTACTTAAATATTAAAATAAAACAGAAATAATTCTAGGGTTCACGTGTCTTTATGTAATATTATCAGCGTAATATTATTTTTTGCTTTTCTTCTTAGCTTTTCCACCTTTGGATTTGGCCTTGCGTTCCTTTTTTTCTTTCTTTTTTGTCTCAGACGGTTTCTTTTTTATTCGGCCGCGCTATACTGCTGGCCAATATTATTATTGGTATCGTTACTTTTAGTGGGTGACTTCGGGGTTACAAGTTCAATTTCGAGATCTGTCTTTTTGTCTTTCGTCTCCAGTTTTTTGCCAATTTTTAGAATGAACACGTCCTTTTGGGGGTGAAGCATCTTCTCCATGTTGACTGGCACAGGGCAGTTCGATGGTGTTACATTAATAATCTTTCTGTCTCTGTTGTCGCAGGCTCTCTCTTTGCCGGAATATGTGTATTTAAGATTAGAAGAGTAAGTGTTTTGGCCTTTAGCTGGATAACACAAGTCGCGAGGTAACTCGAATTGTATCTGTTCGCCTGTGTTGTGAGGAGTGTCGTCGCACGAACATATCTCCTGGATTTTATCGTATCTGCCCATTCTCTCCACTTTCGTCGTCTTCGGCACTCTTATTTTCAGTTCGTTGGCGTTCATTTTTGTGAATATTTCATCGAACTTTGACAAAGCCTCTGCAAAATGTGCAATTTTTAGTTGCGAAACTAGAAACTTTGTAATTGCCTATCTAAATATCAATCAAAAAGTCAAAACTCAAAATAAAAGTTATTTTCACAGTTGTATCGTTACAATGTAAAAGCATTCACCTGTATTAACGTACATAATTTGGTTTTGATAAATGAAAAATTTAAATAGTTAAAAAAACTAGTTAAACTTAAACACAATGGCTTACCTGGTTGGTATTTATTCCCATATTGTTTAGCGGAGGGTTTCGAGGACGTGCTCGAAAATTGCGACATGGGACTGTCCGTTCTTTTACTAAAAACTGTATGTTGTCCTCGGTGATCCTTTCTATTGAGTGAATCCTCATCCAAATACACTTTGCCCTGACCGTCCATCTCGACGTCTTGGCAAGAGAACATCGTCATTCCATTGTCCTCCTTCTGTAAGAACGATGTGCCTTGCTGTTTGGGGGAAGCGATGAATGTCGTCGTAATCTCTTTGCCAAGGAAAGACATTCGTGCCGACAACTCGATAATACCTATGGAGTCACTAGTATCTACTTCCCCGCACCAAACGTAAAACATGTTCTTATTCATAGGCGTCGAAGTTGTACACAAAATGTTGTCATTCGGTTGCTCTTGGGTCCATTTTTCACAGAGTTCTTCACGAAGCTGGACAAAATCTTTAGTATAATCGGCCCGAGCTTGGCCTACTTTCGTTACACAACTAGAACATGGCGGATGCTTCACAATTTGTAACTTTATCACAAACTCTTTAATGCTACAGATCTTGTCGTACGTCATTGCGAACAAGGCAGACTTCCCAACGTTCAGATGCGTGAAATCGTCTACTTTGCCGTATGATGAATCGTACAACGCTATCGGTTGTTTACCAAGAAACGAGGCGGTTATAACCAAGTTGTTATAGTCGAACTCGAAGCACTCGCACTTCATGTGTATCTTGTTTATTATCAGCTCGATCAGGAATAGGTGGTAGGGAAAGTTGACATCTTCGTCCTTCGCCGTGAGCAATTCTCTTTTCGTGCGACTGAGATCGTTGGATAGGCTTTTGATAGACTCCCTTAAAGCATTTGCCTCGTCGGTTAGCACCTTGCTCATGGCCGCAATGTTGTCGATATTATTGTCTACAGCAGGTGGGTTTAAAGCAGGATTTTCTATAGCTTTCGAAAGCGCTCTGACCGAATCGGTTAGTTGGTCTACGTGGTTGGTTAAATTCTTCCCTTGCGGCTCCAGGTCGATGATAGTTTGGATTATATCAGCTTTGCCTCGAGAAGAGATGCTTTTAGCGCTTGGGCTTTTCGTGTAGTCTACGTTTGGTGATTTTATCTTGTCGCTTTTAACGGATACATTCGTGGAGACTTTAGCGATGGAACCAGGACTTCCGGGCGTTGATGACATTTGAGGAGTTGCTCGATTTGGGGACCGTATGGAGCTCGTATATTGACCGGCGAACGAGAACTTTTTGAAGATCGATTTGGTGATATTTTGATTGTCGATTCGTTACGATGAATTTCTTGATCAACAGGTTCGATATTGTCTATTGCCTGGGACTGTATAATTGGTTCATTGGTCGATGTACGAAAACTTAAAGATTCCGTTATTTCTGTGTCTGCCATCCTCATCAAGAATTAAGGAATGTATTTTAAACAAATACTGATAATTTCACATTGTTGCAAACTTGTTAAAAAATTTAAAGAGCAATATGGCCAACTAGATTTGAGTAAATATTTTTTTTAAATCATAATACTAATAGCTGATAAAAAAAGGTTACACATAATGCTCATTTGACCAAAAACGATGTTTTAATAGAATTACACTTTTAAAATTATCCACTTAAAATATTAAATGATAAATTTTTCGCATCCAATTATCAAACAATAGCTTAAGGGGAAACCTTGAGCTATTCCTTGAGAATATACAATGAGATCTCATTAATCTTACCGTTTTGTATCTGTGCAACTTTCTTGGCGATCTCCCTAACGATCTGCAGACGCCATTTTTCCGCCTGTTGAAGATCATTGCATTCCGATGCCAAGTAAGGCCTACGCTCCCTCTGGCCCCCCGCCTCCTGCACTTGAGCAGCTCGCCATCGAGCTAAAGTTGTCCTATCAATTGGTAAAATCAATTAATAATAATGTATCTTATATAAAAAAAAAACCTATATCTGTGCCTTTACATTACATATCCCAAGCTGTAGGCTACAATCCTGTGAGAAAACATGTCATTTTGAACAATAAATTTACAATTTATTCAATTTCTCTTTGTAAAGGGCAACATGGGCATAGTACAATCCAAGACCATATTTGGTATAATTGACTGCCTCCATGGTCTAGCGGTTTACCTTGCTACATAAACTGGAGGTTGTGGGTTTAAACCCCACGGGGATGTTATTGTTGTTTTCTAGTAGGTTAGGACAATTTGGTACAATCTCCTAATTGTCTAAAAAGTAACATAACATATAAGTCGGATGGGCATGTAAAAAGTCGTTACACTCACCCACTAACTCCATCAGACCAGTGTGGAGGGATATGGTCCAAAAACACCTAATTAAGATGGTGTGCATTAGGGGAGGCCTATGTCCAGCAGTGAACTAACACAGGCCGACAATGAAAATTTGGTATACAATGTCTTACAACTATTTCCACATTAATTTGTAGAAAAATTGCTATACACAAAATTTTTCAGAAAAAGGTTTTTTGGGATAACTTTTTTAGTGTTTTACAGGGTACCAAGGTCATGGCCCTTGGCCAAACCGGGGACATACACCATTTCAATAAGAGAATAAGTAAACCATGCCAGGACATGGGAGAGTCATTACATTACAAGATACACTATAATCTCAGGAGTAATGTTACAGACAATTGAATATTACATATAACAATTTTGGAAGTAGGTGGAAAGAGGTGTGGAGTAAGTGAAGATAGTATGCATTTTAATAGAACAAATTATATTTGTTTAGGATTACAACAACAACACCTGAAATAATATTTTTTTTTTGTTAACATAGATTCTAGACATTAATTTATCAAGATATAGATATATAATCACACTTCACAAATAAAAGTGTGGCTAATTGTTCATTCACCTTTATTTTAATTTTATTAATCTTGATTTAAATAATATTATTTTCTATTTATTAATTATATTTGCTTTTGTTACAAGTAAAAAAGACTTACATTGCCTTCTCCGCATTCCTTGCCTGCAAACAGAGAAAGTTGTCATATATTCATACAAAAAATCTCTAAAACCATAAGAATCCAAACAAAATTATTAAAAAACTTGCAATCAGCATTTAACATAAAGTATAATTGTAATTTTTTACATAGAAAATATTCATGGGACATTTTTGACAAATAATGTCAGTTAAATATTTAAAAATTAGCATAACAAAAATAAAAACCATATTTACAAATCTTAGTACATCAGCTTCATTACTGTACCACAGAAAAATATATGGTCAATACAACTGCTTAATGATTTAGTCTAAAAAATTTTGCCACATCTTGAGTTAGTTAATCATTTTCTAACTGCCTCCATAGCCTAGTGGTATAGGCGTGTGCTTAGGAACCAGAGGCCGTGGGTTCGAATCCCGTGGGGACTCAACAAATTTTATTTGTTTTTTAGTTGGATAGGGCAATTTGGGCAGATCACCCAATCGTCTGAATAGTAAGATGATCCATGCGTCGGATGGGCATGTAAAAAGTCGGTTCACCCACCAACCCGCATTGCACCAGGATGGTGGGATACAGTCTAAACCCCCTAATTGATAAGGGTGTATTAGGAAAGGCCTATGTCCAGCAGTGGACTATCAAAGGCTGATGATTTATATAATCATTTTCTACATATACATTTTGTTTTAATTAGATTCATAATTTAAGAGACTGCACTTTTTCGCTGCAGATGCTTTATAAAAAAATAATTAGATTTTGCATTTAAAAGTTAAACTGTGCTTATTTGTTAATCCTGGACCAAGTATATCAACAATAAAAACAAGACAATTAATGTGGGTACCTTTGTATTGATTTGTTACAAAAAGTTGTGTAATAAGGTGATCACATTTGAAGAGAGAAAATGTAAATAAAAAACGAGAATTAAATTAAGATATAACATCTAACAGTACTTAACAATCTTATAAGTAAAACAATTATAACCCTACTTTAATGTTTTGATCAATTAACTACTGAAATTTTATAACTTATACGATCAAGAAATGTTTCGACACGTTATTTCTAAACTTATTTTTGTTTGTTAATGTAAAAATTATGAAATACGTACCATTTTGTTAAGTTTAAAATTTTTATTAGATCAAACAAATATATTATCTTCTAATCACTTATTAAACAATTACAGAGTATTACCCTTTATGTAGATCTATATGTATTTAATAGAGGTTACAATATTTTGTAAAGTTTTTCAAATAGAATTCATATATCACGTTTGTCAACAAACAAATTCGTAGTTCAATGAAATGTCAATTTGAAAGATAAGAATACGTTTTTTTTTTGCCAGTTAGGAGGGCAAAAAATTTTGACACGCAGGCTTTTAGCTAGTAATAATGAAATGAATAAAAAATTACGTCAAAAAATGTAAAACGTAAATAAATAATAAATCACCGAGTGCATTATATAAACACCACCAGTAATTTAAGGTCTGATTCCTTTGAGAATAGAACATTGGGTTAATGTTGTTTTCTTAATAGTGGTGGTGGTAACATAACTTATTGTTAATGTTAATTGTAGTAAAATAAGATTAACTAAAAAGTTCTTTAATAGTCATTAATAAAATAATATACAAACTAAAACTATATAATTTATTATACATTTTTGAATTTAACCTAATTGGCAGACTGTTTATAACTTTTGTCATGAGCATGTAAAAGTTTTGACATATTCGGCTTTGTTGCTGTTTATTATTGTATTTGCCGAGTATGATAGTTTCTTAAGTTTTGCATTTTCAGCAAATGGTTACCATATGTTGCATGGTTGTATGCTAGTTTTGGTGTGAAAGTGCAGCAATATTACTGTATCCCCTTAAATAGTAAATATCTACCTGATATCATATTTTCAAAGGATTTACATTATTGAAATGTTATTATTACTCAACTCTGTAACAGGTCCATAAAGAAAAGAAGAAGAATATATAATGCTATAAACGTTAAATTATACCTTTGTGATTGATGTTCAAGGTTATTAATTAACGGAAAATAATTAAAACCATGAATTGGTCTACATGTTCACCAGATATTATATACTTAATTTTTAAGAAAATGGACAATAAATCACTCTTGATCTGCCTGTCTATATGTCAGCTCTGGAGAGATGTTGCGGAACAAATAATAGCTCAGGTATTTTAAAGTGTTGTTTATTATTTTAGTCAATTTTATACATAGGTATATTAAAATTGTATTTCCAGACTAAAGATTTGTGGCAACACCTCGCGGAAAATCATATTTACAATCAAGCTATTTGTTGTAAACAAAAATCAACTCTTCTATGGAGGGAAATATGTTTAAATTCAATGTTGTGGTGTAATCTGAACTCAATAAAGATCAATCTTGACAACACATGGAGTTTAAAAAGACAAAACATAAAAGACCTTCATATGTTTAAAGGTGAGATAACACATTCACACAGTTACATCTTATCTGTTTAGATAAAAAATAGCTGTTATGTGTTATCTGACAGAATTTACATTGCAATTGACACTAGTTTTTCTTTAGTTAAGTAAACAAAATAATGTATGCCGTTACTTTTGATAATAACAACATAATAACTATATCATTTTTTTTCCAGATAAAATAATTGTTATGTATGACACCATAGCAGAATATATCCATGTAGAAACATTGTCAATGATTATGAAGAAACCCTGTTCGTACAAATTAATATTTACTGTAGTAATTATATCTGTTTTTTCTATAACTCATGTGTTATAAGCATGAAGCATACCAAAGGTTTTTGCTAAATGATTGCCACAACTTTATGTAGAAGTTAAAAGTATTAAAGTAGTTCGACAAACAGAATTTTGTTGCTCCGTTCTATATAAATATCATTATATCACTTGCATAAAATAGTTATTGTTAATTTTAATACTTGGCTATGGTTTGGTTGATCTAAATATGTAAAAATCGCACTTTTTTAACCTTTTCTGGTACTTAATAATAATAATATATTTTATTCTCTCTTTGACGAAGGGTTTATAGAGTATCTTAAAACTAGTACAAAAGAGCTATAATCCTTAATAAAGAGACTAGTCCTTTAAATAGGTTTATGTAAGAACCTGTGCTACAAGTAACCTCTCCCCCTAAGCAATAATAGTCTAATAAGTGTCTTACAGGTATCCTTAAATCTGTGTTTTCTTTATTGTCATATAACAAGAGGCAGAGTGTAATGTGTTTGTGACGGTGGTTGCTTTGGTGGTTGTTTTTACTTTTAACTTATGTATTAACCATTGTTTCTTTTTTAGTATCCACCGATTGTCAGGAAACGGAACATATTTCCGTTAAGCATATAGATGGAAAAGTTCTTTGCATTAGCTTTAGACATAATTCCAATGAATATTCACCAAAATGCTATATTTATAAGTAAGGCATTTTAATCTTTTTTTGATTTTTAGATATAATTTAATTCATTGTAACAATAACAAATGTTTATAGTTGGGCTTGGAACTGCTTAAATATCCTTTGTGTAGGTGTTTGTAAACAAATGTTTTAGAATTACGTTGAGTGTTTATATTTAGATTATCACTCTCTCTGTTTGACCTTACAAACTGACCTAATGTATATTACGTTGCTCCTCTACAGTTGCAAAGCAATCAGCATGCAAATCTTAAAGGGCTTCCAAAAGGAGCAATGAATATCGCTAATATTTCTTTAATATTTCAGTGAAGTTTCCTACTTTACATATATAAAAGTTTTTAATAATTTTTAAGTGCATTCTGTTCTTCTTAAGCATGTACGTTTTTTCATTTAACATGTAAATTGACCAGAAAGATTAAATTTTTTATCATTATCTTGGTTCCCAGTTATTACATTATTTTTCATTGGTAGTAGTGTTAGAATCCTTCTAGTTTCTAGTTAAAAAGAATCCATAGGGAGCATAATTACTGGGTAAACATGACATTTTCCTATGTAAGAGAGCAGAGCTCTTCATAAGGTGAGAGTCCTTCTATATAAGACTAATAAATGCTGTTAATTTTCAATGCATGTTCCTATTTATTTTACTATGTGTTCTATTTAGGTTGGTAGATGATCGGTGTTTTGTAATAGACAACAAGCACGCTCTTTGGCGCTTCAAATGTTGCGGCAGTGAATATGGTGTCCGCTTTCTAATGCGTCAGTACGACGCGCCCGGCTCTATATGCAGCATGAACGTTCACAAGGCGGACATTTATCTGCTAATGAACAATGGACGAATACTACATGTGTCAGAGTGGGATATGCGCTTCACTACGGTCGCAGTCTTTAAGCGATTCGATTTCGGCAAGAGCCCCGTGTTGGTTATGTTCCTGAAACACAGCATTGTGGTCAGTGGTCAGTTGGGTTTTAGTTTATTTGTTCCTTGTCATCCATTGTTAAGTTTTTGATATAAAGGTGTATGGTTTTGGTTAAACATTTGGTTGTAAACACTAGGTGAGGTTATAAACCTCTTGATATTCTGGCTTTGTCGTACCGGTAGGGCTCAGTACCTGCGCCTAGGTCCAGCCGCAGGCAAGCTAAGAAAAAACAAACCGGCCTAAAGTTTACGGCCTTCCATAGCGGCTGCTCTGTACACGCTAAAGAAGCCAGCTTTGGATGCGCTCTTGAGGGTGCAGGGGACGGGAAAAGCATCGTAGTAAGTGTAATTAGTGGGTACAAGCGACGTAACATCCTATGACGCAGGCCTAGGTTCGTATATAAGCGTAAGCTTATAAGAATGATGTTGCGGTTACCTCGTCGCTTCAATTAAGACAAAAATCTTGCACGTTATAGTTTTAATTTTTGCGTATATCTATGATCGACATTGAATCATCATTAAAATATCACAGCACGCTTTTTAGTGACAATCGAATGCAAAGAACAAAGGCAGTAAATAGGATAATCGTAAACAGGCTCTGTCATTATATACGCTCTCAGATCAATGTGAGAAAGTGTATAACTAAAATATATTTTTATCCCTTTTTTTTTCAGTTCCACGTGAAACGGGCACAGAGACCATGAAAGTGACGCCAATCGGGAACACGGGGGAGGTGTTAATCGAGTGTCCCGGATTGAGTTGCGCCACTCCGCACGGTGATCTACTCCTGCTCGGATTCGAAGATGGGACCGTACGTGTTAGGGCTCGTTCACGTAGAACGCGCAAGCACATATTCGTTAAATAAATAATAATATACAGGGTGTCCCAGAAGTCACGCACTTCCTTGTAGGGATCGGAAAAGGACATTATTCTGAGACGAAAAGTCCTTAGCCATTTTTCAATCAGACGCATAGATAATTAATTATATTAATGAAAGTGACCAATCAGGAGCGCCTACAGAAGAATAAAAGTTGAGGCTCTGGGTGGGTGTGACTGAATTTTTATTTCATTTGGAAAATTGAGACAATTTTAAATAAAAATTTAGTAGCGAAGGTCAGTTAGAGGCTCTGGGCGGATGTGAATAAATTTTATTTTTATTTGGGGAAATTGAGGCACTTTTGATTTGGTTAAAATGAGTAGTAGTATCAGTTAGAGGCTCTAGGGCGGCCGTGGCTGAATTTGGATTTTATTTAAAATAATAAGACAAATTTTGATTAAAAATAAGTAGCAAGGGTCAAGCAGAGTCACTTAGCGGCCATGGCTGAATTTTGATTTTATTTATAATAATAAGACAAATTTTTATTAAAAAAATAAGTAGCAAGGGTCAGTTTAAGCAACAAATGGAATATGTCCACATTCAATCGAGTAAATGCTCAAAGTGTTGTCCGTTTTCTTGAAGACAGAGCTGGCATCGCTTGAGAAGATTTTTCCGGACAGTTTCAAGCGTTTCCGGAGTGACTGTTGTCTGAGCCGCATGAATTCGTCGACGGTCTCCATTTGGTTCTGGGGCTCATCGAAGTAGACCATTTCTTTGAAATTTCCCCACACAAAGAAGTCCAGTGGCGTCAAGTCAGGTGATCTCGGGGGCCACCTTCGTGGTCCGTTTCTTCCCAACCAACACTGAGGGTAAACTCCGTTGAGGAAATCTCGCACTGTTCCAGCATAGTGACTCGGTGCTCCATCATGCTGAAACCATGTTGGCTGCTCATTTACTTCACCAAGTAGTCGAGGAAGTTCGTCACGCAGGAATGTTAGGTATTTGGTGC
Organism: Lamproptera curius; assembly: GCA_029286875.1. Lineage (NCBI taxonomy): Eukaryota > Metazoa > Arthropoda > Insecta > Lepidoptera > Papilionidae > Lamproptera > Lamproptera curius. The sequence goes on along the minus strand of JAGSMT010000208.1, from coordinate 5,056 downwards.
TCTGTAATAAGGAGAATTCATGGTTTGTTGTAGGAAACTAGGAACTAGGTACATGGAAGTGGTGAATTGAGTTAAGGAATATTTAAGGACGACGAGGACGACGAGGACGACGTAACTAACTATGGAAAAGCAAATGATTCCATTAAAATACAAAATCACTATCGTAAAACAGGCTCAATGTTTATGAATGATAATAGCTCTCAATTAATTTCTAAAAGATTCAATTCAAATCCCTAACACTCAAGGATTTTACTTGTGTATTCAAATCTTAACTTACGTCCATTGTTTCGGTAATTCGTAAAGAATTACGTGGTCGCCGATGATTCCACCCCAAACATTAATCTTCCATTTTTTTTGGAAGTTACGGTCCACCGTCATGTGCGGATTTTCTTCTGCATACCAATGGCTATTATGCTGATTGAAACACCCCTCCCGAGTAAAGAGTGATTCATCAGTCCACAATATTCCCCGTAAAAATTTGGATCCGCATCGTTAGAGTCAAGAATAAACTGACAGAAGTCCATTCGCAAGCGATAATCTGTGTCTTCTAACTTTTGCACTTTTCTTTTGTGGTAAGGGTGCATCTTCTCAGTGCGAATAATACGATTGACTGTGGAGCGTGGAATGTAATCTCACGTTCAACCGTCTCGTACTCTTACGGGATCTGCACGGATAGCAGCGAGAACGCGCTCTTCAATGCGAACGTTCCGAACGTCACGAGGTCGACCGACTCGCTCGACGTTGCTGGGCATCAAATTGCCGGATTCGCGACAACGATGAATCGCGCGGAGGATGACGTTTTATCCGGATAGCTGTCACGATTCGGAAATCTCTCTCGATAAACGCGTGCAGCCAATACAGCAGTTGCGATTACACTCGCCAAGAGAATAAGCATCTCGGTATAATCAGTAGAAGTATAAACCATTATAAAGTTGTTCGTTGACAGAAAATTCAGAAACGACTGACAACGAAAACAGTAAGCCAAGAGAAGGAAGAAAACAAATGAAATCGCAAAACAAAGCGTAACCATGATAAATCAACTGACGGAACTCTCTCGGTTCGTCTGAGTCCATCGGTATTTAGTTTCATCAATAAAACAAAATAAAAATTCAGTAACAGCCGCCCAGTGCTCTTCACTGGTGCCTCTAACTGACCTTCGCTACTAAATTTTTATTAAAATTGCCTCAATTTTCAAATAAAATAAAAATTCAGTCACACCCAGAGCCTCAACTGTTTATTCTTCTGTAGCGCCCTGATTGGTCACTTTCATCAATTAATAATTAATTATCTATGCGTCTGATTAAAAATGGTTAAGGACTTTTCGTCTCAGAATAATTTTCTTTTCCGATCCCTACAAGGAATTGCGTGACTTCTGGGACACCCTGTATACCTGGACGACTATAACTACATAATATAGTCCTATAATATAAACTAAGCAAAGCTTGTACTATGAAAACTAGATGAAAGATAAATACTAAGACTTTATTTTTGTTTTGTAAATAGAAACATTATATAGAAACAAACGCCCAGACACGCAGAAACGCGTACGCAAAAATTTGCATATTATGCTAGATTTTGTGCTTATGCATTATTGGAAATCTTAGTATTTCCAAAGTCTTTGTAAGACATTCTCGTTTAATTATTTTTTGTTTACGCGAATACTTATATTAATTACAATTAAGATCTGGAAACCCTGCTTCAGCACTGGCAACAAGACGCATGATATCTCAGTCTACCCCGTAACCACACACGTCGCTGTAAAGTTAGAAGCTGTAAACACATTAGGCCTCCCCTAATGTGTTTTTACATAATTGATTGTTTGTACCTAGAATATTTTTATAAAAGGGCCAATACTTCTAGGCTGCAATGGCGTTTAAAAATATTATCGGCGTTGTCTACATAATTTTCGAGACATTTTCGGCTCTGGTATTTATTTTGGTTTTGTTAGTATAAAGTTTAATATATATATATATATAAAGTCAAATATATATATACACGGATAGGGGTGTATTAGGCGAGGCCTATGTCCAACAGTAGACTATCACAGGCTGATGATGATGATGAGTATAAAGTCAAAAGGATGTTTCCTATTTCATTGTGTACATGTATTCTAATTTCAGGTGGAAATATTTTACCCGCAGAAGTTGTTAAATGAATATAGCCCTAAACTGAAATTCAATATCAGGGATGTACTCGAATATACACTAGAGGACACAGCCATTGCCGCCTTGGAAGTGCATGAAGTCGAATATGCCCATCATTTGTTTGTGGCAACACATTCCTACGTTTTTAAAATGGTGTTATACCAAGAGGAGTAACTGTTATGGTGCAAAAAATACTGTTGTTGATGTTGTCAATAAATTGAATAAAGATATGCATAATATATGAAATATTTGGGTGACGATATTAATAAGTCATAGTAAGCAACTTTAAATATGTATTTCTTGAAAATCTTCATTAGAATTGGCATCTTGATTAGTAGCAGACCCTACTACTCGTTGCTATGATTGAATTTCTTAAAATCCATTCTCAGCTGATCTCTACTTGTTAAACGAAATATTCGTACCAAATTTCAAGCCAATGGGCATTATAGTTTCAGAGATATGGTTATTAATGAGCTCAAAAACAGGATATCCTATATATATAGATGTAACTAATTTATATTAAATTGTCTATAATTTATTTTTTTAATGTTTATAGAAAAAAAATGTTGGTTGCTTTGTCCTATTTGAGACTACTTATGACAATAATATATAAAATCCAAAGAAACATATTTTATAATGAATTTGTTACTGATAATATATAATTTTAATGTTTCATAGTAATAAGTCTGATTTTATATACTTTTATATTCATTTCTATAATCGTTGATTTTAAATATATTTTTATACTGTACTCTGTATTAATGCTAACCCATAAAACCACAAGTTAATACTAAAACAAAAAGATGTCGCATATATGTTTATTTAAAGAAAATGTTTACAAGGTACTGTAAGGATAGTCATAAACTTATTTTTATTTAATTTATACAAAAGAAAAAGAAGAAGTAGTCTACTAACAAAATATTTTAGACTCAGAAGCCCTAATTTAACATAAGAATTATATTTTAATGCTATGTTGCACATTTTTTCTGTTTAACTCTTGCAGTCCGAATATTATCAAAACTTTTTCTTCTGGTTTAATTTTTTTTAGGGATTAAGAAACATAATATGATAAACACAAACCAATATTGTGTGTTAAAATTGCTTATCGGCCCAGCCGTCCAACATCATGTATATTCTTGCTATTTATAAAAATTGACGTTTCTGAATACAATATCAACGTATTGTAGACATTCTCATTATTAATCGAATAGTTTTAACTTAAAAAAGAACTTTGTGTGCCAGACACAAAATAACAATTGATATGCTGTATATTTATTTTAAATGTACACAAACTTTATTATATAAAAATAAAATTAAATATAGCGTATTATATAATCATCCTGACCTTATAGAAATAAATCTTGCTAGCTTCTCCGTTTCCCGCCAAAACACCTGTCACATTCGAAATCGTGTGACATTGGCGGCAAACTCGTAAACCATTCGAAGGAACCGCACGCTCACAGATTAATAAGTCTAAGATCGCTATTAATCTGTGGACTGTCAAAATTGATTCTAAAACTTTTTTCGCCATATCTTTTAGCGATCCGTCGCGTTAGGGTTCGTGTAAGAGAATCCTCTAAACGGTTCTTGATCCATAGAGCGGAGCACTTGAGGCTCTACGGCCGTGAGACGCGGTCGCTCTCCAGTAAACGCTCTATCGAAGTATTGCGTGTCCAGGGGATGACGCTGGAAATCATAAGAATCAATTTGTTACATACATTTTTAATAAGATTACTAACAGTATGTCAAGTTGAAGCAAACTTAGGGATTACGGCTCTATGTAATAGTAAATTCAAATAGATTACACCTTAATTTACCTTCTTACTCTTTATTTAAAAGAAGCGTGTAAGACTCCAATCGGAATGTTATCGTTGAATTACTTTGTGTTTGAACTTTAAGCCATATTTAGTATGAAATCAAATGCCAATTTTGCATTACCGTTTTTACACCACTGCAAAAAGATGCGATCACTTGAACTATCAAAACGGTGACCTTATTGATGAGTTAATTATAATTAAATTTAAAACTTTAGGCGCGAACTAAAATATTTTTTCACGCCCATATATCTGATTATAATCCTTGTGTATATTACTCCAAAATTAGTTACGTCCGTTTAAAATAATTTATAAAGCAGCATAATGTGCCTAGAGTATGCTCTATTATTTTATAGTTCATCGGTAAAATTATTACCAAAACTCAAGTTCTTAATTAATTGTATGTTACATCTGATTTAGACATGTCTTGTTGTATGTTATGTTTATTCTTGGCGAGGATGACATTAAATAAATACATTGACGTCATACACTTATTTAAGACGTAAGTATATTCGTAATTTTAGAGGACATATTATTAATTACGGGTTTAAAAAACGTTTTGCTATTTTTTTTATTTAGTGAGACAAAAAAAGTCAAAGCTAAGGATGCTAAGGATAAACAATTGGAAGTACAGAATAAATAAAATTTATTTTTTAAATGACCTCCAATTTTTAATTAGACTCCTTAACAAAGATTTCACCTCAATAGACAAATGTAGTAAAAGCAGTGCAAATAATCATTTACTATATGTTGCCGCTTGTGACGTGAAATTCTGCCGTACGTGTAGTATTATGTTAACAATTAAATCTCAGTAAGCAGGTTATCATCATCATCATCATCAGCCTGTTTTAGGTCCACATCTGGACATAGGCCTCCCTCAATGTACGCCTTCTCCATTCAGGGGGTTTTGGACCGTATCCCATCACGCTGGTCCAATGCGGGTTGATGGGTCGACCGACTTTTTACATTCCCATCCGACGCATGGATCATCTTACGTTTCAGACAATTGGGTGATCGGCCCAAAATGCCCTGGCCAAATAGGAAACAACAATGAAAATTTGTTGAGTCCCAGCAGGATTCGAACCCACGACCACCGGA